>CM067564.1:41740974-42227890 GCA_034336665.1 Luscinia megarhynchos | reverse complement strand
GTCCTGACACCCCCAGGTGTTCCCGGGCAGGGTCACAGGTGACCCCAGGTCCTGACACCCCCAGGTGTTCCCCCTCCCCGCAGGGTCACAGGTGACCAAGCCCTGACACTCCCCTAGTGTCCCTGGCAGGGTCACAGGTGATCCTGGTGGTCCTGACACCCCAGGTGTCTCCTCGCAGTGGCCACAGGTGACCCCAAGTCCTGGACACCCCCCAGGTGGGGTCCCCGTGCAGAGGGTCAAGCAGGTGATCCCAGGTCCTGACACCCCCTGTGTGTCCCTGGCAGGGCCACAGGTGACCTCAGTCCTGACACCCCCAGGTGTCCCTGGCAGGGTCACAGGTGGCCCTGCCAGCCTTGGAGGCCCCAGGGTCCTGTGAACCCTCCCAGGTGTCCCCAGCAGAGTCACAATTGTTCCTGCCAGGAGGTGGCCCCAGGTGTTCCCCAAGGTAGCCTTGCCAGACGTGGCCCCAGGTCCCCCTTCAGTTGTCCCCAGGGTGTCCCTCAGGTGCCTGCGGGGCTGGAGGGCGGCGGCTCCAGCGGGGCCATCCCATGGCGCTCCTTGAAGAAAGGGAAGGAAAGAAAGAAGAAAAAACAAAAAAGGAAGAAGGAATAGAAGGGAAGAAGGAAGGGCCGGGAAGGCTCCAGCAGCGGCCGTGTTTCCAGGACTCCTGGGAATGTCCCGGGATGTCCCAGGATGTTCCCAGGACATCCCAGGATCTCCCGGGATGTCCCAGAGGTGTCCGCCCGTGCCAAGCACCGCAATGTCCCCAGGAGGGTCCCCGGTGCCATCTCCTTGTCCCAAGCCCTCCCGAGTCGCGTGGCCTGTCCCCATCCCGGCTGCCCATCCACGCTGTCCCAGCCGGGAGATGGGGAAGAGCCGAGGAGCCAGCCCGGTGGCGCCCAGCCAGGAGAAAAAAATAAATATCCGAGAAAAAATCCCAGGGGAAAAAATCCCGGGAGATCGGGGGATCCCGGGAGAAAAAGAAATCCCAGGAGTGCGGGCTCGAGCCGGGCTCCTGCCCGACCCTCCTGTGTCCATCCATCCTCCCTGTCCTCCTGTCCATTCTGTGCCTAAATCCATCCATGTCCCATCCATACCCTGTACCATCCACTCCATTCTTTTCACCATCCATCTTTCCCAATCCATCCCTATCCATCCAGTCCATCCAGATCCATCCTTGATCCATTCGTTCCATCCTAGTTCCATCCAGCTCCATCCCTCCATCCTATCCCATTAAAATCCATCCCGATCCTGTCCACCTCCATCCCAGGTCCATCCTATCTCAGTCTATCCACATCTCATCCCAGCTCCATCCGAGTTCCATCCAGTTCCATCCATCCCAGCTCCATCCGGCTCCCATCCAGATCCCATCCCGGTCCATCCGGTCCCATCAGCTCCATTCCCAAGCCGTCCCACGTCCATCCAAGTCCGTCCCAGGTCCATCCCCAGTCCATCCCGGCTCATCCCTGATCCATCCCAATCCGTCCCTGTCCATCAGTCCGTCCGCGATCCGTCCAGATCCGTCCCAGTCCGTCCCGGTTCCCATCCCAGGATCCCTTCCCTGGTCCCATCCGTCCATCCGGCTCCATTCCCAAGCCATCCCGTCCATCCCGTCCATCCCAGGATCCGTCCCAGCCATTCCCAATCCTATCCGGCTCGTCCCAGCATCCCATAGTCGTCCCTGGATCCCACATGCCCGATCCTATCCCGATCCCGTCTGCAATCCCATCGGCTCCATCCCCTGTCCGTCGATCCATCCCCGATCCCATCCCCAGACCAATCCTGTGCCGCCTCCTGCCCTCCCGTGCCACCTGCGCTCCCGTGTCCCCTCTGTCCCCGCCCTCTGTCCCTCCGGCCCTTCCCCGTTGCTGTCCCTTGTCCAGGGAATCCCGGCCTCTGCATCCCGCCGGGAATGTGCCATTGAGATGTGTGAGGATGTCATGCGATGGGAGATGTCGCTGTGGAATGTCGCCCAGCCTGCCTGACCAACCGGGACCACTCTGCCTGGCACCAATGCACTGACCACCTCTGCCTGACCACCTCCTGCCTGGCACTGACCACCCTGCCTGACCAAACTGGACCACCCTACTCACCTCGACCGCATCTGGACCACCCTGCCTGGCACTGCCCAGCCTGCCTGATCACTGGAGGCAGGCCCCAAGCCTGTCCACCCCTGCCTGGCACTGCCCGTCTGGCACCCTGACCGCACTGACCAACCACACTGGACCACCCTGCCTGGCACTGACCACACTGGACCACCCCTGCCTGACCACCCCGCCTGGCACTGACCACTCTGGCTGACCACACTGGACCACCTGCACTGGCACTCTGGCTGACCACACTGACCACCCTGCCTGGCACTGGCACTTGGCTGACCACTGTGCCTGGCACTGACCGGCTTCTGCCTGACACTGACCATCCTGCCTGCACTGCCTCCACCCCTGCCTGGACCACCCTGCCTGGCACCGACCATCCCGACCGCTTCTGCCTGCACTGGCCACCCCTTCCCCTTTGTCCCGTATTCCTTGTCCCCTTTGTCCTTACGTATCCCTGTCCCCTCGTGCTACTTCCTATTCCGTCCTGCTTTATCCCTGTCCCCTTGTGCCACCTATTCCCCATTTATCCTTGTCCTTTATCCCTGTGCCACCTATTCCCCGTCCTCTTTATCCCCGCACCTGTCTCATTTTATCCTTGTCCATTTCCCTGTTCCTTCGTCCCCGCTTTATCCCCTGTCCCTTGTGCCACTTCCATTCCTGTCCCATTTATCCCCGTGCCACTCATTCCTGTCTCCTTTGTCCCGCTTATCCCTGTCCCATTGATCCCTGTCCCCTGCGCCACTCATTCCTGTCTCCGCTTTATCCCTCTGTGCCACCCCGTCCCCTTTATCCCCACCTGTCCCATTTATCTCCTGTCCATTTTCCCTGTGCCACCTTATTCCTGTCCCTTGTCCCGCTATCCCCTGTCCTTCTGAGCCACTCATATTCCTGTCCCTGCTTGTCCTGTGCTACCTATTCCTGTCCCATTTTATCCCGTTTATCCCTGTCCCATTTATCCCTGTCCCCTGTGCCACTCATTCCTTTCCTATTTATCCCTGTCCCTTTTATCCCTGAGCCACTCATCCCTGTCCTGTTTGTCCCTGTCCCCTGAACCATTTTCATCCCTGTCCCCTGTGCCGCTTCATCCCTGTCCCTTTGTCCCACTCTATCCTTTGTCCCCTGTGCCTTTATCCCTGTCCCTCAGCTCCCTGTTTCATCCCTATTCCTTGCCTATCCCTTTGTCCCCGTCCGCTTGTCCTTGTCCCCGCCCCACTATCCTGCTCAGTGCCACACTTACATTCCTGTCCCTTTGTCCTGCTTTATCCCTGTCCCCTGTGCCACTCATTCCTGTCCCGTTTATCCCTGTCCCCTGTGCCACTCATCCCTGTCCCATTTATCCCCTGTGCCACTCATTCCTGTCCCCTTTGTCCCGTTTATCCCTCTCCCATTTATCCCTGTCCCCTGTGCCACTCATTCCTGTCCCATTTATCCGTGACACTCATTCCTGTCCCCTTTGTCCCGTTCTTCCCTGTCCCCTGTGTCACTCATCCCTATCCCGTTCATCCCTGTCCCCAGCCGCTCTCATTTTGTCCCCCCACCCCGCTCATCCCTGTTCCCCATCCCATTAATTCCTGTCCCCAGCCCTGCTCATCCCTGTCCCTCAAGGTGCCACTGCATCCTGGTCCCCAACCCGCCATCCTTGTCCCAGCCCTCTGGCCCCTGTCCCCCGTGCCACTCATCCCTGTCCCCGTCCAGTCCATCCCTGTCCCCTGCCCTGCCCGTCGCTGTCCTCTGTCCCCTGCCCACCCCTGTCCCCTGTCCAGTCCATCCCTGTCCCCTGTCCTCGTCATTTCTGTCCCCAGTCCTGCCCACCCCTGTCCTGCCCTGCCCATCCATGTCCCCTGCCCACTCCCGTCCCCTGTCCTGCCCATCCCTGTCCCCGGTCCTGCCCACCCCTGTCCCCTGTCCTGCCCACCCCTGTCCCCTGCGCTGCCATGGGGATGTGGCAGAGCTGGACAAGAGATCTCCGCCATCAGGTCCCTGGGTAATTGTTTCAGCTCTCGGGTGGCTCCTCCAACTGCCAGCACAGCCCCCTGTGTCCCTCTCTGTGTCCCTCTCCAGGTCCCTCCGCGGTCCCCTCCTCAGGTCAGCCTCGTGCTCCTTGTGCACTCCCCAGCCTGTGTCCCATGGTGCCACCAGCCCGGGTCACTTCACCCGTCACTCACTCCGCCCTCAAGTCATGGTCCGTCCCAAGTGGTCGCCCTGCCTCCTGTCCTCCCCGTGGGACGGAGCACCCCGAGGTCCCCAGCTCCGGCCACCCTCCGGCCACCTGCAGAGGCGGGGCCACCTTGCCTTTGGAAAAGCCATCCAGGAGAAGGCAGAGCAGGAAGTGACCCCTGACCCCGCCTGGCCCCTCGGCCGCGCTGACCCCTGGGTCACACTGACCCCTGGGTCACACTGACCCCTGGCTCTGGGTCACACTGACCTCTGGGTCACACTGACCTCTGGGTCACACTGACCCTTGGCCCTGGGTCACACTGACCCCTGGGTCACACTGACCCTTGGCCATGGGTCACACTGACCCCTGGGTCACACTGACCGCTCGGCCATGAGTCACACTGACCCCTGGGTCACACTGACCCTTCAGCCACGCTTTTGACTCCTGTCACACTGACCCTGGGTCACACTCGATCTCTTGCCCTGGTCACACTGCCGACTTCTGGCTCTGGGTCACACTGGACCCTCAGCCCTGGCCTCACTCGGGACCCCTGGGTCACACTGACCTTTGGGTCACACTGACCTTTTCAGCCAAGTGGTTCACACTCACCCCCTGGGTCACACTGACCCTTAGCCATGGGTCACACTGACCCCTGGGTCACACTGACCTTTGGGTCACACTGACCCTTGGCCATGGTTCACACCTCGGACCCTGGTCACACTGACCCTTGGCCATGAGTCACACTGACCCTCAGCCCCTGGGCCTCCACTGACTCCTGGTCAGCCTGCTGACGCCTGGGCCACACTGCCCCCGGCCAGGGTCACACTGGACCCTGGGTCACACTGACCTCTGGGTCACACTGACCCCTGGCCCTGGGTCACACTGACCCCTGGGTCACACTGACCCTTGAGTCACACTGACCCCTGGCCCTGGGTCACACTGACCCCTGGGTCACACTGACCTCGTGCCCCGTCACACTGACCCCTGCCACACCTCGACCCCACAAGGGGTCACACTGACCCCTGGGTCACACTGACCCCTGGCTCACACTGATCCTTGGCCATGGGTCACACTGACCCTCAGCCCTGGGTCACACTGACCCCTGGGTCACACTGACCCTCGGCCATGGGTCACACTGACCCCTCGGCCACACCAACCCATGGGCCGTGCTGACCCCTTGGTCACCCCCTGGCTCTGCCAACCCCTGGGTCACACTGACCCTTTGGTCACAACACCACATTGCCAGCCTTGGCCACACTGGACCTCACAGGCCAACCTGGGTCACATTGACTCCCTGCCTGCCAACCCATCGCCAGGCCAACCCCTGGCCACGCTTGACCCTTTGACAATGCTAACCCTTTGGCCATGCTGGGACTTTGGTCACGCTGACCCTTGGTAATGCTGGACCTCCCTGCCACGCTTAGCCTTCGCCATGCCGGCTACTCTGACTGACACTCGACCCTGGCCATGCTGCCACGGCCGTGCTACACCCTCTTTGGCTACCGCGAACCCATCAGCAGTGCTGACCCTTAAAGCACCCTTGGCCAGTGGCCACGCCAGCCCATCGGGCTACACTGACTTCTTTTGACTAATTCTTAGCCCTTTTTGGCCATGCCGGTCCATCCGGCTACACTGACCTTGACCACCCCTGGGCCCTTCTTGGCCATGCCAGCGCCCATCGACCACTGACCCCTTGACCACCCTTAGCCCTTGGCCATGCCAGTCCATCGGCCACACTGACCCCTTGACCACCCCTGAGCCCCGCCCAGCCCATGCCAGCCCGTCGCCACACTGACTGCGGCCACGCCAACCCATCAGCTGTGCCAGCAGCCCTTTGACCCGCGCCTCAGCCCTATGATGCCCACGCCAGCGCTGCGGTCGTGCAGGCCCACTCGGCCACACCTTTGGCCCTCTTTGGCGCGCCAACACCGGCCCGCGCCAGTCCATGCGGCCGTGGCTGCCCCTCGCTGCCACCTCTTCAGCCCTTTTGGCCACGCGTCAATCCATTGGCGTGCCGACTTTGACCACCCACTTTGGCTCTTTGGCCACTCCTTCAGCCACGCCTAACCTTCGGCACGCTTCGGCCGTGGCCACACTTGGACCCTTTGACCATCCCGCCTTGCTGCTCAATCGCCATGCGCAGCCCTTTAGCGCGCCGCGCCCGGTATGACCACGCGTCCTTTGGCTCTTTGGCCGTGCCAATCCATTGGCCAGGGTAATCCATCAGCTGTGTTGACCCCTTGACCACCCCTTGGCACTTTGGCCAATCCTTCAGCCACACCAACCTCTTGGCCACGCCAATCCCTGGCGGCCACCTCTTTACCAGGCACAATCCTTTGGCCATGCTGGACTCCCTTGACCACCTCTTTACCAGGCCAGTCCCTTTGCACATGCCAGCCCATTGGCCATGCCAGCCTTTCTGCCACGTGCCGCCCCTTGATCCACTTCCTTGACTAGGGCCAGCCCTTTGGCCGTGCTTGATCCGGTGGCCATTATGCCAACCTTTGGCCACGCCAACCCACCGGCGCGCCGGACCCTCGCCACCGCATTTGCCCACGCCCGGCTCGCCGCTGGCTGACCTCTCTGACCACCGCTGGCCTTTTGGTTACGCCGACCCCGACCAGCCCGGCCGCCTCACCGCGGTACCGCCGCTGGCGGCTGTGCTGTGATTCCTCCCATGGCTTCTCCAGCGCACCGGGTTTTTCCTCCTCTGTGCACAAAGGGGAGACACTTTTCCTCCTCTTTTCTCGCCCGGCTTCCAAAGCGGGATTTTTCCCCCCACCCTGGCAAAAAATAAAAACCCTGTCGAGAGTTTTTCCGCTGTCCAGCCCGGCGCCATCACCCCCCACCTCCCACTTCCATCCGCCTGTCCGTACCCCCTCCCGACCGTGACAAAAAAAAGCAAAATCCCCCCTCGGGTCACTCAGCTCCCGAGGAGGGGGACGGGCGGCCTCGCCAGCCCCATCCGCTGTCCGGCCGCTGTCCGGCCACTGTCCGGCCGCTGTCCGGCCGCCGTCCGGCCGCCTCCGGCCGCCCTCCGGCCGCGGCCCCACTGCCCATGCATGTGCCACGCCCTCACGCCCGCTGCATGTGCACAGCCCGCCACAATCTCGGCCCCGTCCCCCGCCCGCCCCAAGCCGGACTCACCTGTGGGTTTTCGTTCCGTTTTTAATTTCCCAGGGTCAGTTTGACTTCACCCTTAATTTTGTATGGATTTTTCCGGAGGAGCTTTCTCCTTCTCCGGGCTCACGGAGGTGCGGCCATTCGCCTCCCGCCCTTGACGTTGTGATACACATCCCCCACAGAGATCTATGTTTCTTATATTATATTATTATTATTATTATTAATTATTATTATTATGTAATAAATTTATAAGAAAGCTCCGCCTGGTACTGTGGTGGTTCGGGGTTCTGGCCCTGCACAAAGGGGACAAGGGGGGTTTTGGGGTGTCCCGAGTGAGTTTTGGGGTGTTCATGGCTGAATTTTGGGGTGTTCATGGGTGAACTTTGGGGTGTCCCCGGGTGAATTTTGGGGTGTTCATGGCTGAATTTTGGGTGTCTCCAGTTGAATTTTGGGGTGTTCCTGGATGAGTTGTGGGATATTCCTGGTTGAAATTTGGAATGTCCATGGCTGAATTTTGGGGTGTCCACGGCTGAATTTTTGGGTGCCCCAGTTTAACTCTGGGATATTCCTGGCTGAAATTTGAGGTGCCCCAAAAGCATTTTGGGGTGTCCCCGGGTGAATTTTGGGTGTCTCCAGCTGAATTTTGGGGTGTTCCTGGATGAGTTGTGGGATATTCCTGGCTGAAATTTGGGGTGTTCCTGGCTGAATTTTGGGGTGTCCATTACCGGATTTTGGGGTGCCCCAGTTTAACTCTGGGATATTCCTGGCTGAGATTTGAGGTGCCCCAAAAGCATTTTGGGGTGTCCCCGGGTGAATTTTGGGTGTCTCCAGCTGAATTTTGGGGTGTTCCTGGATGAGTTGTGGGATATTCCTGGCTGAATTTTGGGGTGTCCATGGCTGAATTTTAGAGTGTTCCTGGCTGAATTTTGGGGTGTCCATGGCTGAATTTTGGGATATTCTTGGGTGAGTTTTGGGGTGTCCCTGTCGGAATTTTTGGGTGCTCCGGATGAATTTTGAGATATTCCTGGATGAGTTTTGGAGTTTCCTGTCTGAATTTTGGGGTGTTCATGGATGAATTTTGGGATATTCCTGGATGAGTTTTGGGGTGTCCCTGGCTGAATTTTGGGGCGTCCATGGCTGAATTTCGGGGTGCCCTGGCTCCCACAGGTGCCACCCCAATGTCCCCAGTGTCACACCTCCAGCAGGTCCATGCCAGATGTCCCCAGCGCCAGGGCAGGGGGTGGCACCCGGGGGCAGGGGGGACCCTCGGGGGACAAAGGGACAGGGGAGGGGCTGGGGGTCCCCAAGTCACCCGGGTGTCCCCAGTGTTGTCCCCAACACTGTCCCAGCACTGTCCCCAACGCTGTCCCCACCCTGTCCCCAGCACTGTCCCAACGCTGTCCCTAGCAATGTCCCCACTGTCCCCAACTCTGCCCACAGCGATGTCCCCACCACTGTCCCAACAGTGTCCCCGCAGTGTCCCCACCCGTGTCCCCGCCCTGTCCCGTGTTCCCAGCACTGTCCCAACGCTGTCCCCAGTGTCCCCAACACTGTCCCCACAGTGTCTCCGCAGTGTCCCCGCAGTGTCCCCAGCTCACACCAAGCAGTGTCCCCACACTGTCCCCAGCACTGTCCCCAACACTGTCCCCACCCGTGTCCCCGCCCTGTCCCGCCTCCCGCAGTGTCCCCGCAGTGTCCCCGCAGTGTCCCCGCACTGTCCCCGCCCCGTCCCCAGTGTCCCCGCAGTGTCCCCAGTGTCCCCAGCTCACACCAAGCATATATTTTATTGAAAGACCAAGTGGGTGACAACGGCGTGGGGACAGCCGGGGCTGGCTCGGGGGCTCGGGGGCGCCTCGGGCCGCTGAGTTACAGATAAATATCGGGACATCGAGCGGGCGGTGGCGATATAGTCACGATAGCGCTGGGCGACAGGGGCCGAAGCGAGGGACCACCAGGCACAGCAGTGAGGGGGGGGCGGCCCCGGGACCCCCCGGCCCGAGCTCGGCGGCGGGAGGGGACAGCCGGGGACACCGACACGAGGGACAGCACACCCGGGGAGGGGGCGGGGCAGCACTGCGGGACCCCCGCTCCTTCGGGGGGACAGCGAGGATCTGGGGGCGTCCCCCCTCCACACCGAGCTGCCCCCGGACCCCCCCAAAAGTGTCCCCAAAGCCGCGGGCCCTGCTGTCCCCAAGGCTGGCCGTGCTCATGCAGGGGGGGCCGCTCGGGCTGTGTCACCCCCCGGCTGGGCCGTGTCACCCCCCGAGGGGACCCCCCGGAGGCCAGGGGGGCGTGGGGGGCGTGGGGGGAGGGGGTGTGGGTCGGGCGGAGCCTCTGGGGTCACCCAGAGATCCTGGGGGTGACACAGGGTCTGTGAGTGACACAGAGACCCTGAGGGTGACACGGGGTCCCTGAGGGTGACACAGAGACCCTGGGGGGGGGTGACACCACACGGAGTCCCTGAGGTGACACCACACAGGGTCCCTGGGTGACACAGAACCTCTGGGGTGTCACAGAGTCCCTGGGTGGGTGACACAGAGTCCCTGGGGGTCACACAGAGTCCCCGGGGGGGGTGACACCGGCTCCCTAGGGGGGTGACACAAATCCCTGGGAGGTGACACAGGTCCCGGGGGTGGCACCGGGTCCCTAGGGGGGTGACACAGGTCCCTAGGGGGTGACACAAATCCCTGGGAGGTGACACAGGTCCCGGGGTGGCACCGGGTCCCTAGGGGGTGACACAGAATCCCTGGGGGGTCACACAGAGTCCCCGGGGGGTGACACCGGGTCCCTAGGGAGGTGACACAGATCCCTGGGAGGTGACACAGGTCCCGGGGGTCACACAGAGTCCCTGGGGGTGGCACAGGTCCCTGGGAGGTGACACCGGGTTCCTAGGGGGTGGCACAGGTCCCGGGGTGGCACAGGTCCCTGGGGGGTGACACCGGGTCCCTAGGGGGTGACACAGATCCCTGGGGGTGACACAAATCCCTGGGGGTGGCATAGGTCCCTGGGGGTGGCACAGGTCCCGGGGGTGGCACGGGACCCCCTACTCCAGGTAGATGTCCTCTGTGGGGCAGGCGTACTCCAGGTGCTCCTGGTAATATTCCTGAAACGCTCGGCTGGGGGGCGGGGGCTCAGGGGGGAGAGGGGGCGCCCCCTGCACCCCCACACCCGCTGAGACCCCCCAAAAACCGCCTGGTAGCACTCCCCAGAGCCGGCACGGCAACCACTGCCCCCAAAACTGGCACGGCAACCACAGCCCCCCAAATCTGGCACAGAACCCACAGCCCCCCAAAACTGGCACGGCAACCACTGCCCCCCAAATCTGGCACACAGAACCCACAGCCCCCCAAAAACTGGCACGGCAACCACTGCCCCCAAATCTGGCACAGCCTGACCCCAGGTACCCACAGCCCCCCAAATCTGGCACAGCCCCACTGCCCCCCCCAGTCCCCCTCGGCATCCAGAGCCCCAACACCCTCAGCACCCCAAAACTCCGCACCCCCGTGACTCCCCGGCCCCAGCACAGCCAGACCTCCTGCACCCCCAAAAATGCTGCACCCAGACCCCAATCCCTGAACCCCTGAATTCCCTGGCACCCCTGAATTCCCAATCCCTGAACTCCCCCCAATTCCCTGGCACCCTGAATTCCCTGGCACCCCTGAATTCTCAATCCCTGAACCCCCAACTCCCTGGCACCCCGAATTCCCTGGCACCCCCAATTCCCTGGCACCCAAACCTCCAATCCCTGAACCCCCGAATTCCCTGGCTCCCCAGCCCCCAATCCCTGAACCCCCAATTCCCTGGCACCCTGAATTCCCTGGCACCCCTGAATTCCCAATCCCTGAACCCCCACTCCCTGGCACCCCGAATTCCCTGGCACCCCGAATTCCCAATCCCTGAACCCCCACTCCCCTGGCACCCCCAATTCCTGGCACCCCCACCCCTGGCACCCAAACCTCCAATCCCTGAACCCCCGGTTCCCTGGCTCCCAGCCCCCAATCCCTGAACCCCCACCCTGGCACCCCAATTCCCTGGGACCCCGAATTCCTTGGCACTCCAAACCCCAATCCCTGGCACTCTGAATTCCCTGGCATCCAGCCCCCAATTCCTGAACCCCCACCCCTTGGCACCCCAAAAATGCTGCACCCAAACCCCCCAACCCCTGAACCCCCAAATCCCCTGTGCTCCCCAACCCCCGGCTGCCATCCCCATCTCACTACTCACCCCTTCTGCCAGCTCTGCCCCCTCGTGCCCCCAATGTCCCCTGTGTCCCCCATGTCCCCCGTGCCCCCTGTCCCCCATACTCCCCGTGTCCTCATACTCTCCATGTCCCCCATGTCCCCTGTGCTCTCCGTGATTCCCCATGTCCCCCCGTGTCCCCCATGTCCCCTGTACCCCCACACCCCCCGTGCCCCCCCATGCTCCCCCATGTCCCTCGTGCCCCCGTGGCCCCCCGTGCCCCCCATGCCCCCCATACTCCCCATGCCCATGTCCCCCCGTGCTCCCCCATACACTCCACACCCCTCCATACCCCCCTGCGTGCTCCCCCATACCCCGGTGTCCCTGTGCCCCCATGCCCCCCATGCCCCCCCGTGGGTTCTATGTCCCCTGTACCCCCTGTGCCCCCCTGTGCCCCCGTGTCCCCTGTACCCCCCACACCCCCCACACCCCCCGTGATCCCTGTACCCCCCACACACCCTCCGTGCCCCCCACACCCCCCGTGCCCCCCATGCCCCTGTGTCCCCCACACCCCCTGTGCCCCCCATGCCCCCGGTGTCCCCACTGCCCCCCGTGCCCCCCCATACCCCCGGTGTCCCCGGTGTCTCCCCCACACCCCCCGTGTCCCCCATACACCCCATGTCCCCCTGCACTCCCCATGCCCCCCGGTGTCCCCATGGCCCCCAATTCCCCCATGCCCTCGTGTGTCCCCCACACCCTCCCATACCCCCTCACACCCCCCATACCCCCCGTGCCCTCCCCATGTCCCCTGTGTCCCCCCACACCCCCTCGTGCTCCCCTCTGTGCCCCTCAAGGCCCCCCGTGCCTCGACCACACACTCGGCCACGTGTCTCATGGACTCCTGGGACACGAACACGTGGCAGGCGAAGCGGCTCAGCACCGGGTGCTTGGTGATGAACCCGAAATAGCTGCGGCGGGTTTGGGGGGGCACGGGCTCAGGGCGGCACCCCAAAACCTGCCCCGCGCGGGGGGGTGCAAGGGGACACCCCCAGAGCCCCGGAGAGCCACGCTGGGGGCACCAGAGAAGGCAGGGGGCTCTGGGGGGGTCCCTGGCAGGGTTGGGGTCCCTGGGGTTGTCCATGGATCATGGGGGTCCCTTGGGGTGCCCCTGTGTGAGGTGAGGATCCCTTGGGGTGCTTCTGGCAGGGTGGGGGTCCCTTGGGTTGTCCACGGATGATGGGGGTCCCTTGTGGTGTCCTTAGGTGGGTTGGGGGTCCCTTGGGGTGCCCCTAAATTTGGTGAGGATCCCTTGGGGTGTTCCTGGCAAGGTTGGGGTCCTTTGGGGTGCCCCCTGAATTTGGTGAGGGTCCCTTGGGGGTGCTTCTGGCAGGATGGGGGTCCCTTGGGCTGTCCATGGATCATGGGGGTCCCTTTGTTGTGTCCTTAAGTGGGTTGGGGTCCCTTGGGGTGTCCCTGAATGGGGTGGGGGTCCCTTGGGCGTCCCCTGGCAAGGTTGGGGTCCTTTGGGTTGTCTTTAGGTGGGTTGGGGGTCCCTTGGGGTGCCCCTGAATTTGGTGAGGGTCCCTTGGGGTGCTTCTGGCAGGGTGGGGGTCCCTTGAGATGTCCATGGATGATGGGGATCCCTTGGGGTGTCCTTAGGTGGGTTGGGGGTCCCTGGGGTGCCCCTGCAGGGTGGGGTCCCTCGGGGGGCTCACCAGCTGTTCCGGGGGTGGCACCCGCAGAAGGAGATGTTCTTCATCTGGAAGAAGTGGCTGCAGCGCTCGAACTGGGGGGGCAGGGCAGCGAGGGTCAGCTCTGGGGCCCCCCAAAATCTGTGCCCCTCCCTCCTCGGCATCGGCCCCTCAACCCACAGCCCCCACAGCTTCACCTGTGCACCCCCAAATCTGCTCCGCACCCTCCTGGTCACCCCCAAACCCCCGAGCCCCTCATCACCCCCAAAACCCGCCCCCACACTCCTGGTCACCCCAAAATCTCCTTTTGTCTCCCCCAAATCCTGAGCTCTGAGCCCCTCATTACCCCCAAAACCCGCCCCCACACTCCTGGTCACCCCCAAAATCTCCTTTTTGTCTCCCCAAATCCTGAGCCCCGAGCCCCTCATCACCCCCAAAACCCGCCCCACACTCCTGGTCACCCCCAAATCTCCTTTCTACCCCCCAAATCCAGAGCTCTGAGCACCTCATCACATCCTGGTCACCCCCAAATCTCCTTTTTACCCCCCAAATCCAGAGCCCTTTACCCTCCACACTCCTGGTCACCCTAAATCTCCTTTTTGATCCCCAAACCCAGAGCCCTTCACCCTCCACATGCTTTTGGTCACCCCCTAAATCTCCTTTTTACCCCCCAAATCCAGAGCCCTAAGCCCCTCATCACATCCTGGTCACCCCCAAATCTCCTTTTTGCCCCCCAAATCCAGAGCTCTGAGCACCTCATCACATCCTGGTCACCCCCAAATCTCCTTTTTGCTCCCCCAAATCCCAGAGCTCTGAGCACCTCATCATATCCTGGTCACCCCCAAATCTCCTTTTTACCCCCAAACCCGAGCTCTGAACCACTCCACACTCCCTGGTCACCCCCAAATCTCCTTTTTTACCCCCCAAAACCCAGAGCCCTGAGCCCCCATCACATCCTGATCACCCCCAAATCTCCCTTTTTGCCCCCAAACCCAGCGACCTGAACTCCTCCACACCTCCTGATCACCCCCCAAATCTCCTTGCCCCCCAAACCCAAAGCCCTGAGCCCCCCATCACATCCTGATCACCCCCAAATCTCTTTTTAGCCTCAAATCCAGAGCCCTGAGCCCCTCCACACTCCTGGTCACCCCTAAATCTCCTTTTTGCCTCCAAACCCAGAGACCTGAACTCCACCACACTCCTGATCACCCCCAAATCTCCTTTTTGCCTCCCAAATCCAGAGCTCTGAGCACCTCATCACATCCTGGTCACCCCCAAATCTCCTTTTTGCCCCTCAAATCCAGACCCCTGAGCCCCTCCACACTCCTGGTCACCCCCCGACCCCTCCCCTTCCCCTGCCATTCCCCCGACCCCTCACCCCCTGACCTCGTGCTCGGGGCTGTACTCGGTGACGGTCAGGATGAGTTTGATGCCCTGCAGTGTCACCTCCAGGTCACAGCTGGCCGGGGGCCGCAGGTGCACCGTCAGCTTCCTGGTGGTGGCGATCTGGGGGGGACGGCGGGGTCAGGGGGTCCCGGGGCTCCCGGAGGGGCTCCCGCCGCCCCCTGCCCACCTTCTGCATGGCGGCGCACAGGATGCCGTTGCCCTGGTGGTACGGGACCTCCACGGAGCCCAGGAACTGCACGTTGAAGCGCTCCACCCAGCACGGGTTCCGCTTCAGGCCTGCGGGGAGCGGGTGCGGAGGGGTAAAAACCGCGGGATGGCAGTCGCACGGTCGCGGGGTCACAGTCGTGGGGTCACAGTCATGGGGTCACAATCGCACAACAATGGGGTCACAGTCGCACAACTGCAGGGTCACAGTCACACAACAATGGGATCACAGTTGCACGGTCACGGGGTCACAGTCACACAACAATGGGGTCACAGTCACACAACAATGGGATCACAGTCACACAACAATGGGGGTCACAGTCACACAACAATGGGATCACAGCCGCACAATCATGGGATCACAATCGCACAGTCATGGGGTCACAGTCACACAACAATGGGGTCACAGTCACACAACAATGGGATCACAGCCGGACAATCATGGGATCACAATCGCACAGTCGCAGGGTCACAGTCGCACAGTCGCGGGGTCACAATCACACAGTCGCGGGGTCACAATCACACAACAATGGGATCACAATTGCACAACTGCAGGATCACAATCGCACAATCGTGGGGTCACAGTCACACAACAATGGGATCACAGTCGCACGGTCACAGGGTCACAGTCGCACAACAATGGGGTCGCAGTCGCACAACAATGGGATCGCAGTCACACGGTCGCTGGTCACAGTCGTGGGGTCACAATCGCACAGTCACGGGGTCACAATCGCACGGTCGCGAGGGGTCAAGTCGCACAACAATAGGATCACAGTCGCGACAGTCACGGGGTCACAGTCGCACAGTCACGGGGTCACAGTCAAACAACAATGGGATCGCAGTCACACAACAATGGGATCACAACTGCATAGTTGTGGGATCACAGTCACACAACAATGGGATCACAGTCGCACAGTCACGGGGTCACAGTCAAACAATAATGGGATCACAGTCACACAACAATGGGGTCACAATCACACAACAATGGGATCACAGTCGCACAACAATGGGATCACAGTCGCACAACAATGGGGTCACAGTCGCACAACAATGGGATCACAGTCGCACAGTCGCGGGGTCACAGTCGCACAACAATGGGATCACAACCGCACAGTTGTGGGGTCACAGTCACACAACAATGGGATCACAGTCGCACAGTCGCGGGGTCACAGTCACACAACAATGGGGTCACAATCGCACAGTCACAGGGTCACAGTCACACAACAATGGGGTCACAGTCGCACAGTCGTGGGGTCACAGTCACACAGCCACGGGATCACAATCACACAACTGCAGGGTCACAATCGCACAGTCGTGGGGTCACAGTCACACAACAATGGGATCACAATCACACAACAATGGGATCAAAATCACACAACAATGGGATCACAGTCACACAGTCGTGGGGTCACAGTCACACAACAATGGGATCACAGTCACACAAAAATGGTGTCACAGTCACACAACAATGGGATCACAGTCACACAACAATGGGATCATAGTCACACAACAATGGGATCAAAGTCACACAGTCATGGGGTCACAATAATGGGATCACAATCGCAGTCATGGGGTCACAGTCGCACAACAACAGGATCACAATCGCACAATCACGGGGTCACAATCACACAGTCAGGGAATCACAGTCACACAGTCACAGATCACAGTCACACAACCACGGGATCACAATCGCACAGTTGTGGAATCACAGTCTCACAATCATGGGATCACAGTCGCACAATCACAGGGTCACAATCACGCAATTGTGGGATCACAATCACACAATCATGGAATCACAGTCATGCAATCACAGGATCACAATCACACAAGCATGGAATCACAACCACACAATCATGGGATCAAAATCATAAAATCACGGGATCACAATCGCACAATCACGGGATCACAATTGCACAATCACAGGGTCACCATCACACAATCACGGGATCACAATCACACAATCATGAGATCACGCAATCAAAGAATCACAGAATGAGTCACAGAATCACAGAATCATAGAATCAATCACTGAATCACACACAATCAAACTGAATCAGACAATCAATCACTGAATAACAGAATCTCACCATCACCAAATCACAGAATCAATCACAGAATCACACAATCACACAATCAATCAGAATCACAGAATGAATCACAGAGTCATCGAATCCCAGTCACCGAATCACAATCACCAAATCACAGAATCACGTGCAATCACAATCAGAGAATCACAGGATCAAAGAGTCGTAGAATCACAGAGAATCACACAATCAATCACTGAATCACAGAGAATCACAGAATCATAGAATCACTGCGTAACAGTCACAGAATCACAATCACACTATCACAGAACCACACAGAATCACAGAATCAATCACACAGAATCACATAATCACTGAATCACAAAATCATAGAGAATCACAGAATTGCAGAATCATAGAATCAATCACAGAAACACAATCACAGAATCAACAAATCACAGTCATAGAATCAATCATAGAATCACAGAATCAATCACACACAATCATACTGAATCACGGAAACACAAAATCATAGAACCACAGAGAATCACAGAATCACAGAATCAATCAGTGAATAACAGAACCACACACTATCACAGAAACAATCACACAGAAGCACACAACCACTGAATCATGGAGAATCATAGAATCAATCATAGAATCAGTCGCAGAATCAATCACTGAATCACAGAATCAAAGAATCATATAATCAACCGCACAATCATGGAATCACAGAATCATAATCACACACAATCATACTGAATCACAGAAACACAAAATCATAGAATCATAGAGAATCACAGAATCACAGAATCATGAAATCAATCAATGAATAACAGAATCACACACTATCACAGAAACAATCACACAGAATCACACAGTCACTGAATCATAGAATCACAGAATCAATCACAGAACCAGAGCATCACAGAGAATCACAGAACCGCACAATCACAGAAACACAGAATCACTGAATCACACAATCAGAGAACCACAGAATCCATCACACAATCACAGAAACACAGAATTCACAGAAATCACACAATCACAGAATTGCAGAATCAAACAATCAATCATAGAATCACGGAATCAGACAATCACAGAATCACACAATCACAGAATCGCAGAATTGCAGAATAACAGAATCAATCACACAACCACAGAATCCATCACACAATCACAGAATCACAGAATTGTGCACAGAATTGCACAATCACAGAATCACAGAATTCACAGAATAGCAGAATCAGCCACAGAATCAATCACATAACCACAGAATCAATAACACAATCACAGAATCAATCACACAATCACAGAATCAAACACTTAGAGAATCACAGAATCCATCACACGATCACACACAGAATTCACAGAATCATAAAATCACAGAATCACACAATCGCAGAATTCACAGAATCAGAGAATTCACAGAATTCACAGAATCACAGAATTGCACAATCACACAATCAATCACACAATCACAGAATTCACACAACCAATAATCACAGAATTCACACAATCACAGAATCACACAATTACACAATTGCACAATCACACAACCGCACAATCACAGAATTGCACAACCACACAATCACAGAATTCACAGAATCACAAAATTACACAATCACACAATCACACAACCACACAATCACAGAATTCACACAATCACACAACCACACAATCACAGAATTCACACAATCACAGAATCACACAATTACACAATCGTACAACCACACAATCGCACAACCACACAATCACAGAATTCACACAACCACACAATCACAGAATTGCACAATCACACAATCATAGAATTCACAGAATCACAAAATTACACAATCGCACAATCGCACAACCACACAATCACAGAACCGCACAATCACAGAATCGCACAATCACACAATCACAGAATTCACAGAATCACAAAATTACACAATCGCACAACCACACAATCACAGAATCACACAACCAATAATCACAGAATTCACAGAATCACAAAATTACACAATCGCACAACCACACAATCACAGAATCACACAACCACACAATCACAGAATTCACAGAATCACAAAATTACACAATCGCACAACCACACAATCACAGAATCACACAACCACACAATCACAGAATTCACAGAATCACAAAATTACACAATCGCACAACCACACAATCACAGAATCACACAACCACACAATCACAGAATTCACAGAATCACAAAATTACAACGACAACCACACAATCACAGAATCACACAACCACACAATCACAAAACCACACAATCACAGAATCACACAATTACACAATCGCACAATCGCACAACCACACAATCACACAACCGCACAATCACAGAATTGCACAACCACACAATCACAGAATTCACAGAATCACAAAATTACACAATCGCACAACCACACAATCACAGAATTCACAGAATCACACAATTACACAATCGCACAACCACACAATCGCAGAACCACACAACCACACAACCACACAATCAGCCACGCCCGTATCTCCAAGCGCCCCAACCGCCCCCAGACCCCTCCCCGACCCCGAGGGTCCCGGGGCTCGCACCGATGCTGTCGCGGGCCTGCCCCACCACCTCGTGCGCGTAGAAGGCGGGGAAGATGCCGCGCTCGCCCGTGCGCATGTTGTAGCCCCGGTACCAGTAATCGTCCTCCTCCAGCTCCACCAGGATGGGATCGTCCACGTCCAGCTCCAGCTCGTCCTCGTGGCGCGGGATGAACCTGGGGGGCGCGGGCAGGGGTGGGATGGGGACGGGGTCGGGCTCAGAGAGGCGGCTCGGCACCCAGCAGGTCATCAGCACCCCCAAAAACACTGCCCGAGCCCCTGGTGACCCCAAAGTCACTGCTTGGAGCCCATCATGTCATCAGCCCCCCCAATGTCACTGCCCGAGCTCCTCATGACCCCAAAGTCACTGCCCTGAGTTCCTGGTGACCCCAAACCCACAACTCAGCACCCAGCAGGTCTTCAGCACCCCCAAAGTCGCTGCCCGAGCTCCTGGTGACCCCAAAGCCATTGTCCAAGCTCCTGGTGACCCCAAAGTCACTGCCCCGAGCTCCTGGTGACCCCAAAGCCACTGCCCGAGCTCCTGGTGACCCCAAAGCCACTGCCCTAGCTCCTGGTGACCCCAAACCCACAACTCAGCACCCAGCAGGTCATCAGCACCCCCAAAGTCACTGCCCGAGCTCCTGGTGACCCCAAAGCCACATTCCTGACCTTCTGGTCAGCCCCAAACCCAGACCCACACCCCCGATCTCCTGGTCACCCCAAAACCCAGACCACCACTCCCTTCACCTCCTAATCACCCCCAACCCAACCCCACAGCCCCGATCTCCTGGTCACCCCAACCCAGACCCACAGCCCCAGTCTCCTGGTCACCCCCAAACCCAACCCCACACCCCTGTGCCCCTCATCACCTCCTCACCCCCCACGCTCAGACCCCAAACCCCCCAATGTCACGGTCACCCCCAAATCCACCCTGTGACACTGGGGGGACACAACACCCCCAGAGGTCAGGGACAGCCACGCCAGGGGCACCAGGAGTGGGTACGGGGCCCTGGGGTGGCACTGGGGGACCTGTGGTGGCACTGGGGGACCCTGGGGTGGCACTGGGGGACTGTGAGGTGACACTGCGGGGCCATGGGGTGACACTGGGGTGACATTGGGGTGCCCTGAGGTGGCACTGGGGGGATTTTGGGTGGCACTGGGGGACCCTGAGGTGACACTGGGGTGACACTGGGGGCCCTGAGGTGACACTGCAAGGCCCTGGGGTGACACTGGGGTGACATTGGGGTGCCCTGGGGTGGCACTGGGGAGCTTTTGGGTGGCACTGAGGGACCCTGAGGTGACACTGGAGGCCTCTAGGGTGACATTGCAGGGCTCTAGGGTCACAATGCGAGGCCCTGGGGTGACACTGGGGGGACACTGGGGGCCCTGGGGTGCCACTGAGGGCCCTGGGTGTCCCTGGAGGTGCCCGTGGGTGTCACCGGGGGTGGCCTCACCTGAAGACGGCGCGGTGGGTCTGCTCCCGCTCCTCGCCGTTCACCGTGCACGAGAAGAGCCCGAAGGACTCTGTGCCTGTGGGGACACCGTGCCAGGGGACACTGGGGACAGCGGGGACACCCCACGGGGACAGGGGACAGCCGTGCAGGGGACAATGGGGACAGCCGTGCCAGGGGACAATGGGGACAGCTGGGGACATCCCACAGGGACAGGGGACAGCCGGGGACACCCCACGGGGACAGAGAACAGCCCACGGGGACAGGGGACACCCCGTGGGGACAGGGGACACCCCACGGGGACAGGGGACAGCCGTGCAGGGGACACTGGGGACAACTGCCACGCCCCACGGGGACAGGGGACAGCCCACCATGTCCCTGAGGGCCACTCAGGGGGTCAGGGCTGGGGACCCCTGCGGTCACTGTGAGCCTGCCCCGTCTCCCGTGACATGTCACGACACGCCGCAACATCCCAGACGTATCGTGACATATCGTGACATATCGTGACATATCGTGACATATCGTGACAGCGTGGCACAGGGGAATGGTGCCATGGCTGGGACAGGACGGGGAGGGCAGCCGGTGTGAGAAGGGGCAGGTCAGCATGGCACGACATGTCACGACATCCAGTGGCATATCGTGACATCCCGTGACATATCGTGACATGACATGGCGACAGGGGAATGGTGCCATGGCTGGGACAGGATAGGGGGAGCAGCTGGTGTGAGAAGAGCCAGGACAGCATGGCACGACCTGTCACGATATGTCACTGGATGTCATGACATGTCGCGACATCCAGTGACATATCGTGACATCCCTTGACATATCGTGCCACGGCATGGCACGTGAGAATGGTGCCATATCATGATATGTCACGGGATGTCACGATATATCACTGGATGTCGCAACATGTCACAACACCCAGTGACATATCGTGACATTCTGTGACATATCGTGACATCCCTTGACATATCGTGCCACGGCATGGCACGTGAGAATGGTGCCATATCATGATATGTCACGGGATGTCACGATACATCACTGATGTCGCAACATGTCACGACACCCAATGACATATCGTGACATTCTGTGACATATCGTGACATCCCATGGTGTATCCACAACAGGAATAGCCAGGGCAGGACACCAGAGCGGCACAGGACACCGCGACACGTCACTGGATGTCGCGACATGCCATAGCATCCAGTGACATATTGTGACATTCTGTGACATATCGTGACATCTCTTGACATATCATGATACGGCCTGGCACGTGAGAATGGTGCCATATCATGATATGTCACGGCACGTCACCATACGACACTGGGTGTCAGGACATGTCATGACACCCAGTGACATATCGTGACATGATATGACATATCGTGACATCCCGTGACATATCATGCCACGGCATGGCACATGAGGATGGTGCCATATCATGATATATCACAGGATGTCACGATACATCACTGATGTCGCGACATGTCATGACACCCAACGACATATCGTGACATGACATGACATGACATATCGTGACATCCCACGGCGTATCCACAACGGGAATGGCCGGGGCAGGACACCAGAGCGGCACAGGACACCGCGACACGCCGCGACACGCCGCGAGGCGGCACCGCCACTCACTGGAGGAGCGCGAGGTGCTGTTGACGAAGACGTTGAGGAACTTCTTGGAGAAGTGCAGGTCGGCCTCGGGGGACGAGTCCCCGGAGGAGCCGCGCGCGCCGGGCGCTGCCGGCCCGTCGCCCAAGGGCGCCTCGTCGTCGCAGGCGCGGAGGATGTCGCTGTCGTCGCTGAGCACGGACGTGCAGCGCCGCAGGCTCACCAGCTCCAGCTGCGTGTGCTCGTCCACCACCAGCGTGTACTTGACCGAGTCGTAGGCCAGCGACTCGTCCAGCGGCTCCGGCGGCGCCGGCGAGGGCGGCTCGGGCTCCTCCAGGGCCATGGCGAAGCCGCGGTTGGTCTTGGCCGTGGACGCGTCCGGCGCGGCGCGGTCGCCGTCGGGCGATAACCGCACGTCGTCGATCATGGAGTCGGCCTCCAGCACGCCCGAGTCCAGGTCCCCGTGCAGCTCCCAGCGCCGGGGCCCGGCGGGGCCGGGGGCGGCGGGCTCGGCGCCGGGGGACGCGCGCGGCGGGGCGGCCGGGCGGCAGCCCAGGGTGGCCAGGACCTCGGCGGCGTCCAGGCGGCCGAGCGCGGCGGGGCAGACGGGCGAGATGGTGTCATTGGTGGGGTTGCTGAGGAACAGGAACGGCCCCGGCTCCTCGGCCGGCGGCTCCGGTGGCGGCTCGGCGGCCGCGTGCTCGGCCTCGGCCAGGGAGCTGCGCAGCGTCTCCATGTCCACCAGCTCGATGGCGCCGCGCGGGCACCGCGCCGGCACCGCCGCCTCCCCCGGCGAGTCCCGCGGGCGCGGCTCCTCGTCCAGAGCCTCGCTCAGGATCTCGGGCTCCAGGTCGGAGGCGGGCGAGATGGTGTCGCACAGCGAGTGGCTGTTCTGGAAACACTCGTCCGGGCACTTGATGGGGTACGAGCCCTCCGAGATCATCTTGTTCACCAGGTTGCTGAGCAGCCACGGCGAGTCCGAGTCCTCGCTCAGGTCGGGCTCCGACTCCGAGTCCGAGTCGTACTCGCTGTTGTCCTCCTCGTCCGCCTCGGGCATCAGCTTGGGCCCCACGGGCAGGTAGAAGGAGCGGCGGATGCTCTCCAGGCTGTGGTCGGGGTCGATCTTCAGGTCCAGGGGGCCGGCGCTGGACACGTCGGTCTGGCCCTCGGGCGCGGCGCCGTCGGCCGGCTCCAGGCTGTCGTAGTAGGCGTCCATCTTCAGCTCGGCCAGGCTCTCCCTCCTGAGCACGCCGCGCTCCGGCGGGCCCCGCTCGGCCGGCTCCTCCTCGTCCTCCTTGCCCTTGTCCAGCAGCAGCGAGTCCTTGATGCCCAGCAGCCCGGGCGCCTCCAGCTCGGGCTCCAGCTCGCCCTCGGAGCCGGGCGAGCTCGCCTCCTCGATGGAGTTGGTCAGGTGCGACGAGCGGCCGCTGCTGCTGTCGCTGCTCAGGTCCAGCTCGGTCTCCGAGATGGACGAGATCATGTTGCTGACCAGGCGCCCGCCGGCGAACGCCGCCTCCAGCTCCCCGTCCGCGTCCGAGTCGGAGCCGGGCGAGCTCAGCTCGTCCCCGCGCCGCCCGCCGGGCAGGAAGGGCTTGGCCGTGCGGCTGGTGAGGTCGGCCTCGATGCCCGGGTCCGAGGAGGGCGAGGTGGTCTCCGAGGAGCCCGAGGGGTGGCCGCGCACGCTGGCGGCCCGGCCGGACCGGGCGCCCTCCCCGTCGGAGCTGAGCGGCTCCGCGGGAGCCCCGTCCCGCTCCGGCCGGGGCTGCGGCTGCGGCTGCGGGCGGGGGGACCCCGGGCTGTCGCGGCCGCGGGGCTGCGTGGGGGCCTGGGGGGCGGCCTGGGGCGGGGGGGAGCCGTGGGGGGCGGCGGGCCCTGCTGGAGAGAGGCAGGGGTGAGGCGGGGGCGGGCGGCGGGGGCGCGGCGGGGAGAGCGGAGCCCGGGGCGCGGCGGAGACGAGGTTCATGTTACAGTCGGGCGCGGCCCGCGGGGGCGGGGGGTCACCGTGTGCCGGGGACTCGGGGCTGTTGCCTTGCGAGTCCAGCGGGGAGGGCGGCAGCGAGGGCGGCGCCCCCCCGGGGCCCGGCGGGCTCTCCAGGCAGGGTCCGTCCAGGATGCAGGCGTGGGGGGACGAGTGTCCTGCGGGGAGGGGACACGGGGCCGGTGAGCCCGTGGGTGTCACTGTCACAGCCCGACTGCTGCAGCGTCACTGTCACAGTGTCACTGTCACAGTGTCAGTGTCACAGTGTCAGTGTGAGAGCCCAACTACCACAGTGTCACTGTTACAATGTCACAGTCACAGTCCGACTGCCACAGTGTCAGTGTTACAATGTCACTGTCACAGCCCGACTGTCACAGTGTCAGTGCCACAGTGTCACTGTTACAATGTCACTGTCACAGCCCAACTACCACAGTGTCACTGTTACAATGTCACTGTCACAGCCCAACTGTCACACTGTCAGTGTCACAGTGCCACTGTCACAGCCTGACTGTCACAGTGTCAGTGTCACAGTGTCACTATCAAAGCCCGACTGTCACAGTGTCAGTGTCACAACCCAACTGTCACAGTGTCAGTGTCCAGGCCCCACTGTCACACTGTCACAGTGTCACTGTCCCACCCTGATCTCACACCCACACTATCAAAGCCCCACTGCCGCACTGTCACTGTCACACTGTCACTGTCTCAGTGTCACTGTCCCACCCTGATCTCACACCCACACTATCAAAGCCCCACTGCCGCACTGTCACTGTCACAGTGTCACTGTAACAGCCCATCGCTACAGCCTGACTGTCACACTGTCACTGCCACAGCCCGACTGTCACACTGTCACTGTCACAGTCCTACTGTCACAGTGTCATTGTCACAGCCCTGCTGTCACACCCCACTGTCACACTGTCACACTGTCACTGCCACAGCCCGACTGTCACACCCCACTGGCAGACCCACGCTGGCACAGCTCACTGTCACACCGTCAAAGTGACAGCCCCACTGTCACGGCGTCACTGCCACACCCCCAGTGTCACACTCCCACTGTCACCCCTCGCTGTCTCAGTGCCACTTCACACCCCACTGGCATACTGTCACTGCCAAGTGTCACTGTCCCACCCCGATGTCACACCCACACTGTCACAGCCCCACGGTCCCAGTGTCACTGTCCCGCCCTGCTGCCCCAGTGCCATTGTCACATCCCGCTGTCCCACCCCGTGGTCACCGTGTCGCTGTCTCAGCGTCGCTGTCCCATCCCGCTGTCACACCCCGTTAACCCAGCCCGCTGTCACACCCCGCTGTCCCAGTGTCACTGTCACACCCCACTCGGTGTCACTGTCCCATGCCCCTGTCCCAGTGTCACTGTCACACGCCCCTGTCCCAGTGTCAGTGTCACTGTCCCACGCCCCTGTCCCAGTGTCGCTGTCCCAGTGTCCCTGCCCCAATGTCCCTGTCCCACGCCCCTGTCCCAGTGTTCCTGTCCCAGTGTCCCTGTCCCACCCCCCCGTCCCAGTGTCACTGTCCCACCCCCCGTCCCAGTGTCACTGTCACACCCCCTGTCCCAGTGTCACTGTCCCACCCCTCTGTCCCGGTGTCCCTGTCCCACCCCTCGGGCCAGTATGCCTGCCCCACCCCCCGTCCCAGTGTCCCTGTCCCACTGTCCCCCTGTCCCAGTGTCACTGTCCCACCCCCCCGTCCCAGTGTCCCTGTCCCAGTGTCCCCTGTCCCAGTGTCAGTGTCACACCCCCTGTCCCAATGTCCCTGTCCCACCAGTCCCAGTGTCACTGTCACATCCCCCTGTCCCAGTGTCCCTGTCCCAGTGTCCCTGTCCCACCCCCCGTCCCAGTGTCCCTGTCCCGGTGTCCCTGTCCCACCCCCCTGTCCCAGTGTCCCTGTCCCAGTGTCGCTGTCCCGCCCCTGTCTCGCCCCTGTCCCGCCCGCGGCGCTCACCGGTGTGCGAGGAGGAGGAGGAGGAGCAGGAGTGGAGGAGCGCGTCCTGCCAGCTGGGCCGGGGCGCGGCGGGCGCGAAGCCGCCGTTGTTGTTCAGGGAGTCCTGAGGGAGAGCAGAGCGGGGAGGGGGCTCAGTGCGGGACCCCCGGCCCCAGGGAGCATCAGGGGACACCAGGGGGACAAGTGAGGGACCCCCGACCCCAGAGGACCTCTGGGGACACCAGGGGGACACTGGGGGCTCAGTGGGGGATCCCCAACCCCAGGGAGAGTTTGGGGACACCAGGGGGACAAGTGAGAGACCCCCGACCCCAGAGAGAGTTTGGGGACACCAGGGTGACACTGGTGACTCAGTGAGACACCCCCGACTCCAGGGGACCTCTGGGGACACCAGGGTGACACTGGGAGCTCAGTGGGTGACCCCCGACCCCAGGGGACCTCTGGGGACACCGGGGGAACACCGGGAGCTCGGTGGGTGACCCCCGAGGGGACAGGGGAGGGCTCGGAGGCGCTGGCAGCCCCCGTGCCACGTGCGCGGGGTTTATCCGGATTAGGGCGCGGCTCCAGCCCCGCATCCCCGCCCGGCGCGGCTCGGCTCGGCACGGCACGGGCTGGCACCGTGCCCGCCGCGGGGACACCCGGGTGACACCCCGGGAGCACGGCCCCGCCCCGCAGGGGCACCCCGGGGCGCTCGGGAGCCCCCGGGATTTCCGGGAGCCGCCGGGAATTTGGGGAATGCGGCGGCGTCAGCGGAGGATGGTCCCGCCGGGAACGGGCAGCGCTAATCCCGGCGGATCCCGGCGGGAGGAGGCATCAGGGAGGGATCAGGGAGGGATCAGGGAGGGATCAGGGAGCGCGGCCGGAGCCGCCGGACACCGACCGGGCCGGGACTGGGGCGGGCAGCGAGGGGAGAGCGACGGGGATTGGGAATGGGAATGGGGATTGGGGGATTGGGAATGGGGGACTGGGACTGGGGAATGGGAATGGGGGGACTGGGAATTGGGGATTGGGAATTGGGGGATTGGGAACATTGGGAATGGGGGGACTGGGAATGGGGATTGGGAATGGGGATTGGGAATGGGGGACTGGGATTGGGGAATGGGGATTGGGAACATTGGGAATGGGGATTGGGAATGGGGGACTGGGGATTGGGACTGGGACTGGGGGATTGGGAATGGGGATTGGGAATGGGGGGACTGGGATTGGGGGATGGAGAATGGGGGATTGGGAACGGGGGATGGGAACGGGGGATGGGAATGGAGATCGGGGAACATTGGGAATGGGGGGATGGAGGGGATGGCTGCAGGGGGACACAAATGCATTCTGGGGGGTCACTGGGGTGGATTTTGGGGGTGATACTGGGATGGGTTCTGGGGACAAGGCTGGATTCTGGGGGACACTGGGGTGGCTGCAGGGGGACAGGGACACAGGGACCCAGGACCAGGATGTCCCCTCCCCCCCATGGGGCCGATCCAGGCGGATCCGGGGGCTCCCCCCCCCAAGGGAACAACGGCCTGCCCAGCCCCCCGGGCTCTGTCCCTTTGTCCCCTCGCCGTGACCGCCACCCCCTCCAGCCCAGCAGAGCGCGGTGCCCCGCCGGGAACAGGAGGGGGCCCCCCGAAATTCCCGAGCGCCCGCGGTTCCCCGGCAACGGCGGCGGCCGCGTCCCACGCACTGCGGCGGCGACACGGGGACATCCCTGCGGCCACGCGGCCGGGGGACACCCCCGGGGAGCCCCGAGAGCGGACACGGGACGGGGAGGGGGACAGTGACACTGCGGGGGAGGGACAGTGACACCGCGGGGACAGTGACACTGAGGGGGGGGATGGGGACAAGGGACGGGGAGAGGGACAGTGACACCGGGGGGAGGGACAGTGACGCTGAGGGGGAGGGACAGTGATTCCAGAGGGGGAGGGACAGTGACACAGCGGGGGAAGGGGACAGTGACACTGAGGGGGATGGGGATAAGGGACGGGCAGAGGGACAGTGACACCGGGAGGGAGGGAGGGAGGGGACAGTGACACTGGCGGGGGAGGGACAGTGACATGAGAGGGGGAGGACAGTGACACCGGGGGAGGGACAGTGACCCGGGGGAGGGACGGTGACACAGCGGGGGAAGGGACAGTGACACAAGAGGGAGGGAGGGACAGTGACACTGGGGAAAAAGGGACAGTGACCTCCGGGGGAAAGGGGACAGTGACACCGACCGGAGGGGACAGTGACACCGGGGGGGAATGGACGGTGGCACCAGAGGAGAAGGGACAGTGACCCTGATGGGGAAGGGACAGTGAATCCAGGGGAAAAGGGACAGTGACACTGAGGAATAAGGGACAGTGACCCGGCAGGGGAGGGGACAGTGACACTGAAGGGGAGGGGCCAGTGACCCCAAAGGAGAAGGGACAGTGACACTGGAGGTGAAGGGACAGTGACCCCAAAGGAGAAGGGACAGTGACCCCAAAGAGAAGGGACAGTGACCCTGGGTTAAGGGACAGCGATTTCAGGAGGGAAGGGACAGTGACTCTGAAGGGGAGGGGACAGTGACCCCGGGGGTGAAGGTGACAGTGCCCCGGGGTGAAGGGACAGTGACCCTGAAGGAGAAGGGACAGTGACACCGGGGTGAAGGGACAGTGATCCTGAAGGTGAAGGTGACAGCGCCCCGGGGTGCGGGGACAGTGATACTGGAGGTGAAGGTGACAGCGCCCCGGGGTGCGGGGACAGTGATACTGGAGGTGAAGGGACAGTGATACTGGAGGTGAAGGGACAGTGACCCGGGGTGAAGGTGACAGTGATCCTGAAGGTGAAGGTGACAGCGCCCCGGGGTGCGGGGACAGTGCCCCGGGGTGAAGGGACAGTGACCCTGAAGGAGAAGGGACAGTGACACCGGGGTGAAGGGACAGTGATCCTGAAGGTGAAGGTGACAGCGCCCCGGGGTGCGGGGACAGTGATACTGGAGGTGAAGGGACAGTGACCCGGGGTGAAGGTGACAGTGATCCTGAAGGTGAAGGTGACAGCGCCCCGGGGTGCGGGGACAGTGACCCCCAAAGGAGAAGGGACAGTGCCCCGGGGGGGGAGGTGACAGTGACACCCCGCAGTCGCGCCCCCGCCCCGCCCCGCCCCGCTCACCTGCGCGCCCGGCGCCGTCAGGTTCAGCGTCGTGGGCCGGAGCTTCTGCGTCTCCTCCAGGGCGGGCGAGGGGATGGGCGAGGCCGAGGGCGACGGCGGCGCCTCCAGCCCGGTGCCTTCCTCCCCCTCCTCCCCCTCCTCCTCCTCCTCGTCCTCCTCGTCGTTGTCGTCGATCATCTCGAACTCCTGGAAGTCGTCCTGGAAGGTGCACACGGGGTGCGGCTGCTCCCCGCGCTCCAGCGCCAGGCAGTCCTGCGGGTGGCACCGCGTCAGGGCGCGGCGACAGCGCTGGGGACGCCACCGAGGGGTGGCGGTGTCCCCAACCCCGCCCTAAGAGGGGACACGGCACGCCCAGGCTCGCCAGGTTTGCCTCAGCAGCCGGCAGAGCGCTGGGGGGAGTTGTGTCCCAGCCCGGTGTCCCCGCGGTGTCCCCAGAGTGTCCCCAAGGGCCACCAGGCTCCTCCCGCACCTTCTCGTAGTGGTCCGAGTCGTAGTTGAGGCCGATGCCGCAATCGTCCGTGATCTCCGACAGGTCCTCGTCATCGAACTCCTCCAGGCTGATGTCCTGGGGGGGCCTGGGGACAGCGGGGACACGGGGACGCGGCTCAGGGACAGCGCGGCGCCGGGAGAGCAGAGCGGCACCGCGGGGACATCGCGGGGGGGGGGTGGCACCCTCGGCATGGCAGCAGGGACAGGGCAGCAGGACACTGTCACCTCTGGTGCCACACGGACATGGCACAGTCCTGTCACCCCTGGGTGCCACACGGACATGGCAGCGGGACATTGTCACCCCTGGTGCCACACGGACATGGCAGCAGGACACTGTCACCTCTGGTGTCACACGGACATGGCACCACACCTATGTCACCCCTGGGTGCCACACAGACATGGCACTGTAACCCTGTCACCCCCCCAGTGTCACATGGACACAGCACCAGGACATTGTCACCTCTGGTGCCACATGGACCTGGCACAGCCCTGTCACCCCCCAGTGTCACATCCACATGTCACCCCTGGGTGTCACATGCACATGGCACCAGGACATTGTCACCTCTGGGTTCTGCCACAGGACAACCACAGTGACATGTCACCACAACATATGCACATGTCACCATAACCCTGTCACCTCTGGTGCCACACGGACATGGCAGCAGGACACTGTCACCCCTGGGTGCCACACAGACATGGCACAGTCCTGTCACCCTCTGGTGCCACATGGACATGGCACCAGGACATTGTCACCTCTGGTGCCACATGGACATGTCACCAAACCCTGTCATCCCCCAGTGTCACATAGACATGGCACCAGGGCATTGTCACCTCTGGGTGTCACACAGACATGTCACCAAACCCTGTCATCCCCCAGTGTCACATGGACATGTCACCAGAACAGTGTCACCTCTGGTGCCACACGGACATGGCACCAAACCCTGTCATTCCCCAGTGTCACATGCACATGTCACCAGAACAGTGTCACCCCTGGGTGCTGGCACAGGACAGCTCCGTGTCACCTCCCTGCTGTCACCACGCGGTGGCACCGGCTGGGGGAGGTGCCAGAGCCGGGGAGGGGACAGTCCCCAGCGCCAGCTTTGGGGCGAGCCGCGCCGCGGGGGGACACCGGGGTGTCACGGGGGCATGGCGGGGGTGACAAAGGGGACTGGGCGGTGACAGCGCCGGCGCGTTCCCGGGGAGCGGGGGCGCCATGGAAACCGGCGGCGAGAGAAATCCCGCCGGGATTTGGGGACAGGAAACTGAATTTGGGGTCTGGGGGGGCTCGGCGAGGTGGGAGACACGGGCTGGGTGGCGCTGGGACCCTCTGGTCACCTTCTGTGGGGGTGGGGACACCCAGGGCCATCCCCAGGGGTGGTGACAACACCAGGTGCCAGCAGGACCCTGTGCCCACCCTCCGTGGGGCTGGGGACACCCAGGGCCATCCCCGGGGGTGGTGACAACACCTGGGTGGCGCTGGGACCCTCTGGTCACCTTCTGTGGGGCTGGGGACACCCGAGCTTGTCCCCAGGGCGGTGACAACACCCAGGTACCAGCAGGACCCTGTGCCCACCCTCCGTGGGGCTGGGGACACCCAGGACCTCGAGGTTGTCCCCAGGGGTGGTGACAACACCCTGCCACCATCAGGACCCTGTGCCCACCTTCTGTGGGCTTGGGGACATCCAGAACCTCCAAGTTGTCCCCAGGGTTGGTGACAACACCCTGCAACCATCAGGACCCTTTTTCCATGGTTCTGGGGACACCCAGGACCCCGAGCTTGTCCCCAGGGGTGGTGACAACACCCTGCCACCATCAGGACCCTGTGCCCACCCTCCGTGGGGTTGGGGACCCCCCAGGTGGGCTCAGCCCGGAGTGTGGGAGCCCAGAGGGGGTCGGGGTTGTTCCCCGTGTCCCCCGTGTCCCGCATCCCCACGTGTCCCCCGCGTCCCGCGTCCCCCGCGTCCCCCGCGTCCCCCGCGTCCCGTGTCCCTCGCATCCCCCGTGTCCCCCGTGTCCTGTGTCCTGTGTCCCGTGTCCCGTGTCCCCCTCCCGGGCCCCGCGCCGCTGCCGCTGCCCCGGCAGGAAGATTCCCCTAATCCCATAATTCCCACAAGTAGGGCACGGCCGCGCCGAATCCGCGCGGATTTGGGGCAAAAGCGGCAGAAACGGCGCCGGGGCCGGGGCTGCGGGGGGAGGGGACCCCAAAACCCGCAAGGACAGGGGAGCCCCGAGGTTGAGGCGGGGAGGGGTGCCGGGGGGATGGGGAGGGAGGTTTTGGGGTGCAGAGCCCTTTGGGGTGCAGAGCCTGTTGGGTTATAGGGATCAGAGCCTGGGGCATTGGGGCACAGAGCCCCCGGGTTTTGGGGTGCAGAGCCCTGGGGTGCTGGTGCAAAGGGCTTTGGGGTGTAGGGGAGCAGAAATTGGGGGGTTCAGAAGCCTTTGGGGTGCAGAGCGATGGTACAGAACCTTTTGGGGTTCAGAACCCTTTGGGGTTTTGAGGGTGCAGAGCTCACCCCGGGGTGTTGGGGAGCAGAATCCTGTTGGGGTGCAGAGTCCCAGGGTTTTGGGGTGCAGAGCATTTTGGGGTATTGGGATGCAGAGCATTTTGGGGTGCAGAGCCTGTTGGGCCATAGGGATCAGAGCCTGGGATATTGGGGCACAGAAGTCGGGTTGCAGAACCCCAGAGTATTGGGATGCAGAGCCTTTTGGGGTTTTGGGGTGCAGAGCATTTTGGGGTGCAGAGCCTGTTGGGCTATAGGGATCAGAGCCTGGGATATTGGGGCACAGAAGTCCCGGGTTTTGGGGTGCAGAACCCCAGAGTATTGGGATGCAGAGCCTTTTGGGGTTTTGGGGTGCAGAGCATTTTGGGGTGCAGAGCCTGTTGGGCTATAGGGATCAGAGCCTGGGATATTGGGGCACAGAGCCCCCGGGTTTTGGGGTGCAGAACCCCAGAGTATTGGGGTGCAGAGCATTTTGGGGTGCAGAGCCTGTTGGGTTATAGGGATCACAGCCTGGGATATTGGGGCACAGAGGTCCCGGGTTTTGGGGTGCAGAACCCCAGGATGACAGGAAGCAGAGTTCTGGGATGTTGGGGTGCAGAGCCCTTTGGGGTGCAGAGCCCCAGGATGCTGAGGAGCAGTCTTGGGGTGCGAGGGAGCAGTTTTGGGGTGCAGAGCCCCATGGTGTTGGGGAACAGAGACTTTTGGGGTGCACAGCCCAGATGTTGGGGAGCAGAGTCCTGGGGTGTTGGGGAGCAGAGCCCAGGATGTTGGGGTGCAAAGCCCCAGGATGTTGGGGTGCAAAGCCCCAGATATTGGGGTGCAGATCCCAAAATGCTGGGGAGCAGAGCCCCAGGATATTGGGGAGCAAATCCCAGGATATTGGGGCGCACAGCCCCAGGATGTCGGGGCGCACAGCCCCAGGATGTCGGGGTGCACAGCCCCAGGATGTTGGAGTGCACAGCCCCAGGATATTGGGGTGCACAGCCCCAGGATGTTGGGGTGCACAGCCCCAGGATTTTGGGGTGCACAGCCCCAGGATTTTGGGGTGCACAGCCCCAGGATATTGGGGTGCACAGCCCCAGGATGTTGGGGCGCACAGCCCCAGGATATTGGGGTGCACAGCCCCAGGATGTCGGGGCGCACAGCCCCAGGATGTCGGGGTGCACAGCCCCAGGATTTGGGGTGCACAGCCCCAGGATGTCGGGGTGCACAGCCCCAGGATATTGGGGTGCACAGCCCCAGGATGTCGGGGCGCACAACCCCAGGATATTGGGGCGCACAGCCCCAGGATGTTGGGGTGCACAGCCCCAGGATTTGGGGTGCACAGCCCCAGGATGTCGGGGTGCACAGCCCCAGGACGTCGGGGTGCACAGCCCCAGGATTTGGGGTGCACAGCCCCAGGATGTCGGCACAGCCCCAGGATATTAGGGCACAGCCCCAGGATGTTGGGGGTGCACAGCCCCCAGGATTTGGGGTGCACAGCCCCCAGGACGTCAGTGCACAGCCCCAGGATGTCGGGGTGCACAGCCCCAGGATTTGCGCACAGCCCCAGGGATATTGGGGCACAGCCCCAGGATGTCGGGGAGCAGAGCCCAGGATTTTGGGGTGCACAGCCCCAGGATATTGGGGTGCAAAGCCCCAGGATGTTGGGGCGCACAGCCCCAGGATATTGGGGCGCACAGCCCCAGGATGTTGGGGCGCACAGCCCCAGGATTTGGGGTGCACAGCCCCAGGATGTCGGGGTGCACAGCCCCAGGATTTGGGGCGCACAGCCCCAGGATGTTGGGGCGCACAGCCCCCAGAGATGTCGGGGCGCACAACCCCAGGATATTGGGGTGCACAGCCCCCAGGATTTGGGGTCTGCACAGCCCCAGGATGTCGAGGTGCACAGCCCCAGGATGTCGGGGTGCACAGCCCCAGGACGTCGGGGTGCACAGCCCCAGGATATTGGGGCGCACAACCCCAGGATGTCGGGGCGCACAGCCCCAGGATGTTGGGGCGCACAGCCCCAGGATGTTGGGGTGCACAGCCCCAGGATGTTGGGGTGCACAGCCCTATGGGGTGCAGACCCATCTCCCCAACCCCACACAATATCGGGGCTGCCCCCTGGAAGGAAGAACCCCAAGACTCTCCCAGGACTCTGGGGGGACAGGAGGGGACAGTGGGGCCCAGAGTTCTGGGGGGGGACCCCGGATCTGCTCCTGCACCCCTGGACCCTCCTCAGTGGGGATGGGGTGGGATGGGACTAACAGGATGGGACAGACGGGATGGGACAACGGGATGGGACAACGGGATCGGGTTATGGGATGGGATTATGGGATGGGATAACGGGATGGGATAACGGGATGGGGTTATGGGATGGGGACAGTCCTTTGGGATGGGATGGTCACAGTGGGACAGGGACACTATGACGGGATGGACCCAATCCAGCCCCCGCCAGGACCCCGAAAGCAGCGCCCCGGCTGCAGGGACACCGCGCCGGGGATGAGCAGCAGCAGCAAGGACAGTGCCCGTCCCACCTTGGGGACACTCCGGGGACAGGCTGGGACCGAGGGCACAGACAGGGCAGGACCCGCCCCAGCCCACCCCAGCGACCCCAGTGGCACCATGCCGAGCCGGGGCGGGCCGGAGGGGCTGGGGAGGGGAGGGGACCGCCGGGACAGCAGCCGCGGGCGGGTGGGATTCCCTCATCGCCGCGCGGCTCCGGGACCCCAATCCCTGCGTGCCCGCAGCGGGTCCGAGCCTGTGGTCACCCCAAATTTTGGGCACCTGGGGGTGTCAAGGCCCGAACGGCGGGTGGGAGCCACCACCAAGGCTCGGCTGCGTGTGAGTGTGGAATTCCCACCGCGAGAATTCCCACATAGAGAATTCCACAACTAGAATTCCACAACTAGAATTCCACAACGAGAATTCCACAACGAGAATTCCCACCTCGAGAATTCCACACTGAGACTTCCCACAGTGAGAATTCCCACAGTGAGAATTCCCACACCCAGAATTCCACACCCAGAATTCCCACACCGAGGATTCCCACACCGAGGATTCCCACACCGAGGATTCCCACACCGAGAATTCCCACCTCGAGAATTCCACCTCGAAAATTCCCACATGAAGAATTCCCACACTGAGAATTCCCACACCGAGAATTCCAACCTCGAATTCCCACATTGAGAATTCCCACACAGAGAATTCCCACACTGAGAATTCCAACCTCGAATTCCCACATTGAGAATTCCCACACCGAGAATTCCACCTCGAAAATTCCCACATGGAGAATTCCCACACCGAGAATTTCCCACACCGAGAATTTCCCACATAGAGAATTCCACCGCGAGCAATCCCAGCCCTGCCCACGGCTCGGCCTCTCCCTCTCCGCCCGGGGGTCCCGCCCCTCGGGACACCCCAAATCCGGGCCGGGCACCCCCCTCCCCCCGCGGTTCCTCAGGGAGGCACAGCCGCGTTTGGGGTCCCTGTCACCGCTCCCGGACGGACCTCGGGGCGTTCAGGGAGACCCGAGCGCGGCCACAGCATCCCCAGGGATGGGTTTTTTTGGGAGGGCTCCGGGCAAAGCTGCGGCTCCCCGGACTGGGCGCGGGGCCCAGCGAGGCTGTGGCGTCCCCTCCCTGCGCCACCGGGGGCAGGGACAGCCTGGGGACAGGGACGGGGACAGGCCGGGGATGGGGGGACAGAGACATTCGGGGGACAGGGATGGGGGACAGGGACGTTCTGGAGACAGAGGGATGGGGACAGGGATGTTCTGGGGACAGGGATGGGGACAGGCACATTCTGGGGACGGAGGGATGGGGACAGGGACGTTCTGGGGACAGGGATGGGGACAGCAACGTTCTAGGGACAGAGGGATGGGGACAGCGACGTTCTGGGGGACGAGGATGCTCAGGGAAGGGGACAGGCCGGGGTGGGATGCTCGGGAAAAGCGACAGGGATGCTCAGAGAAGGCGACATCCTGGGGATGGGGACAGGGACAGGCCGGGGACGGGGACAGGGATGCTCGGGGGAGGGGACAGGCCGGGGACGGGGATGCTCAGAGGAGGCGACACCCTGGGGACGGGGATGCTGAGGGAGGGGACAGTCCGAGGAAGGGGATGCTCGGGGAAGGGACATCCTGGCGAGGGGACATCCCAGGGAAGGGGGGCCCTGCCCACACAGGCCACAGCCACGCAAGGACACGTCCCACATCCCCGCTGTCCCCCCGCTCCTCTCTCGGCATCCCCCGCGCCCCCCAGGCGCCCCTCACCCTCCTGCCGTTCCCGTTCCCGTTCCCGTTCCGTTTCCAGGAGTCCCGGCCCCGCACTGCGCCAGCCCGCACCCCGCGCCCCGCGCCCGCATCCCCCGCGCCCAGCCAAGGTCAGCGACCCCCGGGGGCTCTGGGGAAGGTGACCGACCCTCGGGGGGGCTGAGCCGCCGCCCTCCCGCTCCCGGGCCCGGCCCCGCTATTGCCGTCCCCGTCTCCATCCCGGGGCCGCTGCGGCGCCTCGGGAGAGACAAAGAGGCGGCGGCGGCTCCTCCCGCAGCGGCCGCGGGATGGGCGGGGGGGCTGCGAGCCCCGGGGGGGGGACAGGCCGCAGAGGAGCCCCCCGAGACCCCCGCCCCACGCTCCGGGGGCGCCGGTTAACCCCGGGAAAGGCCCCGCAAGGGCGGGGGAGGTGCGGGAGGAGCCCCCCCCGCCCCCGGTCCCGCATCCCAAGGTGAACGGGCGGGGGGAGCCGCGGGATGGGGGGGGAGGCCGGGGGGGAACGGGCGGTGCGGCGGGAGGGGAAAGGGCAGCGAGACCCCGCATCCCTGCCCGCATCGCTGCCCGCATCGCTCCCCGCATCGCTCACCGGCAGCCGGGCGGGGAGAGCGAGTGGAAGGTGGAGAGCGAGAACATCTCGGCGCGATCCGCCATTTTCTCCGGCCGGGGCTGCGCCGGACTGCGGAGCTGCGGGAGCGGGGGGAGCGGCGGGAGGAGCTGCGGGAGAACGGGGAGAGGGAGGGAGGGGCGGAGGAGCCGCGGGGATGGGGGAGAGGGGCGGGAGCAGCCGCGGGAGCGGGGAGGGAACGGGGGGAGAGGGAGGAGGAGCTGCGGGAGAACGGGGGGAGAGGGAGGAGCCGGGAGGGGCGGGGGGGCGGCGGGAGGGAGGGAGGGAGGGAGGGAGGGAGGGGAGGGAGGGAGGGGGAGGGGGGAGGGGAAAGGGAGAGGGGGAGGGGTCTGGGGGTGGGGGGTTGTGGGGATGGGATAATGGGATAATGGGATGCGATGGGATGGGATATTGGGATGGGATAATGGGATAATTGGGAATTGGGATGGGATGGGATGGGATGGGATGGGATGGGATGGGATGGGATGGGATGGGATGGGATGGGATGGGATGGGATAATTGGGATGGGATGGGATGGGACTGAAAAGGATCCATGGGATGGGATGAGATGGGATGGGATCCATGGGATGGGATGAGGTGGGATGGGATCCATGGGATGGGATAATTGGGATGGGATGGGATCTATGGTGTGGGATGGGATGGGACTGAAAGGGATCCCATGGGATGGGATGAGGTGGGATGGGAACTATGGGGTGGGATCCATGGGATGGGATGAAAGCAGGGGGTGGGAATGGATGGGGTGGGATGGAATCCATGGGGTTGCAATCCATGGGATGGGATCCATGGGATGGGATCTATGGGATGGGATGGGATCTATGGGATGGGATACGGGATCTATGGGGTGGGATCCATGGGATCCAATGGGATTGGATTGGGTGGGATGGAATCCATGGGTTTGGGAATCCATGGGGGTGGGAAAGGGGTGGTCCTGGGGGTGTCTAGGGAAGAGGAGGGGTCTGGGGCTGTGGGATGGGATTGGGGAGTTGCAGGGAATGGGGAGTGGTCCTGGGGGGAGGGGTGCTGGGAATCTCCAGGTGGGAGAGAGGAAGAAGGGTCGGAATGGGGGAAAGGGAGGGAGGGAGAGGAAAGGGGAAAGAGGGAAAGAGAGAAAGAAGCGGGTCAGTAGGAGCACTTGGGGGTCTCCTGGGGGTGCCTCTAGAGGGGTCTGTAGGACATCGGGGGGTTACAGCGCGGTCAGGCAGGGTCTGTGGGGTGGTCACTTGGGTCTCGAGTGGGGCTGGAGGGTTTATGGGGGTTTCTGGGGGGTCCGGGCGGGTCCGGGGGCTCCGCAGGGAGCCAGGAGCGGAGCTGTCCGCAGTGCTGCTAGGCAGGGGAAGGGGCGGGGGTGTGTGGGGGGCACGGGGAGTGTGATCAGGGGGTCTATGGGGGCACAGGGGGTTCTAGGGCACCCGGAGCTCTCTAGGGGTGCCGAGGGATCCATAAAGGGGCTCAGGGGGCTGTGGGGTCAGAGGGACAGGAGCCGTGTGGGGGGCGGGAGCAGCACAGGGAATCTATCAGGGGATCGATAGGGGATCGATAGGGGATCTACAGGGGATCAGGGGACTCTATAGGGGGATCGAGGGGGTCTATAGGGGATAAGGGGTCTATAGGGTATCAGGGGGCTCTATAGGGGGCTCGGGTCTCTATAGGGGATCTGGGGACACTATAGGGGATCATAAACTCTATAGGAGCTCCGGGTCTCTATAGGGGATTGAGGCTCTATAGGGGATCAGGGGCTCTATAGGGTATCAGATCTCTATCCGGTATCAGGGGTCTCTATAGGGTATCAGGGCTCTATAGGGTATATGGGGGTCTCTATAGGGTATCAGGGGCTCTATAGGGTGTCGTCTCTATAGGGGTACTCGGGGGTCTCTAGGGTATCAGGGGCTCTATGAGGGATCAGGGCTCTATAGGGTATCGAGGTCTCTATAGGGGTATCGAGGGCTCTATAGGGGTATCGGGGGTCTCTATAGAATTGTCGGGGCTCTATAGGGTATCAGGTCTCTATAGGTGTCGGGGTCTCTATAGGGTATCAGGGGTCTCTATAGGGTATCAGGTCTCTATAGGGTATCAGGGGTCTCTATAGGAGTATCGGGTCTCTATAGGGTATCAGGGGTCTCTATAGGGTGTCGGGTCTCTATAGGGGACTGAGCTCTATAGGGGCTCGAGGTCTCTATAGGGGATCTGGGGACACTATAGGGGATCATGACTCTATAGGGAGCTCGGGTCTCTATAGGGGATTGAGGCTCTATGGGGGATCGGGGGCTCTATAGGGGATCATGGCTATATGGGGGGCTCTATAGGGTATCAGGGGCTCTACAGGGTATAAGGACTCCATAGGGTGTCGGGGGCTCTATAGGGTATCGGGGGCTCTATAGGGTGTCGGGGGCTATAGGGAGCTCGGGGGTCTCTATAGGGTATCAGGGGCTCTATAGGGTATCAGGGGGTCTCTATAGGGTATCAGGGGTCTCTATGGGGTATCAGGGGCTCTATAGGGTATCAGGGGCTCTATAGGGGTATCAGGGGGCTCTATAGGGGTATCGGGGCTCTATAGGGTATCAGGGGTCTCTATAGGGGTATCAGGGGGGCTCTATAGGGTATCGGGGCTCTATAGGGTATCAGGGGTCTATAGGGTATGGGGCTCTATAGGTGTCGGTCTCTATAGGGTGTCGAGGCTCTATAGGGTATCAGGTCTCTATAGGGTATCAGGGGTCTCTATAGGGTATCGAGGGCTCTATAGGGTATCAGAGCTCTATAGGGTGTCAGGGGTCTCTATAGGGTGTCGGGTCTCTATAGGGTGTCGGGGCTCTATAGGGTATCAGGGCTCTATAGGGTATCGGGGGCTCTATAGGGTATCAGGGCTCTATAGGGTATCGGGTCTCTATAAGTCATCAGGGGTCTCTATAGGGTATCGGGTCTCTATAGGGTATCAGGGGGCTCCTATAGGGTATCAGGTCTCTATAGGGTATCAGGGCTCTATAGGGTATCGGGTCTCATATAGGGTATCAGGGGTCTCTATAGGGTATCGGGTCTCTATAGGGTATCAGGGGGCTCTATAGGGTATCAGGGCTCTATAGGGGATCAGGGCTCTATAGGGCATCAGGGGGCTCTATAGGGTATCGGGGCTCTATAGGGTATCAGGTCTCTATAGGGTATCAGGGGTCTCTATAGGGTGTCGGGGCTCTATAGGGTATCCGGGGCTCTATAGGGCTCGGGTCTCTATAGGGTATCAGGGCTCTATAAGGGTATCAGGGCTCTATAGGGGTATCAGGGGGCTCTATAGGGTATCGGGGCTCTGTAGGGTATCAGGTCTCTATAGGGTATCAGGGCTCCTATAGGGTATCAGGGCTCTATAGGGTATCAGGGCTCTGTAGGGTATCGGGTCTCTATAGGGTATCAGGGGGCTCTATAAAGGGTATCAGGGCTCTATAGGGTATCAGGTCTCTATAGGGTATCAGGGGCTCTGTAGGGTATCAGGGCTCTATAGGGTATCAGGGCTCTATAGGGTATCGGGTCTCTATAGGGTATCGGGTCTCTATAGGGTATCGGGGCTCTATAGGGTATCAGGTCTCTATAGGGTATCAGGGCTCTATAGGGTATCGGGGGCTCTGTAGGGGTATCAGGGCTCTATAGGGTATCGGGGCTCTATAGGGTATCAGGGCTCTATAGGGTATCGGGTCTCTATAGGGTATCGGGTCTCTATAGGGGCTCGGGGCTCTATAGGAGTATCAGGGCTCTATAGGGTATCAGGGGCTCTATAGGCATCGGGGCTCTATAGGGTATCGGGGGCTCTATAGGGTATCAGGGCTCTATAGGGTATCAGGGCTCTATAGGGTATCAGGGGGCTCTATAGGGTATCGGGTCTCTATAGGGGATCAGGGCTCTCTATGGGGTATCGGGGGCTCTATAGGGTATCGGGGGCTCTGTAGGGTATCAGGGCTCTATAGGGTATCAGGGGGCTCTATAGGGTATCGGGGCTCTATAGGGTATCGGGGCTCTATAGGGGATTGAGGCTCTATAGGGGCTCGGGGGTCTCTTTAGGGTATCGGGGTCCCCACGGGGTCGCGCGCGGGCCGGGAGCGGAGCTGTCCCCGGTGCTGAGCCGGCGACAGGACGGCGACAGGACAGCGACAGGAGAGCGACAGCCGCTGGTGGCCGCGGGGACGGGGAGGCGACACCAGAGACAGTCCCGGTCTGGGGGGCGGGCAGTGGGACCCCCACACTGCCACCCGTGGGGTGTGGGGTCCTTCGGTGTCCCCCCTGTGTCCCCAAACCCCTCAGTGTCCCCAAATCCCTCAGTGCCACCCCTCTGTGTCCCCAAATCCCTCAGTGTCCCCCCATGTCCCCAAGTCCCTCGGTGTCCCCAAATCCCTCAGTGTCCCCAAATCCTTCAGTGCCACCCCTGTGTGTCCCCAAGTCCCTCAGTGTCCCCAAATCCCTCAGTGTCCCTCCCCGTGTGTCCCCAATTCCCTCAGTGTCCCCCTGAGTGTCCCCAGTTCCTTTAGTGCCACCCCTGTGTGTCCCTAAATTCCCTCAGTGTCCCTCTGAGTGTCCCCAATTCCTTCAGTGCCATCCCTGTGTATCTCAAATTCCCTCAGTGTCCCCCCATGTCCCCAAATCCCTCAGTGCCACCCCCCGAGTGTCCCCAAATCCCTCAGTGCCACCCCCGTGGCCTGTTCCTGTGCTCCTTCCCGAAATTCCCAACATCCATCCCAACATTCCCATTCCCAGTTTCCATCCCAACATTCTCATTCATCCATCCCAACATTCCCATTCATCCATCCCAACATTCCCATTCCCATCCATCCCAACATTCCCAGTTTCCATCCCAACATTCCCAATTTCCAGCCCAGCATTCCCATTCATCCATCCCAACATTCCCATTCCCATTTATCCCAACATCCCAACATTCCCAATTTCCATCCCAACATTCCCAATTTCCAGCCCAGCATTCCCATTCCCAGTTTCCATCCCAACATTCCCAGTTTCCAATCCAACATTCCCATTCCCAGTGTTTCCACCCCAACATTCCCATTCCCAGTTTCCATCCCAACATTCCCAGTTTCCATCCCCCATTCCCATTCATCCATCCCAACATTCCCATTCCCATCCACCCCAACATTCCCAGTTTCCATCCCCCCATTCCCATCTTCATCCCAACATTCCCATTCCCAGTTTCCACCCCAACATTCCCAGTTTCCATCCCAACATTCCCAATTTCCATCCCAGCATTCCCATTCATCCATCCCAACATTCCCATTCCCATCCATCCCAACATTCCCAGTTTCCATTCCCCCCATTCCCATCTTCACCCCAACATTCCCATTCCCAGTTTCCATCCCAAAATTCCCAATTTCCATCCCAGCATTCCCATTCATCCATCCCAACATTCCCAGTTTCCATCCCAACATTCCCAGTTTCCATCCCAACATTCCCATTTCCCTCTTGATTCCTTTGGATTTTGGGGGTCCCAGGAGCTCCCCCCCATTCCATGGGGAAAACATTCCCAAAAATCCCAGCGGGACCTTCCCTGGCCCAGGCATCGACTCCCGAATTCCCAGCGGGAATTGTGGCCCCAAAGGATTTCCCAAATAATCCTGTCCCACCCCATTCCCAAATCCATCCAGAGTTTTCCAACCATTCCCAAATCCCAGAATTTCCCAGCCATTCCTAAATCCCAGAGTTTTCCAGCCATTTCCAAATCCCAGAGTTTTCCAGCCATTTCCAAATCCCAGAGTTTTCCAGCCATTTCCAAATCTCAGCTTTTCCCAGCTTTTCCCAAATCCCAGTTTTCCAGCCCAATTCCTAAATCCCTTTGGAGTTTTCCAGCTCTTTACCAAGTCCCAGAGTTTTCCAGCCATTCCCAAATCCCAGAGTTTTCCAAGTTTTTCCAAATCCCTCCAGGGTTTCCCAGCTCTTCCCAAATCCCAGTTTTCCAGCCCCATTCCCAAATCCCAGTTTTCCAGCCCCTTCCCAAATCCCTCCAGAATTTTTCCAGCCCTTTCCCAAATCCCAGAATTTTCCAGCCATTCCCAAATCCCAGAATTTTCCAGCCATTTCCAAATCCCTCCAGAATTTTTCCAGCCCTTTCCCAAATCCCAGAATTTTCCAGCCATTCCCAAATCCCAGAATTTTCCAGCCATTTCCAAATCCCTCCAGAATTTTTCCAGCCCTTTCCCAAACCTCTCTGGAGTTTTCCAGCCCTTCCCAAATCCCAGAGTTTTCCAGCTATTCCCAAATCCCAGTTTTCTAGCCCCCATTCCCAGATCTCTGAGTTTTCCAACCATTCCCAAATCCCAGAGTTTTCCAGCCACTCCCAAATCCCTCCAGGATTTCCCAGCCCTTCCCAAATCCCAGAATTTCCCAGCCATTCCCAAATCCCAGAGTTTTCCAGCCCTTCCCAAATCCCAGAATTTTCCAGCCCTTCCCAAATCCCAGAATTTTCCAGCCATTCCCAAGCCCCTGCAGGATTTCCCATCCCTTTCCCAGCTCCATTCCCTTCCCTGGCCCCGCTCCAGCCCCTCCAGGACTCTCCCAAATTCCGGGTGGGACCTTTGGGAAATTGGGGAAAACTCCAGGACAAGGTTTGGGGTGCCCAGCCCCACGGCAGATGTGACACCTGGGGACAGGCTGGGGGTGGCAGCACAGCTGGCACAGATGCCACCACCCCCTGTCACCCCCTGTCACCCCCCGTCACCCCCTGTCACCCATCTGTCACCTCTGGCACATCCCGGGCTCGGGATAATCCGGGCTCAGGGCTGGGCATGGCTGCCACCCCCCCCGGGGATGTCCCCATTGTCACCACGGGCACGGGTGGGGTGACACGGGTGGGGTGACACGGGTGGGGGTGACACGGGGGTGTGACACGGGGGGTGTGACACGGGGGGTGACACGGGGGTGGCCCCCGGTGGCCCGAGGCCGTCAGAGTGGACAGAGCTGGACACGGGCACGGGGGGGGGGTGACACGGGGGTGTGACACGAGGGGGGTGACACGGGGGGTGACACGGGGTGTGTGACACGAGGGGGGTGACACGGGGGTGGCCCCCGGTGGTCTTGAGGCCGTCAGAGTGGACAGAGCTGGACACGGGCACGGGGGGGGGGCTCAGAGTTTATTGGTGACCACAGGGGGACAGGGGGGGCAGTTATGGGGGTTTCTGGGGGGAGTTTTGGGGCAGGGGGTGTCCGTGGGGTGGGACAGGGTGTTTATAGGGTGGGACAAGGTTCAGAGTGTTGATGGGGTGGACACAGGGTGTTTATGGGGTGGGACAGGGTGTTTATAGGGACACAGGGTGCTTATGGGGTGGGACAGGGTGTTTATAGGGATACAGGGTGTTTATGGGGTGGGACATGATTCAGGGTATTTATGGGGTGGGCTCAGGTGGGCACAGGGTGTTTATGGGGACACCGGGTGTTTATGGGGTGGGCACACCCCATCCCAGACACAACCACCCTCAGCCCCGCTGTCCCCGCCCATCCCCGCGGTGTCCCCGGGCGGTGTCCCCGCGCTGTCCCCGCGGTCCCCGGGCGGTGTCCCCGCTGTCCCCGCGCTGTCCCCGCTGTCCCCGCGCTGTCCCCGCGCCAGCAGCAGGTCCAGGTAGGCGCCGCAGACCAGGTCCCGCTCGGGGACGCGCAGCTCCCGCAGCAGCCGCCGCGCCAGGCGCTGCCCGTCCTGCTCGCTCTGCCCCGGCCGCAGCACCACCTGCGCCACCGCGTCACCGGGGTCACCCGGGGCCACCCGGGGCCACCCGGGGCCACCCCGCCCCGGGCTGTCCCCAGCCCTGTCCCCTCACCTCCAGCTCCAGGAAGTCGCCGAGGCCCTGCACGCGGTCCAGGTGCAGCCGGGTCTGGCCCAGCAGCAGCAGCAGCCGCTCCTTGCGCACCGTGCCCAGCACGCCCAGGGACCGCGACAGCACCGCCTGGGGACGGGGGACAGAGGGGACAGAGGGTGACACAGGGACCGCGACAGCACCGCCTGGGGACAGAGGTGACAAAGGGTGACACAGGGTGACACAGGGACACCACCGTGCCCAGCACCCCGAGGGACCGCGACAGCACGGCCTGGGGACGGGGGACAGAGGGTGACACAGGGTGACAGGGGTGACACAGGGACACCACCGTGCCCAGCACACCGAGGGACTGGGACAGCACGGCCTGGGGACAGGGGTGACAGAGGGTGACACAGGGACACCAGGGACTGGGACAGCATGGCCTGGGGACGGGGGACACAGGGGTGACACAGGGTGACACAGGGTGACACAGGGACACCGAGGGACCCAGCGACAGCACCGCCTGGGGACAGGTGACAAAGGGGTGACAGGGGTGAGACAGGGACACCAGGGACCGCGACAGCACGGCCTGGGGACAGGGGACAGGTGTGTGACAGGGGTGACAGGGGTGGGACAGGAGGTGACAGGGGTGACAGGGGGTGACAGGGGTGACGGGGGGTGACAGGGTGACAGGGGTGACAGGGGGTGACAGGGGTGGGACAGGAGGTGACAGGGGTGACAGGGGTGACGGGGGTGACGGGGGTGACAGGGGTGACAGGGGTGGGACAGGAGGTGATAGGGGTGACGGGGGTGACGGGGGTGACGGGGGGTGACAGGGGTGACAGGGGTGACAGGGGTGGGACAGGAGGTGACAGGGTGACAGGGGTGACGGGGTGGGACAGGAGGTGACAGGGTGACAGGGTGGGACAGGAGGTGACAGGGTGACAGGGGGTGACGGGGTGGGACAGGAGGTGACAGGGGTGACAGGGGGTGGGACAGGAGGTGACAGGGTGACAGGGTGACAGGGGTGACAGGGACGCCCAGCCCCTCACCTACAGCCCCCCGGGGTCGGCCGTGGGGGTGATGCTGAAGCTTCGAGAGCTTGGGGGCCCGGCGCTGTCGGGGCTCGTGAAAATGAGCTCCCCCCGCCCGTCCTGGGACAGGGAGCACAGGTGAGCACAGGTGAGCACAGGGGAGCACAGGTGAGCACAGGTGAGCACAGGGGGAGCACAGGTGAGCACAGGGGGAGCACAGGGGGAGCACAGGTGAGCACAGGGGGAGCACAGGGGGAGGGCAGGGGAGCACAGGAGAGGGCAGGGGGAGCATAGGTGAGCACAGGGAGAGGTGAGCACAGATGAGCACAGGGGAGCACAGGTGAGCACAGAGGAGCACAGGGGAGCACAGGGGAGAGCAGGTGAGGATGGGGACAGGTAAGGACAGGGACAGGGACAGTTGAGCATGAGGTGAGCACAGGTGAAGCGCAGGGACAGGTAGGGACAGGTGAGCACAGGTGAGCACAGGTGAGCACAGGGACAGGGACAGGTGAGCACAGGGACAGGGACAGGTGAGCACAGGTGAGCACAGGGACAAGTGAGCACAGGGGAAAGGTGAGCACAGGTGAGCACAGGTGAGGGACAGGGACAGGTGAGCACAGGTGAGCACAGGTGAGCACAGGTGAGGACAGGGACAGGTGAGCACAGGTGAGGATGGGACAGGTGAGCACAGATACAGTGACAGATGAGCAAGGGTGAGCACAGGGACACAGGTACAGGTAGGGACAGGTGAGCACAGGGACAGGTGGCGCTTGAGGGACAGGGACAGGTAGGGACAGGTGAGCACAGGTGAGCTCGCAGGGACAGGGACAGGTAGGGACAGGTGAGCACAGGGACACAGGTACAGGTAGGGACAGGTGAGCACAGGGACAGGGACAGGTGAGCACAGGGACAGGTGAGAGCAGGGACACAGGTACAGGTAGGGACAGGTGAGCACAGGGACAGGGACAGGTGAGCACAGGGACAGGTGAGAGCAGGGACACAGCGACACAGTGACAGGTAGGGACAGATGAGCACAGGTAGGGACAGGTGAGCACAGGTGAGGGCAGGGACAAGTAGGGGCAGGTAGGGACAGGGATAAGTGAAAGCACGGAAACGTGAGCACAGGTGAGCACAGGTGAGCACAGGGACAGGTGAGCACAGGTGCAAGCTCAGCCCCTGCAGCCACCCCTCACCTGTGTCCTGCGCAGCTTGAGCCGCCCCCGCGGCACTCGGAAGAACGTGTCGGTCTGGAGCAGCACCTGCCCGGCCCCGGGGCACACCTGGGGCTCACCTGGGCCCTGCCCGGCCCCGGGGCACACCTGGGGCTCACCTGGGCCCTGCCCGGCTCCGGGACACACCTGAGGCTCACCTGAGCCCTGCCCGGCCGCGGGGCACACCTGGGGCGGCTCCTGTCCCTCACCGGAGCCCTGCCCGGCCCCGGGGCACACCTGGGGCTCACCTGGGCCCTGCCCGGCCCCGGGGCACACCTGGGGCTCACCTGGGCCCTGCCCGGCCCCGGGGCACACCTGGGACACACCTGAGCCCTGCCCCACCCCGGGGCACACCTGGGGCGGCTCCTGTCCCTCACCGGAGCCCCGCCCCGCCCCGGGGCACACCTGGGGCGGCTCCTGTCCCTCACCTGAGCCCAGCCCCGCCCCGGGGCACACCTGGGGCGGCTCCTGTCCCTCAGCGGAGCCCCGCTCCGCCCCGGGGCACACCTGAGGCTCACCTGAGCCCTGTCCCGCCCCGGGGCACACCTGGGGCACACCGGAGCCCCGCCCCGCCCCGGGGCACACCTGTCCCTCAGCGGAGCCCCGCCCCGCCCCGGGGCACACCGGCGGCCGCCCCAGCAGCCTGAGGGCCGCCCCGAGCGTTTCCTCCCGCGCCCTCAGCCGCGCCTTCACCTCCACGTTCCGCCGCATCCCGCCGAGCGCGCTCATTGGCTGCCGCGCGCGCGCCGCCTCCCCGATCCGCCTCGCTATTGGTCGGTTGAGCCGTCAATCAGCATTCCGCGCTGTTATTGGTTAGGAGCCGAGCCGGTCCCGCCCCGGCCGAGCGGGACGGGGCGGGGGCGACCATGGCGGCGGCGGCGGGGGGCCGGGGCGGCGGCGGTGAGGACGGCGATGTCCCCGCCGCCACCCGCCTGCAGGCCTACGCCTGGTGCCGGGAGTTCCTGGCCGGCTCCTGGAAGAGCATCGGCCCGGAGGAGTTCGGCATCTGGCCGGTCAGGTAGGAAGCGGAACCGGCGGGAGGCGCGCCCCCCCGCCCGCGCTCTCCGCGGTGGTTTCGTCCTGGGGCTCGGCCCCGTCGCTGTCCCCCCCGGTGGCCCCATTGCCCCCGGAGCGGTGGCCCTGTCCCCTCCCAGTGCCCCCACCCAGTGTCCCTCCCAGTGTCCCTGTCCCCTCCCCTGTGCCCCCACCCAGTGTCCCTGTCCCCTCCCAGTGCCCCCTCCCAGTAGCCCCAGTTGCCCCCGGAACAGTGTCCCAGTGCCCCTTCCAGTGTCCCCAGTTGCCCCCGGAACAGTGTCCCTGTCCCTCTCCCAGTAGCCCCAGTTGCCCCCTTGGACCAGTGGCCCGGTGTCCCCGGTTGCCCTCCGGACCGGTGTCCCTGTCCCCCCTCCCAGTGTCCCCAGTTGCCCCCGGAACAGTGTCTCTGTCCCCGTGTCCCCAGCTGCTCCCAGTGTCCCCTCCCAGTTGCCCCCTTGGACCTGCGTCCCTGTCCCCCAGTTGCCCCCCTGTGTCCCCTCTGAACCAGTGTCCCTGTCCCCCTCCCAGTGTCCCCAGTTACCCCCCAGACCAGTGTCCCTGTCCCCTCCCAATGTCCCCAGTTCCCCCCCAGACCAATGTCCCTGTCCCCCCTCCCAGTGGCTCTCCCAGTGTCCCCAGTTGCCCCCCAGACCAGTGTCCCTGTCCCGCCTCCCAGTGTCCCCAGTCCCCCCCGATCCCTCTCCCAGTGTCCCCAGTGTCCCCAGTGTCCCCAGTGTCCCAGCGCATCCCCAGCAAGGGCGTCGCTGTCCCCCCGTGTCCCCTGAGCCCCCAAAATCCCTGAGTGGGGGGCTCGGGAACCTCCCGAGCGCGTGTCCCCCGTGGCCCCCGTGTCCCCTGACCCCCAAAAATCCCTGAGTGGGGGGCTCGGGGAACCTCCCGAGCGCGTGTCCCCCCGTGTCCCCCGTGTCCCCCCGTGTCCGTGTCCCGTGTCCGTGTCCCGCAGCGGGGGCTCAGTAACCTGCTGTACAAGTGCGTGACCCGTGTCCCCCCGTGTCCCGCGTGTCCGTGTCCCGCAGCGGGGGGCTCAGTAACCTGCTGTACAAGTGCGTGACCCGTGTCCCCCCGTGTCCCCCCGTGTCCCCCCCGTGTCCGTGTCCCGCGTGTCCCGCAGCGGGGGGCTCAGTAACCTGCTGTACAAGTGCGTGACCCGTGTCCCCGCGTGTCCCTAAGCGTGTCCCGCAGCGGGGGCTCAGTAACCTGCTGTACAAGTGCGTGACCCGTGTCCCGCAGCGGGGGGCTCAGTAACCTGCTGTACAAGTGCGTGACCCGTGTCCCCCCGTGTCCCGCGTGTCCGTGTCCCGCAGCGGGGGGCTCAGTAACCTGCTGTACAAGTGCGTGACCCGTGTCCCGCGTGTCCGTGTCCCGCAGCGGGGGCTCAGTAACCTGCTGTACAAGTGCGTGACCCGTGTCCCGCGTGTCCGTGTCCCGCAGCGGGGGGCTCAGTAACCTGCTGTACAAGTGCGTGACCCGTGTCCCCCGTGTCCCCCGTGTCCCCCCGTGTCCGTGTCCCGCTGTGTCCCGCAGCGGGGGGCTCAGTAACCTGCTGTACAAGTGCGTGACCCCGTGTCCCGCGTGTCCGCAGTGTCCCGCAGCGGGGGGCTCAGTAACCTGCTGTACAAGTGCTAGCTGCCCGAAAGCACGTCCCGAGCGGGGGACGAGCCCCGCCAGGTGCTGCTGCTAGCGTCTACGGCGCCATCCTGCAGGTGAGGCCACGCCCGCGGGGACCCCCCGAGACCCTCAACCCCCATGGGAACCCCACAGGAACCCCCACAGGAACCCCAAGGGAACCCCAAACCCCACGGGAACCCCGCGAGAACCCCCACAGGAACCCCCACAGGAACCCCAAGGGAACCCCAAACCCCACGGGAACCCCACAGGAACCCCACAGGAACCTAAGGGAATCTCGAACCCCGTGAGGGACCCCATGGGAACCCCAAACCCCATGGGAACCCCACAAGAACCCTACAAGAACCCCCAAATCCCAAGGGAACTCCCCAAGACCCCAATGGGAACCCTCAAGGGAACCCCAAACCCCATGGGAACCCCAGGGGAACCCCAAATCCCACGGGGGCCCCACAGGAACCCCAAACCCCACGGGAACCCCACGGGAACCCCACAGGAACCCCACGGGAACCCCAGGGAAACCCCAAACCCCACGGGGACCCCACAGGAACTCCAAACACCATGGGAACCCCCACAGGAACCCCAGGGGAACCCCACAGGAACCCCAAGGGAACCCCACGGGAACCCCAAAGGAGCCCCAAAGGAGCCCCCAAACCCCACGGGAACCCCCAGAGGAGCCCCCAACCCCCACGGGAACCCCACGGGAACCCCACGGGAACCCGTGGGAATTTCGAACCCCGTGAGGACCCCATGGGAACCCCAAACCCCATGGGAACCCCACAAGAACCCTACAGGAACCCCAAATCCCAAGGGAACTCCCCAAGACCCCAATGGGAACCCTCAAGGGGAACCCCCAAACCCCATGGGAACCTCAAGGGAACCCCAAATCCCAAGGGAACCCCAAGGGAACTCCCCCCAAAACCCCAATGGGAACCCTCACAGGACCCCCAAACACCATGGGAACCTCAAGGGAACCCCAAATCACAGGAGAACCCCATGGGAACCCCAAATCCCAAAGGATCCCCCCAAGACCCCAAACCCCAAGGGAACCTCAAACCCCAGGAGAACCCCAAGGGAATCTCGAACCCCGTGAGGACCCCATGAGAACCCCAAACCCCATAAGGACCCCATGGGAACCCCCACAGGATCCTGAACCCCCAAGGGAACCCCATGGGAACCCCAAACCCCATAAGGACCCCATGGGAACCCCAAATCCGATGGGAACCCCAGGGGAAACCCCTGAGACCCCAAACCCTATGGGAACCTCAAGGGAACCCCAAATCCCAAGGGAACCCCAAGGGAACCCCAAATCCCAAGGGAACCCCACTGGGATCGGGGATTTTCGGGTGCCCTCCCACTGGGTGGGGTGTGCTGGGTTTGGGATCCCATTTTTGGGGTCCTGGTTTTGGGGTCCCGGTTTGGGGATCCTGGTTTAGGGTGTGCTGGATTTGGGATCGCAGTTTTGGGGTGTGCTGGGCTTGGGGGATCACAGTTTTGGGGTGTGCTGGGTTTGGGGTGCTGGGTTTGGGATTGCAGATTTGGGGTGTCCTGGGCTTGGAGGATTGCAGATTTGGGGTGTGCTGGGTTTGGGGTCCCATTTTGGGGTCCTGGGTTGGGGGTGCCGGGTTTGGGGTGCTGGGTTTGGGATCACAGATTTGGGGTGCGCTGGGTTTGGGGGTCCCATTTTTGGGATCCTGGGTTGGGGTGCTGGGTTTGGGATGCTGGGTTTGGGATCACAGATTTGGGGTGCGCTGGGTTTGGGGGTCCCATTTTTGGGATCCTGGGTTGGGGTGCTGGGTTTGGGATGCTGGTTTGGGATCGCAGTTTTGGGGTGTGCTGGGTTTGGGATCCCATTTTGGGGTTCTGGTTTTGGGGTGCTGGTTTGGGATCGCAGTTTTGGGGTGTGCTGGGTTTGGGGGTGCTGGGTTTGGGGTGCTGGTTTGGGATTGCAGATTTGGGGTGTGCTGGGTTTGGGGTCCCATTTTTGGGATCCTGGGTTGGGGATCCTGGTTTGGGGGTGCTGGGTTTGGGGTGCTGGATTTGGGATCGCAGTTTTGGGGTGTGCTGGGCTTGGGGATCACAGTTTTGGGGTGTGCTGGGTTTGGGGTGCTGGATTTGGGATCGCAGATTTGGGGTGTGCTGGGTTTGGGGTGCTGGATTTGGGATCGCAGTTTTGGGGTGTGCTGGGCTTGGGGGATCACAGTTTTGGGGTGTGCTGGGTTTGGGGTGCTGGATTTGGGATCGCTAGATTTGGGGTGTGCTGGGTTTGGGGTGCTGGGTTTTGGATCCCAGTTTGGGATCACAGATTTAGGGTGTGCTGGGTTTGGGATCCCATTTTTGGGGGTCCCTGGTTTTGGGGGTCCTGGGTTGGGGTCCTGGTTTGGGGATCCTGGTTTAGGGTGTGCTGGATTTGGGATCGCAGTTTTGGGGTGTGCTGGGCTTGGGGGATCACAGTTTTGGGGTGTGCTGGGTTTGGGGTGCTGGGTTTGGGATTGCAGTTTTGGGGTGCTGGGTTTGGGGTGCTGGTTTGGGATCGCTTAGATTTGGGGTGTGCTGGGTTTGGGGTGCTGGGTTTGGGATCACACTTTTAGGGGTGTCCTGGGTTTGGGGGATTGCAGATTTGGGGTGTGCTGGGTTTGGGGTCCCATTTTTGGGGTCCCTGGGTTTGGGATCCTGGTTTGGGATCATGCAGATTTGGGGTGTGCTGGGTTTTGGGATCCCATTTTTGAGGTTCTGGTTTTAGGGGTGCTGGGTTTGGGATCGCATGATATTTGGGGGTGTGCTGGGTTTGGGGTGCTGGTTTGGGATCTAGTTTTGGGGTGTGCTGGATTTGGGATCGCAGTTTTGGGGTGTGCTGGATTTGGGATCCCATTTTTGGGGTCCCTGGTTTTGGGATCCTGGGCTGGGGATCCTGGTTTGGGGTGCTGGGTTTGGGATCCTGGTTTGGGATCACATTTTTGGGGTGTGCTGGTTTTGGGATCCCGTTTTGGGGTTCTGGTTTTGGGAATTGCAGATTTGGGGGTGTGCTGGTTTTTGGGGTCCTGGGTTGGGTACCAACATGGGGATCCTGGTTTGGGAGGTGTCGTTTTTGAGGGAGCCGTTTTGGGGGTCCCGTTTTAGGTCCCAGTTGGGGGAGTCCCCGCTTTTGGGGAGTCCCGCTTTTTGGGGTCCCTGGTTTGGGGGAGTCCTGGTTTGGGGGGGTCCTGGTTTGGGGAGTCCCATTTTTGGGGTTCCGCTTTGGGGTGCTGGTTTAGGGGAGTCCCGTTTTTGGGGTCCCGTTTTTGGGAGTGCTGGTTTGGGGGTGCTGGTTTTGGGTGCTGCTCTCAGGGTCCCATCTCGGGTTCCCATTTTCATGGTCCCAATTTGTTGTCCCCTCTTTGGGTTCCATTTTTGGGGTCCCCCCTTTGTGACCCCATTTTGGATTCCCATTTTGGGGTCCCGTTTTTGGGAGTCCCCTTTTGTGGCCTATTTTGGATTCCCCTTTTGTGGCCCCATTTTTGGGGTCCCGTTTTTGTGGCCCCCATTTTGGATTCTCGTTTTTGGGGTCCCGTTTTTGTGGTTCTATTTTTGGTGTCCTGTTTTTGGGGTCCCTATTTGTGCCCCTGATTTAGTGCTGCCCCATTTTTGGGCTTCTGTTTTGGGGTCCCATTTTGGTGTCCCGTTTTTGTTCCCATTTTTTCCGCCCCCCATTTTTCTGCACCCCCATTTTTTCTGCACCCCATTTTTTCTGCACCCCATTTTTTCTCACCCCATTTTTTTCTCCCCCCATTTTTTCTCACCCTGATTTTTTCTCCCCCATTTTTCTGCACCCCCCATTTTTTTGGCACCCCCATTTTTTCTGCACCCCCATTTTTTCTCACCCCATTTTTTCTGCACCCCTCATTTTTTTGGCACCCTCCTTTTTCTGCACCCCCCATTTTTTTCAGCACCCCCATTTTTTCGCACCCCCATTTTTTCTGCACCCCCATTTTTCCCGCACCCCCATTTTTCCGCACCCCCATTTTCCAGCACCCCCCATTTTTTCTGCACCCCATTTTTTCTGTACCCCATTTTTCTGCACCCCATTTCTTCTCACACCCATTTCTTCTCACACCCATTTTTTCGGCCCCCCCTTTTTTCTGCACCCCCATTTTTCTGCACCCCCATTTCTTTTCCACCCCCATTTTTTCTCACCCCCCATTTTTCTGCACCCCCATTTTTTCTGCACCCCCATTTTTCTGCACCCCATTTTTCGGCACCCCCATTTTTCTGCACCCCTTTTTTTCTCTGCACCCCATTTTTTCTCCCCCCATTTTTTCTCACCCCCATTTTTTTCTCACCCCATTTTTTCTCACCCCATTTTTTTCTCACCCCATTTTTTTCAGCACCCCCATTTTTCTGCACCCCCATTTTTCTGCACCCCCATTCTTTCTCCCCCCATTTTTTCGCGACCCTCATTTTTTCTGCACCCCATTTTTTTTCTCCCCCATTTTTTCTCCCCCCATTTTTTCTCCCCCCATTTTTTTCTCGCACCCCCATTTTTCTGCACCCCCATTTCTTTTCACCCCCATTTTTCCCCCCCATTTTTTTTCTCACCCTGATTTTTCTCCCCCCATTTTTTCTCAGCCTCATTTTTTTCTCTCGCACCCCCATTTTTTCTCCCCCCCCATTTTTCTCCCCCCCATTTTTTCTCGCACCCCCATTTCCCGGGGCTCCCCTGACTTCCCATCCCCGCCAGAGGGCGTGGACTCGCTGGTCCTGGAGGCGTCATGTTCGCCATCCTGGCCGAAGGGCTTCGCTGGGGTCAGCCTTTGTTCAGGGCGATGTCCCCGCGAGGGGTCAGCCTGGAGCAGTACGCCCGGTACGATTTAGGTCCCCCGGCCTCCTCCGCCTGGTGCTCTAAAACTCACGGCGCGCTACCAAGAGCCGGCGGCTGCGCGCACCGAGGGAGCTGCGTGGGAGCCGCTGCTCGGCCGAGATCGCCGCTAAGCTGGCGCTGTTCCACGGCATGGCCATGCCCTTCAACAAGGAGCCCAAGTGGCTCTTCGGGACCATGGAGGGGTGAGCTCCCCAAATCCTAAAGGGCCGGGGGAATGGGCACCCCAAATCCCAATGGGGCGGGAATGGGCGCCCAAATCCTAATGGGAATGGGGAATGAAGCCCCAAATCCTAATGGGACCATGGAGGGGTGAGCCCCCAAATCCTAATGGGAGTGGGGAATGGGCACCCAAATCCCTAATGGGGAGTGGGAGGGGGCCCCCAAATCCAGCAGGGAATGGGGAATGGGCGCCCCAAATCCCTAATGGGAATGGGGAGGGGTGCCCCAAATCCACGCAGGGGAATGGGGGAATGGGCGCCCCAAATCCCTAATGGGAGTGGGGAATGGGGAATGGGCTCCCAAATCCTAATGGGAGTGGGGAGGGCCTCAAAGCCGCCAGAGGGAACGGGAATGGGCTACCCCAAATCTCAGTGGGAACAAGGAATGGGCTCCCAAATCCCTAATGGGAGCAGAGAGTGGGTGAGAGAACTCCCAAATCCCACAGGGGAACACGGAGGTGGGAGAACTCAAATCCTGATGGGAACAGGACATGGGACCCCAAATCCGGGCTTGGATCAGTGGGACCCCAAATCCCAGTGGGATCAGGGGTAGGGGACCCCAAATCCCAGTGGGATCAGGGGTGGGGACCCCCATCTGGCCGGTCCCGGGCCCCTGGCTGCTCGCAGCGGGTCCCGTGGCACTGAGGGCACCCTGGGGTGGCCGGGGGCTTTGGGGGCTGTCCCCAAACTGTCCCCACGCTGTCCCCATGTCCCCACATGTCCCCATGTGCCTGAGCAGACTCTCTGAGCTGTCCCCACGCTGTCTCCAAACTGTCCCCAAACTGTCCCCAGGTACCTGGAGCAAATTTCTGGGCTGTCCCCACTGCCCCCACTCTGTCCCTGCTGTCCCCACGCTGTCCCCATGTCCTCACTGTGTCCCCACTGTCCCCATGTCCCCTCATGTCCCTGCTGTCCCAGGTACCTGGCTCAGATCTCGGGCTGACGTTCCCCATGTCCATGCTGTCCATGCTGTCCCCATGTCCCTGCTGTCCCTCACTGTCCCAGGTACCTGGCTCAGATCTCAGAGCTGTCCCTGTGTCCCCATGTCCCATGTCCCCACATGTCCCCATGTCCCCATGTCCATGTCCCCATGTCCCCATGCTGTCCCCATGTCCCCATGTCCCCATGTCCCATGCTGTCCCCATGTCCCATGTCCCTGCTGTCCCTCACTGTCCCAGGTACCTGGCTCTAGATCTCGGGCTGTCCCTGTGTCCCATGTCCCCATGTCCCTGTCCCCGGGTGCCTGGCTCAGATCTCGGAGCTGACGTTCCCCATGTCCCTGTGTCCCATGTCACCTCGCTGTCCCCGTGTCCCATGCTGTCCCTGCTGTCCCCATGTCCCAGGTACCTGGCTCAGATCTCGGAGCTGTCCCCACACTGTCCCCATGTCCCTGCTGTCCCCTTTGCTGTCCCTTCACTGTCCCTGTGTCTCACTGTCCCCACATGTCCCTGCTGTCCCCAGGTACCTGGCTCCAGATCTGGGAGCTGTCCCTGTGTCCCCATGTCCCCATGTCCACATGTCCCCATGTCCCAGGTACCTGGCTCAGATCCTCGGAGCTGACGCTCCCCATGTCCCTGTGTCCCCATGTCCCCCGTGTCCCCATGTCCCCATGTCCCAGGTACCTGGCTCAGATCTCGAGCTGACGTTCCCCATGTCCCCATGTCCCCATGTCCCCATGTCCTGTGTCCCCTATGTCCCCTGTCCTGGGGTCTGGCGATCCAGTCCCCTGTCCATGTCCCCATGTCCCCATGTCCCAGTGTACCTGGCTCAGATCTCGGAGCTGTCCCCATGTCCCCATGTCCCCATGTCCCCATGTCCCCATGTCCCAGGTGCACTGGCTCAGATCTCGGAGCTGTCCCCATGTCCCCATGTCCCATGTCCCCATGTCCCCATGTCCCAGGTACCTGGCTCCCAGATCCTGAGCTGTCCCCATGTCCCCGCTGTCCCCATGTCCCCATGTCCCCATGTCCCACTGGCTCAGATCTCGAGCTGTGCCCCCTGGCCATGCAGCCAGCAGCTGGTGCAGCTCCTGGGCAGGAGATGGAGCCTCAGGTGCTGCCACCTGTCCCTGTGTCACCTGTGTCACGTGTCACCTGTCACCTGTCTGTGTCACCTGTCCCTGTCCCTGTGTCACCTGTGTCACCTGTGTCCTGTCTGTGCTCACCTGTCCCTGTCCACCTGTGTCACCTGTCACCTGTCCCTGTGTCACCTGTCCCTGTGTCACCTGTGTCACCTGTGTCACCTGGCCTGTCACCTGTGTCACCTGTGTCACCTGTCCCTGTACTCAGTCACCTGTGTCACCTGTCCCTGTCACCTGTGTCACTTCTGTCACCTGCCACCTCTGTCACCTGTCACCTGTGTCACCTGTTACCTGTGTCACCTGTGTCACCTGTCACCCTGTGTCACCTGTCACCTGTCACCTGTGTCACCTGTCCCTGTCACCTGTGTCACCTGTCCCTGTCACCTGTGTCACCTGTGTCTGTCACCTGTCTGTGTCACCTGTTACCTGTGTCACCTGTGTCACCTGTGTCACCTGTGTCACCTGTCCCTGTCACCTGTGTCACCTGTCATCTGTGTCACCTGTCCCTGTCACCTGTGTCACCTGTCACCTGTTACCTGTGTCACCTGTCCCTGTCACCTGTGTCACCTGTGTCACCTGTCACCTGTCACCTGTGTCACCTGTCCCTGTCACTGTGTCACCTGTGTCACCTGTCACCTGTCTGTGTCACCTGTCACCTGTGTCACCTGTGTCACCTGTGTCACCTGTCCCTGTCACCTGTGTCACCTGTCATCTGTGTCACCTGTCCCTGTCACCTGTGTCACCTGTCACCTGTTACCTGTCACCTGTGTCACCTGTCCCTGTCACCTGTCCCCTGTCTGTGTCACCTGTCTGTGTCACCTGTGTCACCTGTCACCTGTCTGTGTCACCTGTTACCTGTGTCACCTGTCCCTGTCACCTGTGTCACCTGTGTCACCTGTCACCTGTCACCTGTGTCACCTGTCCCTGTCACCTGTGTCACCTGTGTCACCTGTCACCTGTCTGTGTCACCTGTTACCTGTGTCACCTGTGTCACCTGTGTCACCTGTGTCACCTGTCCCTGTCACCTGTGTCACCTGTCCCTGTCACCTGTGTCACCTGTCCCTGTCACCTGTGTCACCTGTGTCACCTGTCACCTGTCACCTGTGTCACCTGTCCCTGTCACCTGTCCCCTGTCTGTGTCACCTGTCTGTGTCACCTGTGTCACCTGTCACCTGTCTGTGTCACCTGTTACCTGTGTCACCTGTCCCTGTCACCTGTGTCACCTGTGTCACCTGTCACCTGTCACCTGTGTCACCTGTCCCTGTCACCTGTGTCACCTGTGTCACCTGTCACCTGTCTGTGTCACCTGTTACCTGTGTCACCTGTGTCACCTGTGTCACCTGTGTCACCTGTCCCTGTCACCTGTGTCACCTGTCATCTGTGTCACCTGTCCCTGTCACCTGTGTCACCTGTCACCTGTTACCTGTGTCACCTGTCCCTGTCACCTGTGTCACCTGTCACCCGTCACCTGTGTCACCTGTCCCTGTCACCTGTGTCACCTGTGTCACCTGTCACCTGTCTGTGTCACCTGTGTCACCTGTGTCACCTGTGTCACCTGTGTCACCTGTCCCTGTCACCTGTGTCACCTGTCATCTGTGTCACCTGTCCCTGTCACCTGTGTCACCTGTCACCTGTTACCTGTCACCTGTGTCACCTGTCCCTGTCACCTGTCCCTGTCACCTGTGTCACCTGTCACCTGTCTGTGTCACCTGTTACCTGTGTCACCTGTCCCTGTCACCTGTGTCACCTGTGTCACCTGTCACCTCTGTCACCTGTTACCTGTGTCACCTGTGTCACCTGTCATCTGTCACCTCTGTCACCTGTTACCTGTGTCACCTGTGTCATCTGTGTCATCTGTGTCACCTGTCCCTGTGTCATCTGTGTCATCTGTGTCACCTGTCCCTGTCACCTGTGTCACCTGTGTCACCTGTGTCACCTGTCCCTGTGTCACCTGTCCCTGTCCCAGCTGTGTCACCTGTGCTGTCCCCTAGGGCTCCCGCTCGAGGCCACGCCTCTCCCCGGGTGGTTTTCTGCCACAATGACCTGCAGGAGGGTGAGTGTCACCGGCGGGGGTGGCCCTGTCCCAAAACCCCAAAAATCCCCAAAATTCCCCAAAAATCCCCCCAAAACCCGTCAAAATTCCCCCAAATTCCCCTAATCCCCCCAAAATTCCCCAAAATCCCCCAAATTCCCCCCAAAACCCCTAAAATCCCCCTTAAAAATCCAAAAAATCCCCCAAAAATCCCCCAAAATTCCCCCAAAACCCCCCTAAAAATCCCCCTAAAATCCCCCAAAAACCCTCCAAAAATCCCCCCAAAATACCCCCCAAAACCCTCCAAAACCTCCCCCAGACCCCCCAAAACCTCCCAAAATACTCCCCTAAAATCCCAAAAACCCAAAAAATCCCCAAAAAATTCCCCAAAAACACCCCCCAAAATCCAAAAAAATCCCCAAAATAATCCTAAAAATCCCCCCAAAAACTCCTCAAAACCCCCTGAACCCCCCAAAAATCCCCCCTAAAAAATCCCCAAAATCCCCCTCAAAATTTTCCCCCAAACCCCCTCAAAAGTCTTCCAAATCTCCCCTAAAAAATCCCCAAAGCCCCCCAAAATCCCCCCAAAAACTCCCCCAAAAATCCTCCCAAAATTTTCCTCAAAAGCCCCCCAAAATTCCCCCAAATTCCCTAAAAATCCCCCAAAATCCCCCCTAAAATCCCCCCAAAAATTCCCCAAAAATTCCCCCAAACCCCTCAAAAATTCCCCAAAAAATCCTCCAAAATCCCCCCAAAATTCCCCCAAACCCCCAAAAACCCTCCAAAATCGCCCAAACGCCCTCCAAAACCCTCCCAAAATACCCCCTAAAAGATCCCAAAACCCAAAAAGAAATCCCTAAAAAATCCCAAAATTCCCCCAAAAAGAACACCCCCAAAATCCCCCAAAAAAATCCTCCCAAAAAATCCCCAAAAATCCCTAAAAATCCCGCAAAAAATCCCCAAAAATCCCCAAAAAATCCCCCTAAAAAATCCCCAAAAATCCCAAAAAATCCCCCAAAAACTCCCCTCAAAACCCCCCAAAACCCCCCAAAATCCCAAAAAATCCCAAAAAATCCCAAAAATCCCCAAAAATCCCCAAAAGAATGCCCCCCAAAAACCCCCCTAAAAATCCCCCAAATCTCCCCCAAATCCCCAAAAACTCTCCAAAACCCCCCAAAAATTCCCCAAAAACCCCTCAAAATCCCCCCAAAAATACCTCTAAAACCCCCCAAAATCCCCCAAAATCCCAAAAAATCCAAAATAAATCCCCAAAAATCCCCCTAAGACACCCCCAAAACCCCCAAAATCAGCCCTCTAAATTGCCCCTAAAACCCCTCAAAACCCTCCAAAATCCCCCTAAAGTCCCCCCCAAAACCCCCTAAAATCCCAAAAACCCCAAAAAAGAAATCCCTAAAAAATCAAAAAAATTCCCCCACAAAAAACACCCCCAAAATCAAAAAATCCCCTAAAATCCTCCCCAAAATCCCCCTAAAATCTAAAAAGATCCCCCAAAAATCCCCAAAAAATCCCCAAAAATCCCCCAAAAAATCCCCTAAAAAATCCCCTAAAAAATCCCCAAAATCCCCCAAAAATTCCCCCAAAAATCCCCCAAAAATCCCAAAAGATCCACAAAATCCCCAAAAAATCCCTGAAAAAATCCCCTCAAAAATCCCCAAAAATCCCCAAACAATCCCAAAAATCCCTCAAAAATCCCTCAAAGAATCCCCCGAAAATCCCAAAAAACTCCTAAAAATCCCAAAAATCCCCTCAAAAACTCCTCAAAAATCCCTCAAAATCCAAAAAATCCTCATGTCCCCCAAAATCCCTCAAAAATCCCCAAAAATCCCCAAAATCCCAAAAAATCGCCCCCCAAAGAAGCCCCGCCCTCCCCAGGGGAACATCCTGCTGCTGGCGGGGCGCGAGGGCAGCTCTCGAGCAGCTCATGCTCATCGACTTCGAGTACAGCAGCTACAACTACAGGTGGGGGTCTGGGGGTCCCTCGCTGAGCCTCGGGGGGTCCCGGGAATTTTGGGGGAATTTGGGGGATGGGGATCCTGAGGGATTTTGGGGGTCCTTGGGGATTTGGGGATCCTTGAGGGATTTTTGGGGAGTCCTTGGGGGTTTTGGGGGTCCTAGGGGGGTTGGGAGTCGCTGGGGGTTTGGGGGGTCCTTGAGGGATTTTGGGGGTCCCTGGGGGTTTGAGGGGGTCTCTGAGGAATTTTGGGGGTCCTGGGGGATGTTGGGAGGTCACTGGGGGTGTCCCTGAGGGATTTTTGGGGAGTCCCTGAGGGATTTTGGGGGAGTCCCTGGGGGGCTTTGGGAGGTCTCTGGGGGTTTGGGGGGTCCTGGAGGGATTTTTGGGGGGATCCTTGAGGGATTTTGGGGAGTCCCTGGGGGTTTTTTGGGGTCCCTTGAGGGATTTGGGGGGTCCCTGGGGGTTTTGGGGGGTCCCTGGGGGTTTTCGAGGGTCTCTGGGGGATTTTGGGGGGGTCCTTGGGGGGTCCCTGAGAGGGGTGAGCCGGGTCCCTGATGGATTTTGGGGGAGTCCCTGGGGGGGTTTTGGGGGGTCCCTGGGGGTTTGGGAGGTCTCTGGGGGGGGGGTTTTGGGGGTCCCTGAGGAATTTTGGGGAGTCCCTGGGGGTTTTTCGGGGGTCCCTGGGGGGTTTTTGGGGGAGTCCCTGGGGGCTTTGGGGGGTTTTCGGGCTCCTTGAGGAATTTTGGGGGTCCTGGGGGATGTTGGGGGGTCCATGGGGGTGTCCCTGGGGGGTTGGGGGATCCTTGAGGGATTTTGGGGGGTCCCTGGGGGGTTTGGGGTGGTCTCTGGGGGGTTTGGGGGGTCCTTGAGGGATTTTTGGGGGTCCTTGAGGAATTTTTGGGGGTCACTGGCGGGTTTTTGGGGGGTCCCTGGGGGCTTTGGGGGTCCTGGGGGATTTCGGGAGGTCCCTGGGGGGTTTGGGGGGTCCCTGATGGATTTTGGGGGGTCCCTGCTGCCCCTCACACTCCCACGATCCCACCGGGATTTGGGGGTCCCTCCCGCTGGTTTTTGGGGGTCTCTCCCCTGGTGTGTTTGGGGTCCCTCCCATATTTTTGGGGGTCTCTCTCCTGCTGGTTTTGGGGGTCCCTCTCCCGGTGGGAATTTGGGGGTCCCCTCTCCTGGTGTGTTTGGGGTCTCTTCTTCTGGTTTTGGGGGTCTCTCTCCTGTGGGATTTGGAGGTTTCTCTCTGCTGGTTTTGGGGGCCTCTCCCCTGGTGTGTTTGGGGGTTTCTCCCACTATTTCTGGGGTCTCTCTCCCCCGCTGGTTTTGGGGTCCCCGTGACGCCCCCTCCCATTTTAGGGAGCTTTGACCTGGGCAGTCACTTCTGCCCTGGGATTTGGGGTGCCCGTCCCCCGCTGGTTTCGGGTTTCTCTCTGCTAGTTTTGGGGACCCTCTCCCAGTGGAATTTAGGATCCACTCCTGCTGGTTTTGGGGGTCCTCTCTCCCCAGCTGTTTTGGGGTCGCTCTCGCTGGTTTTGGGGTCCCTCTTCCAGTGGAATTTGGGGTCCCTCTCCTGTGGGGTTTGGGGGTCCCTCTCTGCCGGTTTTGGGGTTTCCTGTCCCAGGGGATTTAGGATCCTGTCCCGCTGCTTTTTGGGGGTTTCTCTCCCACGGTTTTGGGGGTCCCTCCCATATTTTTTGGGGGTCTCTCTCCTGCTGGTTTTGGGGGTCCCTCTCCCGGTGGAATTTGGGGGTCCCTCTCCTGGTGTGTTTGGGGTCTCTTCTTCTGGTTTTGGGGTCTCTCTCCCTGTGGGATTTGGGGGTTTTCTCTCTGCTGGTTTTGGGGGTCTCTCCTGGTGTGTTTGGGGGTCCCTCCCATATTTTTGGGGGTCCCTCCCGGCTGTTTTTGGATTCCCTCTCCCTGTGGGATTTGGGGGTCCCCTCCCGCTGGTTTTGGGGTCCCCGTGGCCTTGCTCGCTTTTAGGGGGCTTTGACCTGGGCAGTCACTTCTGCCCTGGGATTTCAGTCCCTCTCCCCGGTGGGATTTAGGGTCCCCTCCCGCTGGTTTTGGGGGTCCCTCTCCCAGTGGAATTTGGGGTCCCCCTCCCGCTGGTTTTAGGGTCACTTCTGCCCTGGGATTTGGGGGTCCCTCTCCCAGGGGAATTTAGGGTCCCCCTCCCACTGGTTTTGGGGTCCTCCCGCTGTTTTTGGGGGTCTCTCTCCCGGTGGAATTTGGGGGTCTCTCTCCTGCTGTTTTGGGGTTTCTCTCCCTCTGTTTTTGGGGTCCCTCCCTGCTGTTTTGAGGTCACTCTCCCTGTGGAATTTGGGGGTCCCCCTCCCAATGGTTTTGGGGTCCCTCCTGGTGGTTTTAGGGTCTCTCTCCCTGTGGGATTTAGAGTCCCTCCCACTGGTTTTGGGGTTTCTCTCCCGCTGTTTTGGGGTCCCCGTGACGCCCCCTCCCATTTTAGGGGCTTTGACCTGGGCAGTCACTTCTGCCCTGGGGTTTGGGGGTCCCTCTCCCAGAGGGAATTTGGGGGTCCCTCTCCTGTGGTGTTTTGGGGTCCTTCTGCCGGTTTTGGGGTCCTCTCCCGGTGGGATTTAGGATCCCCCTCCCGCTGGTTTTGGGGTCCCTCCCTGGTGTGTTTGGGGTCCCTCTCGCTGTTTTGGGTTCCCGCCTCCCTGTGGGATTTGGGGGTCCCCCTCCCGCTGTTTTTGGGGGTCCCTCTCCGCTATTTTGGGGTCCCCCGTGACGCCCCTCCCATTTCAGGGGCTTTGACCTGGGCAGTCACTTCTGCCCTGGGGTTTTGGGGGTCCCTCTCCCAGGGAATTTAGGATCCCCTCCCGCTGGTTTTGGGGTCCCTCTCCTAGTGGAATTTGGGGTCCCCTCTCCCGCTGGTTTTGGGGTCACTTCTGCCCTGGGATTTGGGGGTCCCTCTCCCAGGGGAATTTAGGGTCCCCCTCCCACTGGTTTTGGGGGTCCCTCCCGCTGTTTTTGGGGGTCTCTCTCCTGCTGTTTTTGGGGTTTCTCTCCCTCTGTTTTTGGGGGTCCCTCCGCTGTTTTTGGGGGTCTCTCTCCTGCTGTTTTTGGGGGTCTCTCTCCTGCTGTTTTGGGGGTCCCTCTCCGCATGTTTTGGGGTCCCTCCCGCTGTTTTGGGGTCCCTCTCCCAGGGGAATTTAGGGTCTCCTCCCACTGGTTTTGGGGTCCCTCCCTGGTGTGTTTGGGGTCCCCTCCCGCTGTTTTTGGGGTCCCCTGTGACGCCCCTCCCCATTCCAGGGGCTTTGACCTGGGCAGTCACTTCTGCCCTGGGGTTTGGGAGTCCCTCTCCCGGTGGGATTTAGGGTCCCTCCCGCTGGTTTTGGGGTCCTCTCCCAGTGGAATTTGGGGTCCCCCTCCCGCTGGTTTTGGGGGTCACTTCTGCCCTGGGATTTGGGGGTCCCTCTCCTAGAAATTTAGGGTCCCCTCCCACTGGTTTTGGGGTCCCTCCCGCTGTTTTGGGGTCTCTCTCCTGCTGTTTTTGGGGGTTTCTCTCCCTCTGTTTTTGGGGGGTCCCTCCCGCTGTTTTGGGGTCTCTCTCCTGCTGGTTTTGGGGTCTCTCTCCTGCTGTTTTTGGGGGTCCCTCTCCGCTGTTTTGGGGTCCCTCCCGCTGTTTTGGGGTCCCTCTCCCAGGGGGAATTTAGGGTCCCTCCGCTGCTTTTGGGGTTTCTCTCCCTCTGTTTTTGGGGGTCCCTCCCGCTGTTTTTGGGGTCTTTCTCCGCTGGTTTTGGGGTTTCTCTCCCTGCTGTTTTTGGGGTCCCTCCCAGCTGTTTTGGGGTCCCTCCCGCTGTTTTGGGGGTCCCGTGACGCCCCTCCCCGTTGCAGGGGCTTTGACCTGGGCAATCACTTCTATGAGTGGGTTTACAGCTACAGCCAGCGACTCGTGGCCCTTCTTCCAGGCGCTCCCCGAGCACTACCCGAGCCAGCAGCAGGTGCGGGCCGGGGGGCCAGGGGGCGCTGGGGGTCCTGGGGGTCCTGGGGTCAGTGTCCCGGGGATCCTGGGGTTCCCGAGGGGATCCTGGGAGTCTCAGGGCGGTGTCCGGGGGATTCCGGGGGTCCTGGGGTCTGGGGGGTGTCCCGGGGGTGTCCTGGGGGTCCTGTGGGGTGTCCAGGGGGATCCCCGGGAGTCTCCCCGGGGGTCCGGGGGTGTCCGGGGTGGATCCCGGGGTGTCCTGGGGGGTCCCGAGGGTCCAGGGGGTGTCAGGGGGAGCCGAGGTGGATCCTGGGGGCTGTCCCGGAGGGGATCCTGGGGGTGTCCGGGGTGTCCCGGGTCCGGGGGGTCCAGGTTGACTCCCGAGTGTCCCGGGGGTCCCGGGGGTTGTTTATGGGGGTGTCCGGGTGGGGTCCCGGTTTGACCCCTGGGGTGTCTCGGGGTGGATCCCTGGGGGTCCCGGGGGTCCCGGGGGGTTGTTTATGGGGGGTGTCCGGGTGGGGTCCCTGGTTTGACCCCTGGGGTCCCGGGGTCCTGGCCCCCTCCGCGCCCCTCGCAGCTCCATTTCATCCGAGCACTACCTGGGGCAGCAGCCGGGACAGCGGGCGGCGCCTGAGGAGCAGCTGCGGGAGATCGACCAGTGCGGGCGGGGCGGGCGGGGGGGCTCGGGGGCTCAGGGGTCTCCTGGGGGCTCGGGGGCTCGGGGGCTCTGGGGGGCTCGGGGGAGCTCGGGGGCTCTGGGGGCATGGGGGGGGCTCAGGGGGGCCTCGGGGGCTCGGGGAGCCTCGGGGGACCTCGGGGGGCTCAGGGGGCCATGGGGGCGCTCGGGGGGCTCGGGGGACTCTGGGGCTCAGGGGGCTCTGGGCCATTTTTGGGGGGCTCTGTGTCACTTTTGCGGTCTCTGTGCTGTTTATGGGGGCTGGAACCCCATTTGGGGTCTCTGTGTCACTTTTGGGGGGCTCTGTGCCACTTTTTGGGGGGTCTCTGTGCCACCTTTGGGGGCTCAGTCTCCTGGGGGCTCTGTGCCATTTTTGGGGGGCTGGGATCCCATATGGGGCTCTGTGCCATTTTTGGGGGTCTCAGCCACATTTGGGGTCTCTGTGTCACTCTTTGGGGGCCTCGGGGCTCTGGGAGGCTCTGTGCCATTTTTTGGGGCTTGTGTGTCACTTTGGGGGCTCTGTGCCACTTTTTGGGGTCTCTTGGCCCCATTTGGGGGTTCTCTGTCACTTTTGGGGTCCCTGTGCCACTTTTGGGGGTCCCTTTTTCCATTTTCGGGGTCCCTCTGTCACTTTTTGGGGTCCCTCTGTCACTTTTGGGGTCCCTGTGCCACTTTCGGGGTCCCTGTGCCATTTTAGTCTCTCTGTCACTTTTGGGTCCCTTTTTCCATTTCGGGGTCTCTCTGCCCCCTCCCCTCCCCGGGGCTGTTTTTAGGGCGCTCAGGGGTTTTGGGGTCTCACCCCCTTTCTCCCCAGCTTTGTCCTGGCCCTCAGACTTTTTTGGGGGTCTCTGGTCCATGGTGCAGGCCAAGATCTCCACCATCCGCCTTCGGCTACCTGGTGAGATTAATTTAATTCATTAATTTAATTAATTCATTAATTTAATCCCTTTTAATTCCCTTTAATCCCTTTTTAATCCCCTTTTAATCCCTTTTTAATCCCCTTTTAATACCTTTTTAATCCCCTTTTAATCGCCTTCAAATCCCTTTTTAATCCCTTCTTATTCCTTTTTTTAATCTCTTTTTATTCCTTTTTTTAATCCCCTTTTAATCCCCTTTTAATCGCCTTCAAATCCCTTTTTAATCCCTTCTTATTCCCTTTTTAATCCCTTTTTATTCCTTTTTTTAATCCCCTTTTTAATCCCCTTTTTAATCAGCCTTTAAATCTTTTTTTTTCCATTTATTCTTTTTTTTTCTCCCTTTTTTCTCCCTTTATTCCCTCCTTTTCTCCCTTTTTTCTCCCCTTATTCTCTTTTTTTTCTCCTTTTTTTCTCACATTTTCTCCCATTTTTCCTCCCATTTTTTCTCCCTTTATTCTTTCTTTTTCTCCCCTTATTCCCTCTTTTTTCTCCTTTTTTTCTCCCATTTCCTCCCATTTTTTCCCTTTTTTCCTCCCATTTTTTCTCCCTTTTTTCTCTTTTTTCCTCTTTTTTTCCCTTTTTTTTTCTTTTTTTCTCCATTTATTCTTTCTTTCTCCCTTTTTTCTCCCCTTATTCCCTCTTTTTTTCTCCTTTTTTTCTCCCTTTTTCTCCCATTTTTTTCTTCTTTTTTTTCTCCCATTTTTCCTCCCCTTTTCCCTCCCCTTTTTATTCTTTCTCTTTTTCTCCCTTTTTTTCTCCTTTATTCCCTCTCTTTTCTCCCTCTTTTTTTCTCCTTTATTCCCTCTTTTTTCTCCCTTTTTCTCCCCTTATTCCCTCTTTTTTCTCCCTCTTTTTTTCTCCCATTTTTCTCCCATTTTTTCTCCCATTTTTTCTCTTTTTTCCTCCCATTTTTTCTCCCTTTTTCTTTTTTTCTCTTTTTTTCCTCTCTTTTTTTCCCTCCTTTTTTCCCTCCATTTTTCCCTCCATTTTCTCTCCTTTTATTCTTTCTTTTTCTCCTCTTTTTTCTCCCCTTATTCTCTTTTTTTCTCCTTTTTTTCCCTCCTTTTCCCCCCATTTCCCCCTCATTTTCACCCCATTTTTCCCCATTTCCCCCATTTTCCCCCATTTTTTTCCCCCATTTCCCCATTTTCCCCCATTTTCCATTTTTCCCCATTTCCCCTCCTTTTTTCCCCCACTTATTTCCCCCCCAGGACTACGCCCAGAGCCGTTTCCAGGCTTACTTCCAGCACAAGGCTCAGCTGTCCTCGGGGACCCCCAGATCTGCTGGACCCCCGGCGCTTTTGGGGGGGCTGTTGGGACGGTTGGGGGTTGATAGCGGTTTTTTGGGGGGCGCCCCAACAGCCTTGGCACCCCAGGATCTGGCAGCAGAGGTGGGACCCCCGGGAAGGGCGGTGGGATTTTGGGGAGGTCCCAAATCAGCACCCCTGGCCCAGTATCGCTTTTTGGGGTTTTTTGGGGTTTTTTGGGAGGGGGTTTGGGATCCCTGTTTGTACCTCATTGCCCCTCCCCCGCAGCTCTGGGGCAGAGTTAGCGGAACCCCCAAAAATTTCGACGGCAGAATGTAAAGCTCAGACCAATAAAGCTCGGCTATGGGCCGGGCGCTGAGTTCTCCGCCCTTAAATCCCGCCCCCTAAATCCTGCCCCTAAAAATCCTGCCCCTAAAATCCCTCCCTCCAAATCCCATCCTCTAAATCCCCAAACTTCTGCCCTAAAATCCCTACCCTAAATCCCGACCCTGAATCCTGCCCCAAAATCCCGGCCCTAAATCCCTACCTGAATCCCAGCCCTGAATCCTGTCTTCTAAATCCCAGCCCTAAATCCACCCTTAAATCCCCAGCTCTAATCCTGCCCCCTAAATCCCCAGTCCTAATCCTCGCCCTAAATCCCGTCCCTAATCCACCCTATAAAATCCTGCCCCTAAAATCCCCCTGCCCCCAAAATCCCATCCCAAAATCCCGCCCTAAATCCCCTCTGCTCCCTAAATCCCTGCCCTAAATCCCTGCCCCCAAATCCCCTCCCCCAAATCCCATCCCTAAATCCTTCCCCTAAAATCCCATCCCAAAATCCCGCCCTATATCCGGCCCTCTAAATCCCGCCCCTAAATCCCATCCCCAAATCCCACCCTCTCAAATTTCCCCTCCCTAAATCCCACCCTAAAATCCTGCCCCGAATTCCCACCTTCCCAAATCCCACTCCCCAAATCCCCCCTCAAATCCCTCCCTCCAATCGCTCCCTCCCCAAATCTCGCTTCCCACTAATCCCGTCCCCAAATCTCCCCCTTACTAATCCCGTCCCCAAATCCTGCCGCCCCCAAATCCCCCCCGACCCCCCGATCGCCGTGGGGCGGAGGGAGGGAGGGGCCGGGGGGGGACAAGGGGACACGGGGGGTGACTTTGGGGTGCGGGGGGAATCTTTGGGGTGCTGGGGACCCCTCCAGGGTGGGGACAGGGGGACAGCGAGGACACGGGGCATGGGGACAGGGGACAAACAGGACACCGGGCATGGGGACAAGGGGACAGCCAGGACAGAGGGCAGGGCAGACAAACCAGGACAGGGGCATGGGGACAGACAGCGAGGACACGGGGCATGGGGACAGGGCAGCGAGGACAGGGGCAAGGGACAGCCGGGCATGGGACAAGGGGACAACCAGGACACGGGGCATGGGGACAAGGGGACAAACAGGGGACAGCCAGGACACCGGGCATGGGGACAAGGGGACAGCCAGGGCAGAGGGCAGGGACAAAGGGGACAACCAGGACACCGGGCATGGGGACAAGGGGACACAGGACAGAGGGCAGGACTGACGCTCAGGGCACAGGCAGGTGACACTCCGGGCACAGGCACGTGGCACTCATGGTGACGGACAGGTGACAACTGGGACAGGGGCCAGAGGTCGGGCAGGTGACAACCAGGTGACAACCAGGTGCCAGGCCGGGCGCGGGGACAGGGACAGCGTCGCTGCTCCGGGCACGGGACACACGGAGCCTCGTGGCAGAGCCACTGTCCCTGTCCCCCTATGCGCTGTCCCTGTCCCGTGTGTGTCCCTGTCCCTGGTGCCTGTCCCTGTGCGTGTCCCTTTGTCCCGGTGTGTGTCCCTGTGCAGGTCCCTGTCCCGGGTCCCTGTCCCAGGCTGGTGTCCCTGTCCCCGTGCGTGTCCCTGTGCGGTCCTTGTCCCTGTCCCTGGTGTGTGTCCTTGTCCCGGGTCCCTGTCCCTGTCCCTGTGTGCCCTGTCCCTGTCCCCGGGTGTGTGTCCCTGTCCCTGTGTGTGTCCCTGTCCCTGTGCGTGTCCCTGTCCCTGTCCCTGTGTGTGTCTCTGTCCCGGGTGTGTGTCCCTTTGTCCCTGTGTGTGTCCCTGTCCCTGTCCCCGTATGTTTCCCTGTGCGGGTCCTTGTCCCTGTCCCTGGTGTGTGTCCTTGTCCCGGGTCCCTGTGCCTGTCCCTGTCTGTCCCTGTCCCGTGGTGTGTGTCCCTGTCCCTGTGCTGTCCCTGTCCCTGTCGTGTCCCTGTCCCTGTGCGTGTCCCTCGTCCCGTGGTGTGTGTCCCTTGTCCCTGTGCGTGTCCCTGTCCCTGTCCCTGTGTGTGTCCCTGTCCCGGTGTAGGTGTCCCTGTGCGGTCCTGTCCCTGTCCCGGTGTGTGTGTCCCTGTCCCGGGTCCCTGTCCCTGTCCCTGTGCGTGTCCCTGTCCCGGGTGTGTCCCTGTCCCTGTCCCTGGGTCCCCTGTCCCGGGTGTGTGTCCCTGTCTCGGGCTGGTGTCCCTGTCCCGGCTGGTGTCCCTGTGCAGGTCCCTGTCCCCGGGTTTGTGTCCCTGTCCCAGGCTGGTGTCCCTGTCCCGGCTGGTGTCCCTGTGCAGGGTCCCTGTCCCGGGTGTGTGTCCCTGTGCAGGTCCCTGTCCCGGGTCCCTGTCCCCAGGCTGGTGTCCCTGTCCCTGCGTGCCTGTCCCTGTGCGGGTCCTGTCCCTGTCCCGGTGTGTGTCCCTGTCCCGGTGGGGTCCCTGTCCCTGTGCGCGTGTCCCTTGTCCCGGGATGTGTCCCTGTCCCTGTGTGTGTCCCTGTCCCAAGGCCCCTGTCCCCGGTTTGTGTCCCTGTCCCGGGCTGGTGTCCCTGTCCCTGTCCCGGGTCCTTGTGCCCAGTGTGTGTCTCTCTGTCCCGGGTTTGTGTCCCTTTGTCCCTGTGTGTGTCCCTGTGTGTGTCCCTGTCTCTGAGTCCCTGTCCCAGGCTGGTGTCCCTGTCCTGGGTTTGTGTCCCTGTCCCGGGTTTGTGTCCCTTATCCCTGTGCGTGTCCCTGTCCCGGGTGTGTGTCCCTGTCCCGGGTTAGTGTGTCCCTGTCCCGGGTCCCTGTCCTGGGATGTGTCCCTATTCCCTTCGTGCGTGTCCCTGTCCCGGGTGTGTGTCCCTGTCCCAGATTTGTGTCCCTGTCCCCGGTGTGTGTCCCTTTGTCCCTGTGCGTGTCCCTGTCCCGGGTTTGTGTCCCTGTCCCGGATCCCTGTCCCGCGGATATCGGGATCCCCTGACTGCCACTCTCCCTGTCGGTGTCCCCGCCGTCCCCCGGTGTCCCCGCTGTCCCCGCCAATGACGCTCCTATCCCGGGACAGGACCCCCCGGGGGATGTCGGGCTCCGTGTCCGGGGGTGGCCCCTCCTTGTCCCCAAGCCCGGCCATCCCTGTCCTGCCGCGCGTGTCGCTCTTTCCCGGGGACAGCGATCCGTGTCCCGACTCGCTCCCGGGGTCCGGGTGTCCCCTGGGTGTCACTGTCCCCGCCCTGGTCTGTCGGGACGCCCCCTGGTGTCACTGTCATCGTCCCGGGTGTGTCGCGGTCCCTGTCCCGATGTGTCGGGGTCTCCCCGGGTGTCACTGTCCCTGTCCCGGAGTGTCGGGGTCCCTGTACCGGGTGTCACTGTCCCCGTCCCGGTGCGTCGGGACGCCCCCTGGTGTCACTGCGTCCCCATCTCTGGGAGTGTCGGGGTCCCTCCCGGAGTGTCGCGGTCCCTGTCCCGGCTGTCGCTGTCCCCTGTCCCGGGTGTCACTGTCCCCTGTCCCAGAGTGTCGCGGTTCCTCCCTGTCGCTGTCACTGTCCCCATCCCGGAGTGTCACGGTCCCTGTCCGTGGCTGTCACTGTCCCCCTCACGGGAGTGTCGCAGTCCCCTGTCCCCGCGTGTCGAGTCCCCTGTCCCGGCTGTCCCTGTCCCCGTCCCGGAGTGTCGCGGTCTCCGTCCCGGTGCCTCACTGTCCCTCATCCCGGGTGTCGGGATCCCTGTCCTGCTGTGTCGCTGTCCTCGTCCCGGCTGTCACGGCGTGCCGGGGTCCCCCGCGCGTGTCGCGGTCCCCTGTCCCGGCTGTCGCTGTCACTGTCCCTCTCCCGGGTGTCGGAGTCCCTGTCCCGCGGTGTCCCTGTCCCAATCCCGGCGTGTCGCTGTCCCCGTCCCGCGTGTCAGGTCCCCATCCCGCGTGTCGCGGTCCCTGTCCCGGGTGTCGCTGTCCCCGTCCCGGCGTGTCGGGGTCCCCCCGCGTGTCGCGGTCCCCCGGGGGCGGGGCGCCGTCCCTCCCGCTCGGTCCCGCCCGGTGCCGCCGGTGTCCGGTTACCGGCCGGGGCTGCCCCGCCGCAGAGCCGCCGTCCCGCGGGAGCCCCCGCGCCCCCCACGCAGGTACCGGGCCCGGGGGAGGGGGCGCGCTCGGGGACCCCCGGACCGGCACCCCCGCTCCTCCCCGCGGTGTCGCTCCCCTGTGCCGCGACCCCCCCGCGCGTCCGTGGGGAGCGACTCCCGCGCCCCCCGCCCCGCCACGTGGCCGGGGGTCCCCTCGGGGTGTCCCCTCGGGATGTCCCCTCGGGGTGTCCCCTCCGGGGGTCCCGGCCCCGCCGCCTCCCACCCCGGAGCAGGGCCCGGCCACGCGCGGTGACCTTGGGCGGGGCGGGACACGGGGGGGGGACACCGGGGGGGACACGCGGGGCAGGGGCAGGGACAGGGTGGGCAGTGCCACACGCGCAGTGACGCGGGTGAGTGGCACTCACCGGGCAGTGCCACAGCGCCCCGGGTGAACGCCCCGTGCCAGGCCGTGCGGTGGCACCGGTGCCATCAGTGCCAGCCCAGGTGGTGCCACGAGGCCACCCCGGTGTGACCGGGCTGTCACCCTCAGCCCAAGGCCACCCGTGGGGAAAGCGCCGTGACGTGCCCTGTGTGGGGACAGCAGTGTCACCTCCCCCCGAGCCCGCGGCTCCCCGGGCTTGGCACTGGCTGGGGGGGTTTGGGGCACCCCCGGAGTGGGGAGGGTCTCCAGGGACAGGTGACATGGTGACAGGGTGACTTTGTGGCAGCCCAGGGCCCCCGGCTGTGCCACCCCCGCGGTGACAGTGACTTTAGGACACCCCCAAGGCCCTCCGGCTGTGCCACCCCCATGGTGACAGGGTGACTTTGTGGCACCCCAGGGCACCCCTTGCTGTGCCACCCCCGTGGTGACAGTGACCCCCCGGTTGTGCCACACCCCCGCGGTGACAGTGACCCCGGCTGTAAAGCACCCCCATGGTGACAGTGTCCCCCGGCTGTGCCACCCCGTGGTGACAGTGACCCCCGGCTGTAAAGCCACCCCCGCGATGACAGTGACCCCCGGCTGTGCCACCCCCATGGTGACAGTGTCCCCCCGGCTGTGCCACCCCCGCGGTGACAGTGACCCCCCGGCTGTGCCACCCCCATGGTGACAGTGTCCCCCGGCTGTGCCACCCCGCGGTGACACGGTGACTTTAGTGACACCCTCGCCCGTGTCCGTGCCGCCCTCCCGCAGGGGACACGGGGCAGGGGACACGGGGGGCGGTGCTGGGGGTCCGGCCGCGCGCGGGGCTGCGGTGTCACCCCCCCGCCCCGAATGTCGCCTGGCGGCGGTGACAGCGCTGACCCTTCCCCTCAGTGGGGCAGCGCGCCAGCGCCGCGTGACGCCGGGGGACACCGCGGGGACACGCGCTGGGGGTCCCGAGGGCCCGGGTGACACCGGCCAGCCCCCCAGCCTTGTGGCGGGGGCGGCCGCGCCCATCGCCGCCGTGTTCCCCGCAGGTGCCACCCGGGTCGCCAGGATGGCGGAGGCTCACCAGGCGGTGGCATTCCAGTTCACGGTCACCCCCGAGGGCTTGGACTTCCAGCTGAGCTGCGAGGCCGTGCGCCAGCCTCTACCTGGCCGCCGTCCACTCGTGGAAAAAGCGCTTGGTCCGCGCTAAGGTGGCTGGGCTGGGGGTCCGCTCCCCCGCGGGTGTCCCCTGCCCGGGTGTGTCCCCTACCCCGGGTGTGTCCCCCCTGCCCCGCGGAGGTCCCCTGCCCCGGGGAGTGTCCCCTGCCCCGGGGTGTCCCTCCCGGGGGTGTCCCCTGCCCGGGGTGTGTCCCCTGCCCCGGGGTGTCCCTCCCGGGTGTGTCCCCTGCCCCCGGGGAGTGTCCCCTGCCCTCGGGGTGTCCCCTGCCCCTTGGGAGTGTCCCCTGCCCCTGGTGTGTCCCCCTGCCCCGGGGGTGTCCCCTGCCCCTGGGGTGTCCCCTCCCCCGGGGATGTCCCTCCCCGGGGGGGGTCCCCGCCTTCGGCCGGGCGCTGACCCCCTGTGCCCACAGAACAGCTTCCTGATCGGGCGTGTACTCCCTCACGCCCTCCAGCTGGATGGTGGTGGTGATGGCCACCGCCGGCTCCTGCTACTGCTAGGTGGGACCCGTCCCCTGGGGCTGATCGGCCGCATCCAGCACTGGCTGCCCCGCAGGTGGGCGCGGGGACACGGGGGTGGGGACAGCGATGGGTACACTAGGGATGGGGACAGTGGGATGGGGACAGCAGGATGGGGCACTGGGATGGGGACAGCGGGATGGGGACATTGGGATGGGCACACTGGGTAGAGACACTCGGATGGGGACAACGGGGTGGGGACACTGAGATGGGCACAGCGGAATGGGGACACAGCGGGATGGGCCAGTAGGGTGGGCACTGGGTGTGACACAGGGATGGGCACACTGGGATAGGGACACTCGGATGGGGACAGTGGGATGGGGACACTGGGTTGGGGACACCGGATAAGTACACTGGGATGGGCACTGGATGGGCACTGGGATGGGCAGCAGGAATAGGGACACTGGGATGGGGACACAGGGATGGGCACAGTGGGATGGGGACATTGGGATGGGCACTGGGGATGGGCAACAGGAATGGGGACAGCAGGATGGGGACACTGGGACGGGACACTGGATGGGTCAATGGGATGGGGACAGCAGGATGGGCCAGTGGGGTGGGCAACGGGCAAGGGGACATTAGGGGCACTGGGATGGGCACAGTGGGATGGGACACTGGGATGGGCACTCGGGGATGGGGACACTGGGATGGGTCAATGGGTGGGCACAGTGGGATGGGCAACAGGAATGGGGACACAGGGATGGGGACAGCAAGATGGGGACACAGAGAAAAGCAGACTGGGATGGGCACACTGGGATGGGGACACTGGGATGGGCACAATGGGATGGGGACCCTGGGATGGGCACAATGGGGTGGGGACACTGGGTTGGGGACACTGGGATGGGGACACGGGATGGGCACAGTGGATGGGCACAGTGGGATGGGCACTGGGAATGAGGGATGTCCCACGGGCACAGCCCCACCTCGGGACATTCCTTGGGGTGTCTCACGCCCACAGCCCCATCTCGGGGACATCCCCTGGGGATGAGGGGATGTCCCCACGCCCATCCCCCACTCGGGGACATCCCCTGGGGGTGCCCCACGCGCCCAGCCCCACTCGGGGACACCCCCAGGGATCCCCGCGCGGGCGCAGCGTGGGTCGCGCCCCGCTGACGCCCCCCGCGTGTCCGCAGCGCGGCGCTGTCCCCGCGGGCGCAGGGCGCGGTCAGCACGGTGCTGTTCTCCACCGGGGCGTGGCTGGCGGCCGTGCTGCTGTTCACGAGCGTAGCTGCTCTGCTGCTCTCCTGCACACGGCTGGATGTCTCGAGCCGCAGACGGCATCATGAGCCGCAGCACCCGCCTCTGGATCGTGAGCGCGGGGACGCGGGGGATGGGGGGATGGGGGATGGAGGGGATGGGGAGATGGAGATTGGGAGATGGAGGAGATGGAGATATGGAGATGGGGGAAATGGGGGAGATGTGGGAAATGTGGGACGTGTGGACATGGGGGAGATGGGGGAGATGGGAGATGGGGGAGATGGAGGAGATGGGGATGGGGGAGATGGAGATGGAAGAGATGGAGATATGGAGATGGGGAGATGGAGATATGGAGATGGGGAAATGGAGGAGATGGAGATGGAAGATATGGAGATGGGGGAGATGGAGATATGGAGATATGGAGATGGGGAGATGGAGATGGAAGAGATGGAAGAGATGGAAGAGCTGGAGATATGGAGATGAGGGAGATGGAGGAGATGGAGATGGGGAGCTGGAGATATGGAGATGGGGAGATGGGGAAATGGAGGAGATGTGAGACATGGGGAGATGTGAGAGATGGGGAGATGGATGGGATGGGGAGATGGGAAATATGGAGGTGGACATGGGAGATGTGGGAGATATGGAGATGTGGGGATATGGAGATGTGAGATGGAGAGATGTGGGAGATGGCGGAGATGGAAGAGATGAGGAGATGTGGGGAATGGGAGGTGGACATGGGAGGGGATGGAGATGGGAAGAGATGGAGATATGGAGATGTGAGATGGGGAGATGGAAATGGGAGATGGGGAGATGGAGATATGGAGATGGGGAGATGGATGGGGATGGGGGAGATGGGAAAATGGGATGGACATGGGGAGATGAGAGATGGAGATGGAGATGGAGATGGAGATGGGGAGATGGAAAGGGAGGTGGGGAGATGGAGGTGAGGGAGATGAGAGATGGGGAGATGGAGGGAATGGGGGATGCAGGGATGGGGCTGGAGGAAGCACGGGAGACGAGCAGGTGGGAGCTGGGGAGATGGGGAGACTGGGAATTTTTGCCGTGGAGCCATGGACGCAGCGATCTGGGAGCTGTGGGTGCCTGAGCTCTTTGGGGAGCCCTGGGGTGCTCTGGGAGATCTTTGGGGATCCCTGGGGGCTTTGGGAGTTTTTTGGGAGCCCCTGGGGGCTTTTGGGAATTTTGCTACCGGGAGTTTTTGGGATCCCTGGATGCTTTAGGAGCTCTTTTTGGGATCCCTGGGTGCTCCGGAGTTTTTGGGATCCCTGGGTGCTTTAGGAGCTTTTTGGGATCTCTGGGTGCTTTGGGGAGCTTTGGGTGCCTGGAGAGTTTTTGGGATCCCTGGGGCTTTGGGAGTTTTGGGTACCTGGAGTGTTTTGGGACCCATGGTGCTTCGGGATCGGTGAGTACTGGAGTTCTTTGGGACCTGTGTGAGCCACAGCTCCTCCTCCTCCTCCTCTCTCCTCCTCCTCTCCTCCTCCTCCTCCTCCTCCCTCTCCTCCTCCCTCCTCCTCCCTCCTCCTCTCTCCTCCTCCCTCCTCCCTCCCTCCTCCTCCTCCCTCCCTCCCCTCCGCCGAGGTGCTGATGAAGGCCGTGTCCATCCGCAAGCCGCCTCCTGTACAGCTTCCAGAGCTCCCCTGCCCAGCTGCCCGTGCCCCCCGTGAAAGCCACCATCGCCAGGTGCGCCCTCGCTGGGGCACTGGGGTGGCACTGGGGACACTGGGGGCACTGGGGGGCACTGGGGGTGACAGTGGCGGTGGCACTGGGGTGGTAGTGGTAGTGAAGGTGGCACTGTGGTGGCAGTGGGTGACAGTGAGGTGACAGTGGCACTGAGGTGACAATGAGGGTGCAAGTGAGTATCACAGGGGTGACACAGGGGGGTGACAGTGAGATGGCAGTGGCGGTGGGGAGGTGACAGTGAGGTGACAGTGGCAATGCGGGCGGCAATGAGGTGGCAGCGGCAGGGTGTCCCCGTGTCCCGGTGACCCCCTGTCCCCCGAGTCCCGTGTCCCCGCGATTTCGTGTCCCCTGTCCCCGTGGAGTGTCCCCCGTGAGTGTCCCCGTGAGTGTCCCTCGTGAGTGTCCCCCTGAGTGACTCCGCGGCGTGTCCCCCTGAGTGTCCTCGTCGATGTCCCCGTGCCAGTATGTCCCTGCGTCCCCCTGCAGTGTCCCCGTGTCCCGTGAGTGTCCCCATGTCCCGTGTCCCCGCAGTACCTGGAGTCGGTGCGGCCGCTCCTGGACGATGACAAGTTCGCCGAGATGGCGGCGCTGGCCCGCGACTTCCAGGAGAAAACGGCGCCGCGGCTGCAGCGCTACCTGCGCCTCAAGGCCTGGTGGACAACCAACTACGTGAGTGGGGACACGCGGGACACCCGGGACAGCCTGGGGAGACACCCTGGGGACCCCCTGGAGCCGGTGTGTCCCCCCGGCAGCATGAGGGGGTTTGGGGTCTCCTGGGCGGGAGGGGCTGAGGGTCTGTGCCCGTCCCTGTCCCGTTTCTGTCCCTGTCCCTGTCCCTGTGCCTTTCACTTGTCCCCATCCCTGTCCCTTCAGCCCGCTTTCCCTGTCCTTGTCCCTGTCCCCCCCGCTCCTGTCCCTCTTCTCGACCCCTGTACTCCTGTCCCGTTTTCCCTGTCTCCTGTCCCCTCCCCTGTCACTTTTCTCCCTGTTCCTCTCTCTATCCCCTCGTCCCTCTGCTCTTCCTCCCCGCTGTCCCCTGTCCCTGTCCCCTGTCCCCTGTCCCCCACTCCTGTTCCCTATTCCTGTTCCTTGTCCCTTATCCCCGCCCTCATCCCCGTCCTCATCTCTGTCCCCTCATCTTTATACCTTTGTCACCCGTCCCCTGCCTCCTTATTCCTGTCCCGCTTTCCCTGTCGCTGTTCCTGTCCCCTGTCCCTTGTCCTCCATCCCTGTCCTCATCCCTCACCCTTACACCTTGCCACCTGTCCCTGTTCCGTTTCCCTGTCTCCTGTCCTTGTCCCTGTCTGCCATTCCTATTCCCTATCCTGTCCCCTGTCCTGGTCCCTGTCCCCTATCCCTGTCCCATCTCCTGTCCCTGTTCCTTGTCTCCATTCCTGTCCCTTATCCCTCGTCCTCTATCCCTGTCCTTGTCCCTGTCCCCTCATCTTTATACCTTGTTCCCTGTCCCGTTTCCCCTGTCCCTGTTTCCTTATCCCTGTCCCTGTCCCCTCATCCCTGTCCCCGTTCCCTTGTCCTTGTCCTTGTCTCTGTCCCTGTCCCGTTTCCCCTGTCCCCATTGCCTCATCCCTGTCCCCTGTCCCCTCGCTCCTCATCCCTGTCCCTGTCCCCTCATCCCTTATCCCTGTCCCCGTTCCCTTATCCCTGTCCCCGTTCCCTCATCCCTGTCCCTCTCCCCTCATCCCTGTCCCTGTCCCCTCATCCCTTATCCCTGTCCCTGTCCCCTGTCTCCTTGTCCCTGTCCCCGTTCCCTTATCCCTGTCCCTGTCCCCTCATCCTTGTCCCCTGTCCCCATTCCCTGTCCCTGTCCCCGTTCCCTTATCCCTGTCCCCTGTCCCTGTCCCCTCATCCCTGTCCCCTGTCCCTGTCCCCTCATCCCTGTCCCTGTCCCCGTTCCCTTATCCCTGTCTCTGTCCCGGTTCCCTCATCCCCGTCCCGTCCCCGCAGGTCAGTGACTGGTGGGAGGAGTACATTTACCTGCGCGGCCGCAGCCCCCTCATGGTCAACAGCAACTACTACGCCATGGTAAGGGGGCTCTGGGGGACCCCCAAACCGCTCCCCGGGGCCCCCGGCGCCCCCCGCGAGCCGTGCCGTGTCGCCTGTCGCCAGGATTTCCTGTACGTGACCCCCAGCCGCATCCAGGCTGCGCGGGCGGCCAACGTGGTGCACGCCGTCATTCTGTACCGGCGGCGGCTGGACCGCGGCGAGATCCCCCCGGTGAGCGGGTCCGGGGGGGCCCAGTGGGGCTGGGGGGCCCGGGGGCCCATGGGGATGGCGGGGGGTGACAGTCCGTGGAACTGAGGGGTTTGGGGGCCCCCAGGCTGAGGGTTTGGGGGTCCCATGGGCTGTGGGATTTGGGGGGTCCTATGGGGCTGTGGGGGTTTGGGGGTCCCACGGGACTGAGGGGTTTGGGGGTCCCATGAGATTAGAGAGTTTGGGGGTATCCGATGGGACTGAGGGGGTCTGGGGGAGTCCCATGGGGCTGGGGGGTATCAGGGATCCCATGGATTGGGGTTTGGGGGATCCCACGGGCTGAGGCAGTTGGAGGATCCCATGGGACCGGGGTTTGGGGGATCCCAGGGGGCTGGGGGGTATCAGGGGTCCCATGGGGCTGGGGGATTTGGGGGTATCCCATGGGAGCTGAGGGGGTTGGGGGGATCTCATGGGAATGGGGGTTTTTGGGGGATCCCACGGGGCTGGGGGGTTTTGGGGGATCCCACGAGGCTGAGGGAGCCGTGGGAATTTTGGGGGTCCTGGGACAGCAGGGTTAGAACCCTGTGACAGAAGCACGGGCCGTGTCCCCGTGGGGATGTCGGGGGGGCCGGACAGGGGGTGACAGCGACAGCGAGGGGCACAGCCCTCACCCCCCGACTCCCCTGACTCCCCCTGACCCCTCGACCTGCCCCCCAGATGATGGCGCTGGGCGTGGTCCCCATGTGCTCGTACCCAGTCGGAGCGGATGTTCAACACCACCCGCATCCCGGGCAAGGAGACGGGTACATGGGACAGCGGGGTGACACTGACCGGGGGTGACAGTGACTGCGGACAGCGATCCGGCGGGGTGACACCGATCGGGGGTGACACGATCCGGGGGTGACAATGATCGGGGGGTGACAACGATCCGGGCGGGGGTGACAGCGATCCGGGGGTGACAGTGACTGGGGTGACAGCGACCGGGGCTGACAGCGATCCGGGCGGGGTGACAATGATCCGGGAGGGTGACAGCGATCGGGGAGGTGACAGCTATCTGAGGGGGTGACAGCGATCCGCGGGGGTGACAATGATCGGGGCGGGGGTGACAGCGATCCGGGAGGGGTGACACTGCTCCAGTGGGAGTGACACTGCTCTAGAGGGGGGTGACACCGCTCGGGAAGATGGAGGTGACACCGCTCCAGAGGGGGTGACACTGCTCCAGAGTGGGGAGGTGACACCGCTCCAGGGGAGAGTGACACCGCTCCAGAGGGGGGTGACACTGGTCTAGGAGTGGGAGGTGACACTTCCTCGGGGGAAATGACACCTCTCCAGAGGGGGTGACACCGCTCGGGGAGGGGTGACACCGCTCCAGAGGGTGACGCCGCTCCAGAGGGGATGACACCTCTCCAGAGGGTGACGCCGCTCCGGGAGGAGTGTGGGTGACACCGCTCCGGGGGGATGTGCCACCCCTCGGCGGGTGACACCCCGCCCTGTGCCCACCCCCGCGCCCCCAGACACGCTGCTGCACCTGGCGGACAGCAAGCACCTGGCCGTGTACCACAAGGGCCGCTACTACAAGGTGTGGCTCTACTACGGGGGGCAGCTGCTCCCCCCCGCCGACCTGGAGATGCAGTTCCAGAGGATCCTGGACGACCCCTCCCCGCCCCAGCCCGGCGAGGAGCACCTGGCGGCGCTCACGGCCGGCGAGAGGTGAGGGAGCGCCGGGGAGGGACGGCGGGAGCTGCGGGAGGAGTGGGGATACTGGGGATACTGGGATAATGGGATAGTGCGGATAGTGGGGATACTGGGGATACTGGGGATACTGGGATAATGGGGATAGTGGGGATAGTGGGGTAATGGGGATAATGAGATAGTGGGGATAATGGGGATAGTGGGGATACTGGGATAATGGCGATAGTGGGGATAATGAGGTAATGGGGATAGTGGGGTAATGGGGATAGTGGGGATACTGGGATAATGGGGATAGTGGGGATAGTGGGGATACTGGGAACAATGGGGATGCTGGGTGCAATGGGGATAATGGGGATGCTGGGCACAATGGGCTCCTGGGAACTCCAGGAACAATGGGAATAACGGGGATACTGGAAACACCAGGGATAATGGGGACACTGGGAATAATCGGGATACTGGAGACATTGGGCATCTGGGAACTCTGGGAATAACGGGGATACTGGGAATAATAGGAATAATGGGGATACTGGGGATACTAGGGACACCAGGAATAATGGGGATAATGGGAATAATGGGAACACCAGTAATAATGGGAATAATGGGCGTAATGGGCTCCTGGGAACTCTGGGATTAATGGGGATACTGGGAATAATGGGAACATCAGGAATAATGGGGATACTGGGGGCACTGGGCACCTGGGAACAGCAAGAACACTGGGAATACTGGGAATAATGGCCATACTGGGAATACTGGGCATAATGTGCTCCTGGGAACTCCAAGAACAGTGGGAACAATGGGGTGACAGGAGGCACTGGGAATAATGGGAACTCTGGGAACTCAGGGAATAATGGCCATACTGGGAATACTGGGAATGCTGGGCACAATGGGTTACTGGGAACAATGGGAATACTGGGTGCTCCTATTGTGGGGTCTGGGGTCTCGGGGTGTCCCCATTGTGGGGTTGGGGGTCTCGGGGTGCCCCCACTGTGGGATCAGGGATTTCTGGGTGCCCCCGTTGTGGGGTCTCTGGGTGTCCCATTGTGGGGTCTTGGGGTACCCCCACTGCGGGGTCGGGGGTCTCGGGGTACCCTATTGTGGGGTCAGGGGGCTCTGGGCACCCCATTGTGGCGTCGGGATCTGGGGGTACCCCCACTGTGGTGTTGGGGTCTCGGGGTGCCCCAGTTGTGGGCTCGGGATCTCGGGGTGCCCGCCGGGATCTCGGGGTGCCCGCTGGGGTCCCAGGGTGCCCACTGGGGTCTCGGGGTGCCCGCTGCGATCTCGGGGTGCCCGCAGCCATCTCGGGGTGCCCGCTGCGATCTCGGGGTGCCCGCTGCGATCTCGGGGTGCCCGCTGGGGTCTCGGGGTGCCCGCTGGGATCTCGGGCAGCCCGCTGGGATCTCGGGTGCCCGCCGGGATCTCGGGGTGCCCGCTGGGGTCTCGGGTGCCCGCCGGGATCTCGGGGTGCCCGCCGGGATCTCGGGGTGCCCGCTGGGATCTCGGGGTGCCCGCAGGGTGCCGTGGGCCGAGGCCCGCGCGCGGTTCTTCGGCCGCGGCCCCAACAAGGCGGCGCTGGACGCGATCGAGCGCGCCGCGTTCTTCCTGACGCTGGACGCAGGAGTGAGCACGGCCAGGAGCCCGCTGCGGCCCGGCTGCATGGACGCTGCGACGCCAAGTCCCTGCTGCACGGCCGCTGCTACGACCGGTGGGCACCCCCGAAACTGACCCGAACCCCAAAAACGGCCCGGACCCCAAAACGGCCCCGCACCCCAAAACCTCCCCCAGTATCCACAGACACCCCAAATCCCCTCACCAGCCAAGTCCCTGCTGCACGGCCGCTGCCACGACCGTGAGCGCTCGGAACTGACCGGCACCCCAAAACTTCCTCCGGGTACCCCTAAAACCGGCCCTGCACCCCAAAACCTTCCCCTGGGATACACACAGACACCCCAAAATCCCCCGCCCAGCCCAGTCCCTGCTGCACGGCCACTGCTACTGACCGGGTGGGTACCTCAAACAGCCCCCGTGCCCCCAAAATCCCTCTAAAAATCCCCCAAATGCCTCCCCCGAACCCCTCAAATCTCCCCAAATCCCTCAAACCCCTCCAATCCCCCCAAAATCCCCTCAAAGTCGCCTCTCGAACCCCTCCAATCCCCAAAATCCTCAAATCCCTCCAAAATCCCCCTAAAATCCCCCAAAAATCCCTTTCAAATGCCCCTCAAACCCCCAAATCCCCCAGAAAATCCCCAAATGCCCTCCAGATCCCCTCAAACCCCCTAAACTCCTCCGGATTCCCTCGAATTCCCCATTCCCCCCAAAACCCCCCCGTGCCCCCCAGCTGGTTCGACAAGTCCTTCACGCTCTGTGGTGTACAAGAACGGCAAGGTCGGGGCCAACGCCGAGCACTCGTGGGCCGATCGCCCCCATCGTGGGGCACCTCTGGGAGGTATCGGGGCACTAAACACGGGGCACCCCCTAAACGGGGCACCCCCAAAACGGGGAAACCCCCATAGGGCACTTCCTGAGCGGGCACCCCAGAATGGGGCACCCCCTAGTGGGGCACCCCAGAACGGGGAACCCCCATTGGGACAACCACAGAATGGGACACCCCCACAATGGGGGACACACTCAAAATGGGGACACCCGAGAGTGGGGACACCTCAATGGGACACCCCCAGAGTGGGGACACCCCCAGAATGGGGGTACTCCCACAATGGGGACACCCTCCAGAATGCAGACACCCCCATAGGGCACTCCCCGAGTGGGGCACCCCCAGAATGGGGGCACCCCCATTGGGACAACCACAGAATGGGGACACTCTCCATGGGGACACCCCCCAGAACAGGGACACCCCCAGAATAGGGGTACCCCAAGTAGGGCACCCCTGGAGTGGGACACTCCCCAGCTGGGGGACCCCAAGGGCTGGGGACCCCTGTCAGGCACCCCCTGCTTTGGGGACCCCCTGTTTGGGCACCCCTTCTGGGGGTGGGGTGGAGGGGAGATGTGGGGGTCTGGCTGTGGCTGTGGGGGAGGGTCGGGATTTTGGGGGCTGGGGCTGTGAGGGGCGTGGAACTGGGGTGCTCAGGGGGTTCGGGGGCTGGAGGTGACGGGGGAGGTCACGGGAATTGGGACTGGGGACCCCAAGGGTTGGGGGTTTGGGGGCTTGGGGATGGAGGATTGGGGTGTGGGGACCAGGGAATTGGGGGCAGGGATCTTGGGATTTGGGGGTCGAGGGGCTTGAGGGTTTGGGGGTTTGGGGTGGGGGGGACCGTGGAATTTGGGGACCAGGGATTTTGGGAATTTGGGTGCTGGAGGGTCAAGTGGAATTGGGGTCGGGGGCTTGGGGATCTGGGGGTTGGGGATTTTGGGGTGGGGACCATGGAATTTGGGGGCCTGGGGATTTTGGGATTTTGGGATAAGGGCAATCATGGAATTGGGTCGGGGGCTTGAGGATTTGGGGGTTTGGGATTTGGGGTGTGGGCGACCATGGAATTTTAGGGGGCCAGGGATCTTGGGAATTTGGGGGTTTGGGATTTGGGGTGGAGGGGACAATGGAATTCGGGGCCAGGATCTTGGGGAATTTGGGGGTTGGGGGTCATAATGGAATTGGGGTCCTGGGGATTTGGGGGATTTGGGGTGCTGGAGGGTCATGGAATTGGGGGTCGGGGCTCGGGATTTGAGGTTTGGGGAGCCCAGGGCTGGAGGGGGCCCGGGGATGGGGGTCTGGGGTGCAGAATTGGGCAATCCGGGATCTTGGGATTTGGGGTGATCATGGAACTGGGGGCCCTGGGCTTGGGAGTGGAATTGGGGCCCCTGGGGGCTGTGGGATTGCAGGGGCTTTGGGGTTTGGGGGTTTGGATGGAATTTGGGCTCTGGGGTTATGTGGATGGTGGGGGTTGGGGGTTTGCCCTGGGGCTCTGGGGTCTCGGGTGGAATTGGGGGCTCTGGGGGGTTATGGGACTGCAGGGGTTGGGGGTTGGGGGTGTTTGGGGTCTGGGTGGAATTGGGCTCTGGGGGATTATGGGATTGCAGGGGGTTGGGGGTTTTGGGGTTGGGTGTTTGGGGTCTGTGGAATTGGGGCTCTGGGGGATTATGGGATTGCAGGAGGGGGTTTGAGCCAGTCCCCAATGCCCTGTCCCCCAGTTCATGCTGGCCACGGACATCAAACGAAGCTACACGGAGTGGTGACGGAAGGGGGACCCCAGGACGCAGCGCGCCCGTAGTGGGGACATCCCGCACCGGGACAGGCGGAGGCACAGGGATGAGGGACACAGGACAGGCACAGGGACAGATGGCACAGGCAGTGCACAGGACAGGACAGGGCAGGAACAGGGCACAGGGACAGGTGGGACAGGTGGCACAGGACAGGCACAGGGACGACCAGACCACGGCACAGGTGGCACAGGGACAGACAGGCAGATCACAGGCACAGGCATCAGGGCACACGTGGCACATCGAAGCGGCACAGTGTGCACAGGTGCTAGCGCAAGGCACAGCACAGGTGCAGGCACATGTGGCACAGCATGTGGCGGAGGCCAGGCGTGGCACAGCACAGGCACAGACGCACAGCGTGGCACAGGCACAGTGTGGCACAGCAGGCATGGACACATGCACAGGTGGATACAGGTGGCACACAGGTACAGTGGTGTGGCACAGGAGGAATCCATGCCGTGGCTAGGGCGTGGCCGCCATCGAGGACAAGCGCCATGGCAGCGGGGCACAGGTGGCCAGGTACAGACGCTGGTACAGACACAGTGTGGCACAGGCACAGGTGTGGTACAGGTGTGGCACGGGGTGTGGCACAGGTGGAAAGAATCCCATGCCAGCCAGGGCGTGGCCGCATCGAGATGGCACGGGTGTGGCACAGGTGGCACAGGCACAGGTGTGGCACAGGTGCGGCACAGGTATACAGGTGGGATACAGGTGCGGGCACAGGCAATCCATGTCAGGCATGCGTAGGGCCGTGGTCGAGGACGTGGACTGCGCCTGGATCTTCTAGCTCCATTGCCGATCCAGCGTGCCATCATCCAGATCGACCGGTGGACATCCAGACAACGACACTGGACACTGGGATATGGATACTGGATATGGATAATCGGGATATGGACACGGGATCACTCGGGATATGGACAATGGATATGGACACCGGACACCGGATACCGGACATGGACAATGGATATGGACACTGGGGATACTGGACATGGACACTGGACACTGGGACACTGGACACGGATCGGACACTGGACACTGGACACCGGACACTGGATCACTGGACACGGACACCGGATAGTGGACAGTGGATATGGAGTGGATGGATGGATGGATGGATGGATACGGATATGGACATGGATACTGGATGGATACTGGATGGATGGACTGGGATCCATGGACTGGATGGACGGGAGTGGATGAGATCCATGGATGGATGGACAGGATCCATGGATGGATCCCATGGGGTGGACCATGGAATGGATAATGGATACCGGATGGACACTGGATGGATGGACTACAAGATGGCATCTACGATGGGATCCCATGGACCGGATGGATGATCCATTTGGATGGATGGATGGATCCATGGATGGACAATGAGATACCGGATGGATAGGGATGAGATACTGGATGGATAATGGACACTGGATGGATATGGGCATGGATACTGGATGGATGGACGGACCACGGATGGAACGATGGATGGATGCCCCATGGATGGATCCCATGGATGGAATGGATGGATCCGGATCCATGGACGTGGATGGATCTGTGGATGGATGAGATCCATGGGATCCATAGGATGGAATCGAGATGGATGGATAATGGGATGGATAATGGATAATGGATGGACATGGATGAGATACTGGATGGATGGATGGATGGATGGATGGGATGGATGGGATGGATGGATGGATGGATGGATGGATGGATGGATGGATGGATGGATGGATGGATCAGGTGGATGGACAGGGACGAGATGGACCCCATGGATCCATGGACGATGGATGGATCCACGGGGTGGATCCATGTGGTGGATCCATGGATCAATGAGATGGGATCCCATGGGGTGGACCCATGGATTGGATGGAATGGGACCCATGGACCCATGGATGGATTCATGGATCCGTGGATCCATGGGGTCCCATGGTGGATCAATGGATGGATGGATGGATCGTGGATCGTGGACCACGGCAGTAGCGATGGACCATGTGGCACAGGCCCACACCCGCAGGACAAGGGCCCTGCCCTGACCCATGAGGGCGACATGACGCGGAAGCACACAAGGACGGCCGTGACCGAGACCGGTGGCACTGAACACGTGGGCATGGAAGGACAGAGTGGACATGGGGACGACATGGACACGGAGGGGACAGTGGAGAGGGACACGGGGACATGTGGACACAGGACGCGGGGACAGTGGAGGGGGACACGGGGACAGTGGAGAGGGGACACGGGGACAGCAGGGACACGGGGACACCGGGGACAGCGGAGGGGGCGGGGACACCGGGGACACAGGGACACCGGGGACAGCGGGAGGGGACACGGGGACAGCGGGGACACGGGGACACCGGGGACAGCGAGAGGGGGACACGGGGACAGCGGGGACACTGGGAGAGGGACAGTGGAACAGCGGGGAGCAGGGACAATGGAGACAGCAGGGGACACTGGGGAGAGTAGGGACACAGGGGGACAGCGGAGAGGGACACAGGGACAGCGGGGACACAGGGGACACTGGGGACACGGGGACAGCAGGAGAGGAGGGAGAGGGGACAGCGGGGACACGGGGACAGCAGGGACACTAGGGAGAGCGGAACAGCGGGAGAGGGGGACACGGGGATTTGGGGAGAGGGACACTGGGGACACCGGGACAGCGGGAGAGGGGGACACGGGGACAGGGGGAAAGCGGGGACAGCAGGGACACCGGGACAGCGGAGAACCAGGGACGCAGGGACAGCGGGGAGAGCAGGGACACGGGGACACTGGGGAGAGCGGACAGGGGGACACCGGGGAGAGCGGGGACACGGGGACAGCAGGGACACCGGGCTGTCCCTCGGCAACAGCCCTGACCCTCACACAGGGACCAGACCCCGGGGGCTCCTCACCTCCCGGGGGTCCCCGTCCCTCCCGGGGGTCCCCGTCCCTCGCAGGCTCCTGTCCCTCAGGGGGTGCTGGGTGCAGATTTGGGGTGCGGGTTTGGGGCGCAGATTTGGGGGGCAGTCCGGGGTTCAGCCCCCCCCAAGCACGCAAAGGGGCAGCAGCGGCTGTTCAAGATGCAGATCTGGGGAGGGGGATCAGGGTGCAGGTTTGGGGTGCCGTTTGGGGTACATTTGGGATGCAGGTTTGGGGTGCCGTTTGGGGTGCATTGGGGCACAGTTTGGGGCACATTTTAGGGTGCATTGGGGCACATTTTGGGGCGCCCCCGCAGCGCTCGGAGCGGCAGCGCCAGTTCAAGGTGCAGATTTGGGGTGCAGTTTGGGGTACAATTTGGGGTGCGGGTTTGGGGGATCTGTTGGGGTACATTTTGGGGTACATTTTGGGGCGCATTGGGGCACATTTTGGGGTGCACCCGCAGCGCTCGGAGCGGCAGCGCCTGTTCGAGGTGCAGGTTTGGGGGGGTGTCAGGGTTCAGTTTGGGGTGCAGGTTTGGGCTCAGTTTGGGGTTTGGGGGCTCGGGTTTGGGGGATGTGTTGGGGTGCAGTTTGGGATAGAGTTTGGGGTTCACCCGCAGCGCTCGAGCAGCAGCGCCTGTTCAAAGTGCAGATTTGGGGGTGTCAGGGTTCAGTTTGGGGTACAATTTGGGGTGCTGGTTTGGGGAGTGTGTTGGGGTGCATTGGGGCACAGTTTGGGGTACAATTTGGGGTGCAGGGTTTGGGGATCTGTTGGGGTACATTTTGGGGGTACATTTTGGGAGTACATTTTGGAAGCCCCGCAGCGCTCGGAGCAGCAGCGCCTGTTCAAGGTGCAGATTTGGGGGTGTCAGGGTTCAGTTTGGGGTGCAGGTTTGGGGTGCATTGGGGCACAGTTTGGGGTGCAGTTTGGGGTTCACCTGGTCCCTCAGCTCAGAGCAGCAGCGGCTGTTAAAGGTGCAGGTTTGGGGGTGTCAGGGTTCAGTTTGGGGTGCAGGGTGGGGGTGTGTTGGGGTGCATCAGGGCACAGTTTGGGGCACATTTTGGGGTGCCCCCGCAGCGCTCGGAGCGGCAGCGCCTGTTCAAGGGCGGCGGCCGAGAAGCACCAACACCTTACCGGCTCGCCATGACGGGCGCGGGCATCGACCGCCACCTCTTCTGCCTCTACCTCGTGTCGCGATACCTCGGCACGCAGAGCCCCTTCCTGGCCAAAGGTCAGCCGCGCGGCGACACGGGGGGACGGGGACACGGGGGCCAGGGACACGGGATAGGGATGGGGACACGGGGGGGACAGGGACACGGGACAGGGATGGGGACACGGGACAGGGACACGGGACAGGGACACGGACAGGGACAGGGATAGGGAACAGGGACACGGGGACACGGGACAGGGGACACGGACACAGGGACACGGGACAGGGACAGGGACACGGACACGGGACAGGGACACGGGGACAGGGACATGGCAGGGGACGGGGACACGGACACAAGGGACACAGGACAGGGACGGGGACACGGGACAGGGATGGGGACACGGCGGGGACAGGGACACAGGACTGGGGGGGACACGGGACAGGGACACGGACAGGGAACAGGGATGGGGACACGAGACAGGGACGAGCGACACAGGGACAGAGACAGGGACACGTGACAGGGACACAGGACTGCAGGGGGACACGGGACAGGGACACAGGACAGGGACACAGGAGAGGGACACGAGGGACACGGAAGTGACACGGGACACGGGAGGAGCAGCACACGAGGGACACGGGGGGACACGGGACACGGGGGAGCAGCACACGAGGGACACGGGGGGACACGGGACACGGGGGACAGGCAGTGACACGGGGAGACACGGGGGACAGGCAGCGACACGAGGGGACACGGGGGGGACAGGCAGTGACACGGGGGGGACACGGGGAACAGGCAGTGACACGGGGGGACCCAGAGTGGCACCAAAAGGGACACAGGGGGACACAGGGGGGGGGGCACAGCGGGGTCCCGGGGATCCGGAGTCCTGCTCTGGGGCTGGGGCACAGCCCTGGGGTGCCCTGGGGTTCCCTGGGGTGCTATAGGGCACAGTGGGGTGCCCTGGGGTGCTATAGGATGCTATGGGGTTCCCTGGGGTTCCCTGGGGTGCCATGGGGTGCCATGGGGCACAGCGGGGTTCCCGGGGGTGCAGTGTGGTTCCCGGGGTGCTATGGGGTTCCCTGGGGTTCCCGGGGTGCCCTGGCGCCCCGGGGTGCAGCGAGCCCCCCCCCCCGCAGGTGCTGGCGGAGCCCTGGCGCCTCTCCACCAGCCAGACCCCGCAGCAGCAGCTCAAGATGTTCGACCTCAACAAATTCCCCGACCACGTCTCCAGCGGCGGCGGCTTCGGGCCCGTGAGCGCGGGGGGCACCGGGGGGCACCGGGGGGGCACCTGGGGGCACAGGGGGGGTAGGGGGGCTCCCAGGTGCTCCCAGGTGGGTCCCAGGTGGGTCCCAGGTGGTCTCAGGTGGTCCCAGGTGGGTCCCAGGTGATCCCAAGTGTTCCCAGGTGGGTCCCAGGTGACCCCAGGTGGTCCCAGGTTGTTCCAGGTGGTCCCAGCTGGATCCCAGGTGGGTCCCAGATGGTCCCAAGTGACCCCAGGTGTGCCCAGGTTGTCCCAGGTTGTCCCAGGTGGATCCCAGGTGGGCCCCAGGTGGCCCCAGGTGGGTCCCAGGTGGTCCCAGGTGGGTCCCAGATGGTCCCAAGTGACCCCAGGCGGGTCCCAGGTGGGTCCCAGGTGGGTCCCAGATGGTCCCAGGTGACCCCAGATGGTCCCAGGTGGGTCCCAGGTGGGTCCCAGGTGCCCCCAAGTGGTCCCAGGTGTGCCCAGGTGATCCCAGGTGGGTTTCAGGTGGTCTCAGGTGACCCCAGGTGCCCCCAGGTGCCCCCAGGTGCCCATGGCCCCGCCCCCGCAGGTGGCAGACGATGGTTATGGGGTGTCGTACATCATCGCCGGGGAGAACCTCATCACCTTCCACGTGTCCAGCAAGTTCTCCAGCCCCGAGACGGTGAGGGGGGCGCGGGGGGGGTTCGCTGTCCGTGGGGTCACCTGTGGGGTCGCTGTGAGGTGACCTGTGCACACCTGGGACCCCCGCCCCATCCCAGTCCCCTCCCGTGGGACCCCCGCCCCACTGCGGGCTGTGCTGGGGGGTCCCAAACTCAGAGGGTGCCCCGGTGGGTGGGCATGGGGGGGTCGGGGTCTCACCTCGGACATTGGGGTCCCGCTCCGGGGGTTCGGGTCCCGCTCCGAGGGTTCGGGTCCCGCTCTGAGGGTTCGGGTCCCCTCGGGAGGGTTCGGGTCCCGCTCTGAGGGTTCGGGGGTCCCGCTCTGAGGGTTCGGGTCCCCTCGGGAGGGTTCGGGTCCCGCTCTGAGGGTTCGGGGGTCCCGCTCTGAGGGTTCGGGGGTCCCGCTCTGAGGGTTCGGGGGTCCCGCTCTGAGGGTTCGGGTCCCCTCGGGAGGGTTCGGGTCCCGCTCGGGAGGGTTCGGGTCCCGCTTCTGAGGGTTCGGGTCCCGCTCTGAGGGTTCGGGGGTCCCGCTCTGAGGGTTCGGGGTCCCGCTCTGAGGGTTCGGGTCCCCTCGGGAGGGTTCGGGTCCCGCTCTGAGGGTTCGGGGGTCCCGCTCTGAGGGTTCGGGTCCCCTCGGGAGGGTTCGGGTCCCCTCGGGAGGGTTCGGGGGTCCCGCTCTGAGGGTTCGGGTCCCGCTCTGAGGGTTCGGGTCCCGCTCGGGTGGGTTCGGGAGTCTCGCCCGGGGGTTCGGGTCCCGCTCCGGGGGTTCGGGTCTCGCCTCGGGGGGTTCGGGTCCCGCTCTGGGGGGTTCGGGTCCCGCTCGGGTGGGTTCGGGAGTCTCGCCCGGGGGTTCGGGTCCCGCTCGGGTGGGTTCGGGAGTCTCGCCCCGGGGGTTCGGGTCCCGCTCTGGGGGTTCGGGTCCCGCTCGGTTCGGGTCCCGCTCCGGGGTTCGGGTCCCGCTCTGAGGGTTCGGGTCCCTCTCCGGGGGTTCTGGTCCCGCTCCGGTGGGTTCAGGGGGTCCCGCTCCGGGGTTCGGGTCCCGCTCCGGGGTTCGGGTCCCGCTCGGTTCGGGGTCCCGGCGCTCAGGGCTCCGCCCGCAGGACTCGCAGCGGTTCGGCCGCAACATCCGCCAGGCCATGCTGGACATCGCGGGGCTCTTCGACAAAGCGCCCCCCGCGCCCGGGCAGTGACCGGGGGGGCCGCGGGGTTCGGGGGGCCGGGGGTCCCTGCCCTGGACCTGCCCCCAATAAAGGCTCTTGGTGTGACCCCGCTGTGCCACGGGGTGGGGGGACCCTGGGGGGCGTGGGGGGCACCTTGGGGTGCCGGGTGGATATTTGGGGTGCCGGGTGGATATTTGGGGAGCCGAGTGTGGATTCTTGGGGTGCCGGGTGGATCCTTGGGGTGCCGGGGTGCACCCTTGGGGTGCCGGGTGAATATTTGGGGTGCCGGGTGTGGATCCCTTGGGGGTGCCGAGTGGATCCTTGGGGTGCCGGGGTGGATATTTGGGGAGCCCGGTGGATCCTTGGGGTGCCGGGTGGATCCTTGGGGTGCCGGGTGTGAATATTTGGGGTGCCGGGGTGCATCCTTGGGGTGCTGCATCCTTGGGGTGCCGGGTGGATTTTTGGGGGTGCCGGGTGTGGATCCTTGGGGTGCCGGGTGGATCCTTGGGGTGCCGAGTGTATCCTTGGGGTGCCGGGTGTGAATATTGGGGTGCCGGGTGGATCCTTGGGGTGCCGGGTGGATCCTTGGGGTGCCGGGGGTGAATATTTGGGTTGCCGGGGTGGATCCTTGGGGTGCCGGGGTGAATATTTGGGGTGCCCGGTGGATCCTTGGGGGTGCCGGGTGGATCTTTGGGGTGCCAGGTGGATCCTTGGGGTGCCGGGTGGATCTTGGGGTGCCGGGTGGATCCTTGGGGTGCCGGGTGTGGATCCTTGGGGTGCCGGGTGGATCTTTGGGGTGCCGGGTGGATCCTTGGGGTGCTGCACCCTTGGAGTGCCGGGGTGGATCCTTAGGGTGCCGGGTGGATCTTTGGGGTGCCGGGTGGATCCTTGGGGTGCCCGGTGGACCCTTGGGGTGCCCTCGGGGGCGCGGTGGGCACTGCAAGGGCATCAAAAGTGCCACCGCTGGGTCTGATCCCGGTGATCTGCGCCCATTCCCATCCCCAGATCCCTGCCCAGCCCCGGCCCCGTGCCCGTCCCCGGCGATCCGCACCCACCCCTGTGCCCATGCCCGTCCCCGGATCTGTGCCCATCCCCTAAACTGCACCCCAAACTGCACCCCAAACTGCACCCCGACACACATCCCGGTGATCCGGACCCGCGCCCGCCCCCCGGATCTGACCCGTTCGGTTCCCGCTGATCCGTGCCCATCCCTGGATCCCTGACCATTCCCATCCCTGAGATTTGTGCCCACCCGCTGATCCGTGCCCATCCCCCTGACCCATACCCACTCCCACCCCGCTGATCCGTGCCCGTCCCGGGAGATCCGAGCCCACCCCCTGCTTATCCCGACCCGCGCCCATCCCCGGATCCGACCCGTTCCCGTTCCCGCTGATCCGGGATCTGGCCCGGAGATCCGAGCCCATCCCCGGACCCGCGCCCACCCCCATCCCGGTGATCCGGACCAATCCCAGAATCCGTGCCCGTGCCCACCCCGGTGATCTCTGCCCGTCCCGCTGATCCGTGCCCATCCCGGAATCCTGACCATTCCCATCCCGAGATTTGTGCCCATCCTCGGATCTCCAACCACTCCCACCCCTGCTGATCCGTGCCTGTCCTGGGATCCGAGCCCATCCCCGGACCCGCGCCCCATCCCCATCCCGGCGATCCGGACCTAATTCCAGAATCCGTGCCCGTGCCCACCCCGGTGATCTCTGCCCGTCCCGCTGATCCGTGCCCATCCCGGAATCCCTGACCATTCCCATCCCGGAGATTTGTGCCCATCCTCGGATCTCCAACCACTCCCACCCCGCTGATCCGTGCCTGTCCCGGAGATCCGAGCCCACCCCGGTGATCCGGACCCGCGCCCATCCCCGGATCCGACCCGTTCCCGTTCCCGCCGATCCGTGCCCATCCCGGAATCCTGACCATTCCCATCCCGGAGATTTGTGCCCATCCCCTGACCCATACCCACTCCCACCCCGCTGGTCCGTGCCTGTCCCGGAGATCCCGAGCCCACCCCGGCGATCCGGACCCGCGCCCACCCCCCGGCCGGTGACGGGGGTGCTCAGCGGGGCACGGCGGCACGGACGGGCCCTGCGCACAGTCCCTGAGCCGTGTCCGGCCCTGGGGGTCGCCGCGCCCCGGGTGGCACCGCGCTGGCACCGTCCCCTCCCCCGCGCCACCGCCCGCAGCCGCCCGGCGCCGCCAGCGCGGAGCCACCGGCGGGCGAGGGGCCAGGGACCGGGACCGGGACAGGGACCGGGGACACCCCCGGGAGAGGGGACAGGGATTGGGGACACCCCCGGGAGAGGGGACAGGGACCTGGAACGGAGACAGGGACCGGGGACACCCCCGGGAGAGGGGACAGGGACCGGGACCGGGACAGGGACCGGGGACACCCCCGGGAGAGGGGACAGGGACCGGGGACACCCCCCGGGAGAGGGGACAGGGACCTGGAACGGAGACAGGGACCGGGGACACCCCCGGGGAGAGGGACAGGGACCGGGACCGGGACAGGGACCGGGGACACCCCCGGGAGAGGGGACAGGGACCGGGGACACCCCCCGGGAGAGGGGACAGGGACCTGGAACGGAGACAGGGACCGGGGACACCCCCGGGGAGAGGGGACAGGGACCGGGACCGGGACAGGGACCGGGGACACCCCCGGGAGAGGGGCCAGGGACCTGGAACGGAGACAGGGACCGGGAACGGGGACAGGGACACCCCCGAGAGAGGGGACAGGGATTGGGGACACCCTCGGGAGAGGGGACAGGGGCTGGGGACATCCCCGGGAGAGGGGACAGGGATTTGGGACACCCTCGGGAGAGGGGACAAGGACCGGGGACACCCCGGGAGAGGGGACAGGGACCGGGGACACCCCGGGAAAGGGGCCAGGGGCCACCCGTCAGAGGGGAAGAGCCGGCGCAGGGACAGGGGACATGTCCCGGGGAAGGGCCAGGCGGGTACAGGGACAGAGACCCCCCGGGAGCGAGGACAGACCGGGAACGGGGACAGAGACCCCTCTGGGACCGGGGCCAGGGACAGAGGGACAGAGACCCCGTCCCCGCGGGCATCCCCCGCCTCGGGAGCGTGCCGTGGGGTCACTGTCACCCCCCGACCCCACAGCGGGGTGCCACCGTCACCCTGCGCCCAAATCCGTGTCCCTCGGTCCGTGTCCCTCTGTCTGTCCCTTGTTTTGTCCCTCGGTCCGTGTCCCTCGGTCCGTGTCGGCCGCTCCCCCTCCCTTATCAGACCCCAGATCAGGCCGCACCCCAACCCGGCACCCCCCGGCACCGTCACCCCCCTGTCTACCCCCACCCGTGTCCCCCCCTGTCCCCTCCCGTGTCCCCCGTGTCCCCCCTGTCCCCTCCCGTGTCCTCACACGGAGCCGTGCCTAGCGGGTGACCCCCATTCCCCCGTAATTCGGGGACCCCCGGCCGCTGTCACGGTGCCCTGGGGGGGTCGCTGCCCCCGGGGGGTGGCGCAGGTGGCGCCAGCGTCACCCGTCCCTTTGATGCGCCGCCAGCGGCTCCCGGCCCGGCCCCCCCGCGCCGCCCCCCGCCCCCCCTCGGGCTCTATAAAGGGTTTGGGGTGGTCCCGAACCGCTCAGCGGGGCCGCTGCGGGAGCTGCGAGGTGCCGGGGGGCCTGGGGGTGCTGGGGGTGCTGGGGGTGGGAGTTCTGGGGGTCCTGGGGGTCCTGGGGGGAGCTGGGGGGGTCCTGGGGTTGCTGGGATGAGGATTCTGGGGGTTCCTGAGAGTGTTGGGGGGATCCTGGGGGTGCTGGGGGATCCTGGGGTATCCTGGGGGAATCTTAGGGGTGCTGGGGGTGTCTTGGGGGAACCTGGGGGTGCTGGGGGGATCCTGGGGGTGCTGGGGGGATCCTGGGGTATCCTGGGGGATCTTAGGGGTGCTGGGGGGGTGTCTTGGGGGGGATCCTGGGGGTGCTGGGGGTGAGGATGGGGGGTTGTTCTGGGGGGTTGCTGGGGGTCTTGGGGTGTTCTGGGAGTGCTGCGGGTCCTGAGGGTGTTGGGGGGTCCTGGGGGATCCTGGGGGTTCGGGGGTCCTGGGGTGAGGGTGCTGGGGCGGGGGTCGGTGCCGGGCAGGGGAGGGTCCCCGGCTGCTCCCCCCGCCCCCCTGCAGCCCCCCCCGTTGCAGGAAGGGTGACGATGGGTCCCGCCGCCTTCCTGGGGCTCTGCCTGCTGGGGTGCCTGGTGCTGCCCCCCTCCCTGCCGGGTGAGCCCCCCAACTGCGCCCCGAGACCCCAAACTGCGCCCCGAGACCCCTAAATTTCACACAGATCCCCCGCCCACACCCCGAGACCCTCGAGGCGCCCCCCGCGCCCATCCCTTTTCCCCAACCAGCCCCCCAAGAGCGGCGGGGGCGCCCCGGTCCCCCCAAAAGCCGCGCCCGGGGGCCGCGGGCGGGCGCGGGGCGCGGCGGTGACACCCCTGTCCCCGCAGGCGCCGAGGCCACGCGGTGCCCGCGGGGGTGGCTGTCCTTCCAGGGCCACTGCTACGGCTACTTCGGGCAGCAGCTGAGCTGGAGGCGGGCTGAGGTGGGTGCTGGGGGGGCCGGGGGTCCCGCAGCCCCCCAGGACCCCCCCCGGACGTGTCGCTGTCCCCAGGCGTGGTGCCAGGCCACCCGCGGGGGACACCTGGCGTCGCTGCGCAGCCCCGAGGAGCACCGGGCGCTCGCCGCCTTCCTGGCCCGGCGGCCGCGGCGGGGAGAGGACGACGAGGAGGGGGACAAGGACCGGGACCGGGAGCGGGACCGGGACCGGGACAGGGACAGAGAAGGAGGAGAGCGTCTGGATCGGCCTGCACCGGCGGGTGAGCGACCTGCCACACCTGCCTGTCCCTTCCTGGTGTCCCCTGGCTGTGCCTTCCTGCCGTGCGACCTGTCCCGACATGCGCTGTCACCTGTGCTGCCTGTGCTACCTGTGCTGTCTGTCCTACCTGTGCTGTCTGTGCTACCTGTGCTGTCTGTGCTGTCTGTGCTACCTGTGCTGCCTGTGCTACCTGTGCTGTCTGTGCTGCCTGTGCTGCCTGTGCTACCTGTGCTGTCTGTGCTGTCTGTGCTGTCTGTGCTGTCTGTGCTACCTGTGCTGCCTGTGCTACCTGTGCTGTCTGTGCTGTCTGTGCTGTCTGTGCTGCCTGTGCTACCTGTGCTGTCTGTGCCTGTGCTACCTGTGCTGTCCAGCTGTCCAGCTACCCTGTGCTGTCTGTGCTGTCTGTGCTCTCTGTGCTACCTGTGCTGTCTGTGCTCTCTGTGCCCTGTGCTGCCTGTGCTGTCTGTGCTGTCTGTGCTACCTGTGCTGTCTGTGCTACCTGTGCTGTCTGTGCTGTCTGTGCTACCTGTGCTCTCTGTGCTACCTGTGCTACCTGTGCTGTCTGTGCTACCTGTGCTGTCTGTGCTGTCTGTGCCACCTGTGCTACCCAGCTGTCTGTGCTACCTGTGCTGTCTGTGCTACCCAGCACCTGTGCTGTCTCTGTGCTACCTGTGCTGTCTGTGCTACCTGTGCTGTCTGTGCTGTCTGCAGCTACCTGTGCTACTCCAGCTACCCTGTGCTACCTGTGCTGTCTGTGCTACCTGTGCTGTCTGTGCTACCTGTGCTGTCTGTGCTGTCTGTGCTGTCTGTGCTGTCTGTGCTACCTGTGCTACCTGTGCTGTCTGTGCTGCCTGTGCTGTCTGTGCTACCTGTGCTGTCTGTGCTGTCTGTGCTACCCAGCTACCTGTGCTGTCTGTGCTGCCCAGCTGCCCAGCTGTCTGTGCTGCCCTGTGCTGTCTGTCTGTGCTGTCTGTGCTACCTGTGCCTGTCTGTGCTGTCTGTGCTGTCTGTGCTGTCTCTGTGCTGTCTGTGCTGCCTGTGCTGTCTCTGTGCTGTCTCTGTGCTGTCTGTGCTGTCTGTGCTGTCACCTGTGCTGCCTGTGCTGTCTGTGCTGTCTGTGCTGTCCTGTGCTGTCTGTGCTGCCTGTGCTGTCTCTGTGCTACCTGTGCTACCATGCTGTCTCTGTGCTACCTGTGCTGTCCCAGTGCTGCCCAGTGCTACTCTGTGCTGTCCAGTGCTGTCCAGCTGTCCTGTGCTGTCTGTGCTGTCTGTGCTGTCTGTGCTGTCTGTGCTGTCTGTGCTGCCTGTGCTGTCTGTGCTACCTGTGCTGTCTGTGCTGTCTGTGCTGTCCAGCTGCCCAGGCTGTCCAGCTGTCTGTGCTGTCCAGCTGTCTGTGCTGTCCAGTGGGCTGTCTGTGCCACCTGTGCTGTCTGTGCTGTCTGTGCTGTCCAGTGCTGCCCTGTGCTGCCCAGTGCTCCAGCACCCTGTGCTGTCCAGCTGCTGCCTGTGCTGTCTGTGCTGCCTGTGCTGTCCAGCTGCCCAGCCACCAGCTGTCTGTGCTGCCTGTGCTGTCCAGCTGTCCAGCTGCCTGTGCTGTCTATGCTGTCTGTGCTGTGTCTGTGCTTGCCCTGTGCTGTCTGTGCTGTCTGTGCTACCTGTGCTGTCTGTGCTGTCTGTGCTGTCTGTGCTGTCTGTGCTACCTGTGCTGTCTGTGCTGTCTGTGCTACTCAGGGTGCTGCTCCAGCTGTCTGTGCTGTCCAGCTGTCCCAGTGCTACCCTGTGCCTGTGCTGTTCATGTGCTGTCCCAGTGTGTTGCCCTATGCTGTCTGTGCCACCCTGTGCTGCTCCAGCTGTCTGTGCCAGTTGTCTGTGCCATCTGTGCTGTCTCAGCTGCCTGTGCTGTCTGTGCTACCTGTGCTGTCTGTGCTCCGTGCTGTCCAGGTTGTCCAGTGCTACCTGTGCTGTCTGTGCCGTGTCTGTGCTGTCTGTGCTGCCCTGTGCTGTCTGTGCTGTCTGTGCTGTCTGTGCTGTCCTGTGCTGTCTGTGCTGTCCAGTGCTCCAGCTGTCTGTGCTGTCTGTGCTGTCTGTGCTGCTCCAGCTGGTTCTGTGCTGTCTGTGCCACCTGTGCTGTCCAGCTGTCTGTGCTCAGCCTGTGCTGTCTGTGCTGCCTGTGCTAGTCCAGGCTTGTCCAGCTGTCTGTGCTGTCCCTGTGCTGCCTGTGCTGCCCTGTGCTGTCCAGCTGCTCAGGGCCCTGGGTCCAGCTGTCCAGTGCTGTCCAGCGCACTCCAGCTGCCCAGGCTGTCTGTGCTGCCCTGTGCTGTCTGTGCCAGTCTCAGTGCTGCCCGTGCTGTCTCAGGCTGGTCTGTGCCACCTGTGCTAGTCTCAGTGCTGTCCAGTGCTATCTGTGCTGTCTGTGCTGTCTGTGCTGTCCAGCTGCCAGTTGTCTGTGCCACCTGTGCTGTCTGTGCTGCCTGTGCTGTCTGTGCTGCCTGTGCTGTCCAGCTACCTGTGCTGTCTGTGCTACCTGTGCTGCCCAGTGCTGCCTGTGCTACTCTATGCTGTCTCAGTGCCACTGCAGCTACCTGTGCTGTCCAGGCTGTCCAGCTGTCCAGCACTCTGTGCTGTCCAGGCTGCCTGTGCTGTCTGTGCTACCCTGTGCTGTCTGTGCTGCCCAGCTGTCTGTGCTACCTGTGCTACCCTGTGCTGCCTGTGCTGCCCCAGCTGCCCTGTGCTGCCTGTGCTGTCTGTGCTACCTGTGCTGTCTGGTGTGCTGCCTTGTGCTGTTCAGTGCTACCTGTGCTGTCTAGCACTCTGTGCTACCTAGCACTGTCCTCCCCGTGTCCCCTCTGTTCCACCTGTCCAACGTGTCCCGCTGTCCTCCCTGTCCCTCTGTCTCCCTGTCCCATCCAGCCCATGTGTCCCACCTGTCCTCCCATCCTCCTGTCCCACCCTGTCCCATCCACCCCACCTGTTCCATGTGTCCCACCTGTCCCCCCCTGTCCCGTGTGTGCCCTCTTGTCCCTCTGTCCCACTGTCCCAAGTGTCCCCCTGTCCACCCCTGTCCCACCTGTCCCCCCCGTGTCCCTGTCCTGTGTGTCCCACCTGTCCCCCTCTGTCCCATCCAGCCCGTGTCCCACCTGTCCCCCCCCAGACCCGTGTGCTCCCCTGCGGTCCCGTGTGTGCCCCCTTTGTCCCCTCTGTCCTTCCCCTCTGTCCCCCCTGTCCCGTGTGTCCCCCCCTGTCCCGTGTGTCCCCCCTCTCCCTAAGTGCCCCCCGTGTCCCTGTCCTGTGTGTCCCACCTGTCCCCCTGTGCCATCCACCCCCTGTGTCCCTGTCCTCCCCCTGCTCCTCCCCTGTGTCCCCTGTCCCCTCTGTGTCCCCTGTGTCCCCTGTCCCCTGTCCCCCTGTGTCCCCTGTCCCCTTTTGTCCCCTGTGTCCCTGTCGTCCCCCGTGTCCCCCTGTGTCCGTGTCCCTCTGACGCGTGTCCCGCCCGTGTCGCAGCGGCCAGGGCTGGCTCTGGGCTGACGGCTCCCCGCGGCACTACTGGGCCTGGGAGGGGGACGATGGCCCAAGGGACATCCGTGCATCGCGCTGGAGGACTCGGCAGGTGAGGGGGGGGACAGCGGGCGGGGACAGCGGCCTGGGGACAATGGCCTGGGGACAGCCTCGCGCCGCACCGGCTGGCGGGGGGACCCAAGGGTTGGGGGCTCGGGGGACTCGGGGGTCTCGGGGGGCTCGGGGGCGCCCGGGGCTGTCGCGGTGTCGCGCTGTCCCTGTCGCAGCGCTGGCTCTGTCCCCGCAGGGTTCATGGCCTGGGAGGGCGAGGCCTGCGGGGAGCGCAAACCTTTCATCTGCAAATACCCGGCCTAGGGGGCGGGAGCCCCCGGCCCGCGGGCAGCCCCCAGCCCGCCTGCAGCCCCCAGCCCGCGGGCAGCCCCCAGCCTGAGCCTGAGCCCCCCTGCAGCCTGCCCCAGAGCCCAGAGCCCAAACCCCAGTCCCATCCCAAACCCCAGACCCCATCCCAGACCCCAAACCCCATCCCACACCCCAAACCCCATTCCAGACCCCAGACCCCCACCCCAGACCCCAAATCCACCTCAATCCCCCAGACCCCTAAAACCCGAAACCCCACCCCAGACCCCCAAAGCCCAAAGCCCAAAGCCCAGACCCCATCCCACACCCCAAACTCCCAGACCTCAAACCTCATCCCACACTCCAAATCCCACCCCAGACCCCAGACCCCAGACTCCATCCCAGACCCCAAACCCCATCCCAGAACCCAAACCTGACCCCCAGACCCCATCCGAGACCCCAAAGCCCAAACCCCATCCCACAGCCCAGACCCCCAGACCCCATTCCCTGCCCCCAAACCCCAAACCCCAAACCCCCACCCCCAGACCCCACACCCCATCCCCACACCCCAAACCCCATCCCAGATCCCAAACCCCATCCCAAACCCCCAAACCCGACCCCCAAACCCCCATCCCAGACCCCCAAACCCCATCCCAAACCCCCAAACCCCCCTCCCAGACCCCCAAAGCCCACCCCAGACCTCAATCCCTGCTGTGCTGCCCCCAAACCCTCCATCCTCTCCCCACATCCCACCTCCTGCCCTCAAACCCCACTTCTCGCCCCCCAAATCCCACCTCCTGCCACCCCAATTCCACCTCCTTCCCCCAAACCCCACCCCGGATCCCAAACCCTTCTCCCAGTCCGGCCCCCGCTGTCTCGCCCCCCCCAAATCCCACCTCCTGCCCCCCATCCCAAACCCTGCCCCCCAGACCCACGGGCCCCAAAGCCCTGTCCTGCACCCCAGTTCCCATCCCCCGACCCTGACCCACCCCACCCCGCACCCACAGCCCCCTCCGACATCGGGACCCCCCAATAAAGTGATGGAAGCACCGGGACCCCCGCGTGTCCCTTTGCTGCGTGACACCGACAGGGGATGGGGACCCCCGGGCTCCCCACGGGGGATGGAGGGGGGGCACGAGCAGGGGTGACCCCAAGGGATGGGGTGACCCCAAACAGAGGCGACCCCAAGAGAAGGGGTGACCCCAAGGGTTTGGGGTGACCCCAAGGGATGGGGTGACCCCAGGACAGAGGTGACCCCAGGAGAAGGGGTGACCCCAAGAGAAGAGGTGACCCCAAGGGATGGGGTGACCCCAAGAGAAGGAGTGACGCCAGGACAGGGGTGACCCCAAGGGATGAGGTGACCCCAAGGGTTTGGGGTGACCCCAAGAGAAGGAATGTCCCCAGGACAGAGGTGACCCCAAGAGAAGGGGTGACCCCAAGGGTTTGGGGTGTCCCCAAGGGATGGGGTGACCCCAGGACAGGGGTGATCCCAGGAGATGGGGTGACCCCAAGGGAAGGGGTGACCCCAACAGGTGTCCCCGTGGCAGCCCCTGGGGTCTCAGCCAGCTTCTGTGTCCCCGTGTCCCCCTGTCCTCCCGTGTCCCCATGTCCCCACATCCCCACGACCCCTCTGTGTCCCCGTGTCCCCCTGTCCTCCCGTGTCCCCGTGTCCCCACATGTCGTTCATATCCGCCAAGTCTCCACGTTCCCCCACTGTCCCTGTGTCCCCATGTCCCCTCCGGGGTGCCCTCCTGTCCCTGTGTCCTTGTGCTCCGGTGTCTCCGTGTCCCCCCTGTTCCCTCCATGGGGTGCAGGGGGTCAGATATGGGGTGCAGGGGGTCAGATATGGGGTGCAGAGGGTCAGCTATGGGGTTCTGGGGGTGCACCAGCGGGGTGTTGGGTGCTGCATCTGTGGGGTGCCAGAGCTGTGTCCCTGGGGTGCTAGGGGTGCACCCATGGGGTGTCTTTTTGGGGTGGATTTTTGGGGTGATTCCATGGGATGCATCCAAGGGGTATATTTTGGGGTATATTTATGGGATGTATTTTCAGAGTGTATTTCGGAGTGTATTTTTGGGGTGTATCTATGGGATGTATCCACGGGGTGCATTTTTGGGGTGTATTTTCGGAGTGTATTTTTGGGTTGTATTTATGGGCTATATCCATGGGGTGCATTTTTGGGGTGTATTTTGCGGTGTATCCATGGGGTGCATTTTTGGGGTGTATTTTTGGGTTGTATTTATGGGCTATATCCATGGGGTGCATTTCGGGGTGTATTTTTGGGGTGTATCTATGGGATCTATCCCTGGGATGTATTTCGGGGTGTATTTTTGGGGTGTATCTATGGGATTTATCCCTGGGATGTATTTCGGGGTGTATTTTTGGGGTGTATCTATGGGCTATATCCATGGGTTGTATTTTCGGAGCGTATTTTGGGTTGTATTTATGGGATCTATCCATGGGGTGCATTTCGGGGTGTATTTTTGGGGTGTATCTATGGGATCTATCCCTGGGCTGCATTTCGGGGTGTATTTTGGGGCGCATCCACGCGCTTCCCGGCGTTCCTTCCCCGGCGCTGCCGCCGTTGTCACCCCGGAGCGGCGGCCGCAAGGCGCTGGAACCCCGCGGCCATTGTGACACCGCGGCCGCCCCGCGGCTCCGCCGCCCCCGCGGCCCCGCGCCGGTGTCACTTGTCACCAGGGCGCCGCCGCCACCACCCGCGCCACCACCGCACGCCGGCGCCGCTGCTGCCACCCCGTCCAGCCCGGGCAGCCGCGCTGGGGGCACCCCCATCTCCCCCCCCGAGGGCACCGGGGAGGGGCGAGCCAGAGGCGGCACCAGCAGAACCCCCCGATGTCCAAGGAAGGCTGGGTGGGCGCCTGGAGACCCCACCGGCCCCGGGTGCCCGTGTCGGGCCGGTTCCGCAGCCCCGGGCCCCAGTACGGGCTGCCCAGCGGCATCGGTGAGTCCGGCACCGCGGGGCCCGCGGGGGACCGGAGCCGGGAGGACCAAGTCCCACCGAGCCGCTGCCCACCCCCAGGCTACGACCACCGCGACCCCTGCAGCCGCCGCGCCCCCGGCTACAGCTTCGGGCTGAGGCTGCGGGGCCCCGAGCAGCCGCGCTCGCCCGGCCCGCAGTACCTGGTGCCCACCGGCGTCACCGCCCGCGGCCGGGACCGCGCCCCCGCCTTCACCATGGGCGGCCGGGCGCGCCAGCCCCGCGCCAGCGACACACCTGGGCCAGGTGAGTGAGGGGGCGGGGGCGGCGCGGGGCTGAGACCCCCGGGCAGCCCGCAGCTCTGCGCTGACCCCGCCGCCCCCGCAGCCTACTATTCCCCCGAGCTGGCCGACAGGATGACCCTGCCCTCCGCCCCCGCCTGCTCCGTGGCGCCCCGCGCCCGCCAGAACAAACCCCAGCAGACACCAGGTGAGGGGGGGGGCGCGATGGGACCCCCGCCAACCCCGGGGTGGGACCCGTCATCTCCCTGCGGCTGGGATGGGACCCCCAACATCCCACCCGGGCTGGGATCCCCAACATCCCACCCGGGCTGGGATTCCATTATCCCACCTGGGCTGGGATTCCATTATCCCACCCGGGCTGGGATTCCATTATCCCACCTGGGCTGGGATTCCCATTATCCCAGCTGAGCTGGGATTCCATTATCCCACCTGGGCTGGGATTCCATTATCCCACCCGGGCTGGGACCCCCAACATCCCACCTGGGCTGGGATTCCATTATCCCACCCGGGCTGGGACCCCAACATCCCACCTGGGCTGGGATTCCATTATCCCACCCGGGCTGGGATTCCATTATGCCACCTGGGCTGGGATTCCATTATCCCACCCGGGCTGGGATTCCCATTATCCCACCCGGGCTGGGATTCCATTATCCCACCCGGGCTGGGATTCCATTATCCCACCTGGGCTGGGATTCCCATTATCCCACCTGAGCTGGGATTCCATTATCCCACCTGAGCTGGGATTCCATTATCCCACCCGGGCTGGGATTCCATTATCCCACCCGGGCTGGGACCCCCAACATCCCACCTGGGCTGGGATTCCATTATCCCACCTGGGCTGGGATTCCCATTATCCCACCTGGGCTGGGATCCCCTAAACTCTTCCGGGGCTGGGACCTCCAGCATCCCACCATGGTTGGGATCCCCGTTATCCCACCTGGGCTGGGATCCCCAACATCCCACCTGGGCTGGGATTCCCATTATCCCACCTGAGCTGGGATTCCATTATCCCACCTGGGCTGGGATTCCCATTATCCCACCTGAGCTGGGATTCCATTATCCCACCTGGAGTGGGATTCCCATTATCCCACCTGGGCTGGGACCCCCATTATCCCACCTGGGCTGGGACCCCCAACATCCCACCTGGGCTGGGACCCCCGTTATCCTACTTGGGCTGGGCTCCCCATCTCCTCCTCGGGCTGGGATCCCCCATCCCCCTGGGCCAGACTGGGCTCCCCAACATCCCCCGGATGGGCTGACCCCCCCTCCCCCAGCACCCGGGGCTGAGCCTTCCCTCTCCTCCCGCGGGAGGGCGAAGCCCCCGTGTCCCCCCTGAGCCGTGTGCCCCCCCAGGCCCTGGCAGCTACCAGCTGCCGCCCGTGATGGGCCCCAACCAGGTGATCAAGAAATCGGCCCCCCAGTGCACCATAACAGGGAGAGGCCCCAGCATGTTCGAGGACAAGAGAACGGTGGGCACCGGGGGGCAGGGGGATCCAGGAGCGAAGGGACTGGGGGGCCTGGGGTATCGGGGTCCCGGGGGGCTGGGGTGCCGAGGGTGTGGGGGGTTGGGGTGCCAGGGGGTCCGGGGGTGGGGGTGCCAAGGGTGCGGGGTGCCAGGGGTGTGGGGGGTGGGGGTGCCAAGGTGCGGGGTGCAGGGGGTCCGGGGGTGGGGGTGCCAGAGGTGCGGGGTGCAGGGGTCCGGGGTGCAGGGGTGCGGGGTGCAGGGATGTGGGGGGTGGGGGTGCCAAGGTGCGGGGTGCAGGGGGTCCGGGGGTTGGGGTGTGGGGGGTGGGGGTGCCAAGGTGCGGGGTGCAGGGGATCCGGGTACGGAGGGTGCGGGTACCGGCGCCCAGGGAGCCGCGTCACCCGCCGCTGTCCCCGCAGACCCCAGGGCCCAGCAGATACTGCACCGTGGACACCAACGTGTACATGGCGCGGGCCCCCCGCTGCACCATAGTGGGGCGCAGCCGCCCCCGCCCGATCCTACACACCCCCGGCCCCTGCGACTACAGCCCCAAGCAGGTGAGCGGGGACGGGAGACGGGGACAGGGCTCGGGACAGGGACCCGCAGCCCCTCACCCTCACACCGCCGCTGTCCCCCCGCAGGGCCAGAAAAAAGGACAAACCTTCGGCGTGCGCCACTCGGAAAACGTGATCCCCATGATGGACTTGCCCCCGTAGGGGAAGCGGAGGCGCGGGTGGCACTGCCAGCCTGTGACAAACACGACCTGCAGCAGCAATCGCTCGCTCTCCTTCTGTCCCGCTGCGCCGCACGGGGGGTGCTTTGGGGGCTCCCCTAAAACCACCCCTTGCGCATCCCGAGGGAGAGGATACGGAGCGGGGACCCCACGGTGGGGTGGGACGTGAGGGATGTGCTAGCAGCCCTCTCCCTTCTCCAGCCTTATCCCGTAATCCCACCCCATTATCCCACCCCGTTATCTCACCCCGTTATCTCACCCCATTATCCCATCCCGTTATCCCACCCCGTTATCCCATCCCATTATCCCACCCCCATTATCCCACCCCATTATCCCCATCCCATTATCCCACCCCGTTATCTCACCCCATTATCCCACCCCGTTATCTCACCCCATTATCCCACCCCGTTATCCCACCCCATTATCCCATCCCGTTATCCCACCCCATTATCCCATCCCGTTATCCCATCCCGTTATCCCACCCCATTATCCCACCCCATTATCCCATCCCATCCCACCCAGGACCTCGGGGCTTTGGGGACACCGAACAGGGAGGGGACACGCGCCTTGGGGACTCGCCCCGCTCTGTGGGATCTGTGGGATGGGGACGGGCAGAGCCCCCGGGCACCACCTGCGAGTGCCCACGGCGAAGGAGGGACCCGGGGGCCACCCCTCGTGTCGCCCCGTGCCACCCCCCGCCGCGGCCTCTCCCGTGCCCCGCTCGTTGCCCCGGGCTCAAAGTCCGCGGCCGGAGCCGCCTCGCCGCCCGCGGGCAGCGGACACCGGGCACGGGGCCAGGCCGGGCACGGGCACGGGCAGGTCCCGGCAGCTCCGGGGGCGGCGCGGCCGTGCGGGAACCGGGCGCGGCCGTGCGGGCTCGGGCTGACGGCTCTGAGCGACCGGGGCGCGGCCGTGCGGGCTCGGGGGCCATCGGTGCCACTTCGGGGTGTCGCCGCTGCCACACCGCGGTGTCAGCTGTCCCCAGAGCGGGGTGCAGATGTCCGGGGCGGGGATGGACGCCCCGACCCCTCTCCCGAGCCTGATCCGCAAGAAGCGGGACGGGGAGCGCCTGGAGGACGCGGAGATCCGGAGCTTCGTGCGCGGCGTCACCGAGGGCAGCGCGCAGCAGGGACAGATCGGTGCGGGAGGGAGGGACGCGGGGACACCCGGGGGCGGGGGGCGACACGGCCAATGGGACGGGGACAGAGCCGGGGGGACACGGACAAGGGGACACCGGGGCAGGGGGCGTCCCAGCAGCGCGAGGGAAACGCCGGGATGTGCCGGGGGGTCCTGGGCAGGGGACACGGCTGGGGGGACCCCGGGACGCGGCAGAGGGTCACGGCCAGAGGATGTGGCCGGATGGGGGTCCTGAGGAGCGTCCCCGCGTGTCCCCAGGCGCCACGCTGATGGCACGGGTCAGGTTGGGGACAGGGGAGGGGACATGTGGCCGGCTCTGTCACCGCAGGCGCCATGCTGATGGCCATCCGGCTGCGGGGCATGGACGCGGGTGAGACGCTGGCCCTGACCCAGGCCATGGCCACCTCCGGCCGGACGCTGGCCTGGCCGCCCGCCTGGCGCGGGCTGCTGGTGGACAAGCACTCCACCGGTGGCGTTGGGGACAAGGTCAGCCTGGCCCTGGCCCCCGCGCTGGCCGCCTGCGGCTGCAAGGTGAGCGGGACCCAGCGATGAGGGGGGGGACGGGAAGCGTCCCCGAGTCCCTGCGGCCACATGTGCCCTCCCGCAGGTGCCCATGATCAGCGGGCGCGGGCTGGGCCACACCGGGGGCACCCTGGACAAGCTGGAGGCCATTCCCGGATTCTGCGTCTCCCAGAGCCCCGAGGAGGTGACCCCGGGGGGCTGAGGGACGGGGACACCACGGGCACCCCAAACTCTGCAGAACTGGGCGTGGTGGGGGTGACAGTGGGGTGGAAGGGGCCTCGCCGGGGTGTCCGTGGGGTGCGGGGTGCCAGTGGGGTGTCCTTGCGGTCCCAGAGGGGGTGGGCGCCTCTGGGGCACTGATGGGGTACAGAGCCGAAGGGCTGTGGCACAGGGGGGTCCCAGAAGGGCGCAGGAGAAGATGGGGGCGCCCTTGGGGTGCCCGTGGTTGTGTGGGTGTCCCTGGGGTGCCACTAGCAGGATGGCAATGGGATGCGGGGTGCCCGTGGGGTGCCCGTGGGGTGCTGATGGTGTCTGGAGGGGAGGGGGACGTGCGGATGAGGTGCCCGTGAGTTTTGGGTGTCACGGGGGTGTCACCGGGCTGTCAGTGGGCTGTCAGTGGGCTGTCACGGGGGTGTCACCGGGGTGTCACGGGGGTGTCACCGGGGTGTCACCGGGGTGCCCTGGTGCCCGCAGATGCGGCGCATCCTGGAGCGGGTGGGCTGCTGCATCGTGGGGCAGAGCGCGGAGCTGGTCCCCGCCGACCGGGTGCTCTACGGGCTGCGCGATGTCACGGCCACCGTGGACAGCCTGCCGCTCATCACCGGTACGGGGACACGGGGACACGGGGACGCGGGGACCCGCGGGGACCCGCGGGGCGGGGCGGGGCGCGGGCGGTGACCCCCCGCCCTCCCCGGCGCAGCCTCCATCCTCAGCAAGAAGGCGGCGGAGCGGCTCTCGGCGCTGGTGCTCGATGTCAAGTTCGGGGGCGCGGCTCTGTACCCCACCCAGGAGAGCGCGCGGGAGCTGGCGCGGAGCCTGGTGACACCTCGGGACCCCCGGGACCCCCGCCCGCTGTCCCTGTCCCTGTCCCCTCTCCCTGCCGGCTGTCCCTGGGCCGTTCCCGCTGTCCCTGTCCTTGCTCCTGTCCCTGCCTCTGGCTGTGCGTGTCCCCACGTGTCCCCACGTGTCCCGTCCCTGCCTGCTCTCCTCCCTGCTGTCCCTGTCCCTGCCTGTCCCTGCTTGTCCCCTATCCCTGTCCCCACATGTCCCCATCCCTGCCCTCTGTCCCCGCCCGCTGTCCCTGTCCCTGTCTGTTCTCCTTCCCACTGGCCCTGCCTGTCCCTGCTCCTATCCCTGTCCCACATGTCCCCTATCCCCGTCCTCAGGTATTCCCATCCCTGCCCTCTGTCTCTGTCCATCCCTGCCCTGTCCCTGTCCCTGTCCCTAAGTGTCACCCTCCCTGTCCTGTCCCTGTCCCTATCCCTTCCCTGTCCTTGTCGCTGTCCCTGTCCCTGTCCCTTCTCCCCGCTCGCTGTCGCCGCCAGCCCGTCCGTGTCCCCGCGCAGGTGGAGGTGGGCGCGCACCTGGGCATCCGCACGGCGGCGCTGCTGACCCGCATGGATCAGCCGCTGGGCCGCGCCGTGGGCAACGCGCTGGAGGTGCTGGAGGCGCTCGAGTGCCTGGAGGGGGGCGGCCCCCCCGACCTGCGAGAGCTGGTCACCGAGCTGGGTCAGTGCGGTGACACGGGGGGACACGGGGAGGGGGTGGCACCCCGACCTGAGACACCTGGTCACTGTCCTGGGTCAGTGAGGTGACACGGGGGACACGGAGAGGGGGTGGCACCCCGACCTGTGACAGCTGGTCACCGTCCTGGGTCAGTGCGGTGACACGGGGGACAAGGAGGATGGCACCCCGACCTGTGACAGCTGGTCACCGTCCTGGGTCAGTGCGGTGACACGGGGGACACGGAGAGGGGGTGGCACCCCGACCTGAGACACCTGGTCACTGTCCTGGGTCAGTGAGGTGACACGGGGGACACGGAGAGGGGGTGGCACCCCGACCTGTGACAGCTGGTCACCGTCCTGGGTCAGTGCGGTCACACGGGGGGACAAGGAGAGGGGATGGCACCCCGACCTGTGACACCTGGTCACTGTCCTGGGGGGACACGGGGGATCCCGGGGTCCGCAGACACGGGTCCTGTGTCCAGTCCCGACTCCCCAATTCCAGGGTCCCCCCCACACTCTCTGTCCCCTCCTAAGCCCCTCCTGGGGTCCCTGTCCCTTTCCCCCGCCCCTCCTCCCTGTCCCATTGGGGCAGAGTTTGGGGGGCTCCTCAGGAGTGGGGGTCCCTGTGGGGGTCCCAGCCCGTGTCCTGGTTTCGGGGCGCAGGCGGGATGCGGCAGGGGGGCTGTGGGCAGTGTTGGGGTCCCAGCCCGTGTCCCGGTTTCGGGGCGCAGGCGGATGCGGCAGGGGCTGTGGGCAGTGTTGGGGTCCCAGCCCGTGTCCCGGTTTCGGGGCGCAGGCGGGGTGCTGCTGTGGCAGTGCGGGGTGCAGCGGGGGCGGTGGGCGGTGTTGGGGTCCCAGCCCGTGTCCCGGTTTCGGGGCGCAGGCGGGGTGCTGCTGTGGCAGTGCGGGGTGCAGCGGGGGGCCGCGCAGGGCCGCGAGCGCCTGGCCCGGGCTCTGGACGATGGCTCCGCCCTGCGCAAGTTCGAGGCCATGCTGGGGGCGCAGGGGGTGCCCCCCGAAACCGCCCGGGACCTCTGTGCCGGGACCCCCGCCCAGCGCCGCCGGCTGCTGGGCGAGGCCAAGGTCTGCGAGGAGCTGCCCGCGCCGCAGGAAGGTCAGGGGGACCCCCACCCCAAATCCCGCCCTCCCTTCGCCCCGTATCCCTCCGGGGGGGCGGGGGGTCCCCCCATCCACGGCCACCCCCTCCCGCCCTTCCCACCCCCCACCCCTCCCGGGGTGCTCAGGACTCCCGGGATTATTCCCCTCACCCTGGGGGTCCTCACCTGCGCCCCCTGCCCCTCCTCCTCTGTGCTTGGGGGTCCCCCTGCCCACACCCTGCACCTGGGGGGTCCCCGATTCCCAACCCCGTGTTCTGGGGGTCCCCTGCACCCCCTGCCCCACATCCCCGGGCTGTCCCCCCTGTGTCCCTCCATGTCCTGAGCTCTCCCAGGTTGGGGGCTCTCCCCCGTGTCCCCATGTCGCTGACACCCCCATATTGGGGCTCCCCCGCAATGTCCCTGCCCCTCCCCACTTCCCCCGTGTCCCCTGTGTCACCCCATGTCCCTGTCCCCACCATGTTCCTGTCTGCTCCCCATGTCCCTGTCTCCCCTCTATGTCCCTGTCCCCTCCTATGTCCCTGTCCCCTCCATGTCCCTGTCCCCCGCCATGTCCCTGTACCCCCCGTGTCCCTCCATGTCCCTGTCCCCCGCCATGTCCCTGTACCCCCTCCGTGTCCCTGTCCCCTCCATGTCCCTGTCCCCCTCATGTCCCCTGTCCCTCTGTCCCTCCATGTCCCTTTCCCCCTCCATGTCCTTGTCCTCTCCATGTCCCTGTCCCCTCCATGTCCCTGTCCCTCCATGTCCCTTTCCCCCGCCATGTCCCTGTCTCCTCTATGTCCCTGTCCCCTCTATGTCCCTGTCCCCCCGCCATGTCCCTGTCCCTCCATGTCCCTGTCCCCCGCCATGTCCCCTGTCCCCCCTCCATGTCCCTGTCCCCCCGCCATGTCCCTGTCCCTCTATGTCCCTGTCCCCCCCCCGTGTCCCCGTCCCCGCCATGTCGCTGTCCCCCTGTCGCTGTCCCAGGCTGGGTGCAGCAGGTGCGGGCGCTGCCCCTGGCGCGGCTCCTGCACCGCCTGGGCGCGGGCCGGGCCCGGGCCGGGGACCCGGTGAACCTCCGCGTGGGGGCCGAGCTGCTGGTGAGCGCCGGGGAGCACCTGCGGGCAGGTGAGCGCAGCCGCGGGGACCCCCGGTGACCCACGGGGACCCCCCTGTGACCCCCGTGTGACCCCACGGTGACCCCCGGTGACCCCCCTGTGACCCCCGTGTGACCCCCGGGACCCCCGTGTGACCCCCGTGTGACCCCCGGTGACCCCCGGGGACCCCCGTATGACCCCCCTGTGACCCCCGGTGACCCCGTGTGACCTCCGTGTGACCCCCGTGTGACCCCCATGTCCCCGTCTCCAAACCAGCCCTGTTTGGGGGTGCACCCCGGTTGGGTAGGGTATATCTGAGGGGATCTGAGCCCCCCGATGACCCCTGTGTCCCCCTGCTCAGGTCACCCCCATTTAGGGGTGCACCCCGGTTAGGAGGTTGGATCTGAGGGATCAGAGCCCCCCAGTCACCCCTGTGTCCTCCCCCTCAGGTTGCCCCTATTTAGGGGTGCACCCCGGTTGGGGTGGGGGATATCTGAGGGATCAGAGCCCCCCAATGACCCCCGTGTCCCCTCCTTCAGTTGAACAGTGTTTAGGGGTAGGGATGGGGGTGCTCACCTGGTAGGGATGGGGGATATGGGGGGGATCTGAGCCCCCCATGACCCCGTGTCCCCCCTCAGGCCAGCCCTGGCTGCGGCTGCACCATGAGGGGACCCTCAGCGCCGAGGGCCGGCGGGAGCTGCAGGACGCTCTGTGCCTCGGTCCGGAGCCCCCCCGGGAGATCCCATCGCTCGTGGCCGAAACCATCGTGCCGTCGGGACCCGTGCGGGACCCACAATAAACCGCGGGGGTCGCGATACCGGGGCCGTGTCGCGACTGAAACCCCCCCGAGCCTGAGGGGCGCCGCGCGGCGGGGGCGCCCCCTAGTGGCGGAAGCGGGGGGCGGGGGAGACCACGCCCTCGCTTCGACCACGCCCCTCACTGACCACGCCCCCTCTTTGACCCCATGTTGTCAGTGCTGTTTAAAGGCCACGCCCCCTCCCGTGGCCCCGCCCGTTTCATCTGTGGCCCCGCCCCTTCCTCCGTGGCCCCGCCCCTCCCCGGTATTTCCTGTTCCGGCGGCGGCGGCGCGGGCGCTGCGAGCGGGACCGGCGGCGGACGGGGCGTGGGGCCACAGGGCAAAGGTCAGCGGGGACCGGACACCGCGGGGGAAGGCGATTTAAGGGGCAGCCCTGGAATAGCGAGGACAGGGTTGGGGTCGGGGATGGGGGTCCCAGGGCCGCAGGATACAAGGCGGGGGACGGGGAGCATTTGGGGGACAGGGTTGGGGGTCCCAGAGCAGCAGGATACAGGGTGGGGGGGGGGTCAGGGGGCATTTGGGGGGACAGAGTGGGGGTCCCAGAGCAGCAGGACACAGGGTGGGGGGTCAGGGGGGCATTTGGGGGGACAGGGTTGGGGGTCCCAGAGCAGCAGGACAGCAGGAGGAGGGACAGGGGGCATTTTAGGGAAAGTGCCCCCTTTGTCCAAGGGCATGAGGAGGAGGGGACGAGAGGTCAGCGGATATTTGGGGGACAGAGTGGGGGGTCCCAGAGCAGCAGGAGGGGTGGGATGAGGGGTCAGGGGACATTTGGGGAACAGGAGTGCGGGGCCCAAGGGCAGCAGGACACAGAGTGGGATGAGGGGACAGTTGAGGGACAGGATGGGAGGCAGGGGGCATTTTGGGGGAAAGGGCCCCCTTTGTCCAGGATCATTGGGAGGGGTGGGATGAGGGGTCAGGGGGCATTTGGGGGGACAGAGTGGGGGATCCAAGAGCAGCAAGATACAGGGTGAGGGGTCAGGGGTCATTTTGAGTAAAGTGCCCCCCTTTGTCCAGGATCATCAGGAGGGGTGGGATGAGGGGTCAGGGGATATTTGGGGGACAGGTTTGGGGATCCAAGAGCATCAAGAGGGGGATGCATCAAGGGATGAGGGGTTTGGGCACAGAGTGGGGGATCCCAGAGCAGCAGGACAGCAGAGTAGGGGGACAGGGGGCATTTTGAAAAAGGGCCCCCCCTTTGTCCAGGATCATCAGGAATGGTGGGACGAGGGGTCAGGGGGTATTTGGAGGACAGGTTTTGGGGGTCCAAGAGCATCAGGAGGGGGATGCATCAAGGGATGAGGGGTTTGGGCACAGAGTGGGGGAGTCCCAGAGCAACAGGACACAGAGTGGGGGTGAGGGGGCAGTTGGGGGGTCCGGGTGGGGGATAGGGGTCATTTTGGGGAAGGTGCCCCCCTTAGTCCAGGATCATCAGGAAGGGTGGGACGAGGGGTCAGGGGAATATTTGGGGGACAGGGTTTGGGGGCCCAAGAGCATCAGGAGGCGATGCATCAAAGGGATGAGGGGTTTGGGGACAGGGTTGGGGGGTCCAAGAGCAGCAGGACGCAGGATGAGGAGTCAGGGGGCATTTTGGGAAAGGGCCCCCCTTTGTCCAGGATCATTGGGCGGGGTGGGATGAGGGGTCAGGGGACACTTAGGGCACAGAGTGGGGGGGGGGTCCCAGAGCAGCAGGACACAGAGTGGGATGAGGGGGGCAGTTCGGGGTCAGGGTGGCGGACAGGGGGCATTTTGGGAAGGTGCCCCTTTGTCCAGGATCACCGGGAGGGGTGGGACGAGGGGTCAGGGGATATTTGGGGGACAGGGTTGGGGGTCCAAGAGCAGCAGGACGCAGGGTGAGGGGCAGGGGGCATTTTAGGGAAGGTGCCCCCTTTGTCCAAGGATCATCAGGAGGGGTGGGACGAGGGGGTCAGGGGATATTTGGGGGACAGGGTTGGGGGGTCCAAGAGCAGCAGGACGTAGGGTGAGGGGTCAGGGGTCATTTTAGGGAAGGTGCCCCCTTAGTTCAGGATCACCGGGAGGGGTGGGACGAGGGTCAGGGGATATTTGGGGGACAGGGTTGGGGGTCCAAGAGCAGCAGGACGCAGGGTGAGGGGTCGGGGAGCATTTTGGGGAAGGTGCCCCCCTTTATCCAGGATCATTGGGAGGGGTGCGACGAGGGCTCAGGCGACATTCGGGGTCCAATCCTGAGGCCAAACCCCGCTGCTGACCGGCCAGCAGCCCACCCCCCTGACCCCCCCGTCCCCTCCCCAGCCATGCTGCGCTCCCTGCGCCCCCTCCCCGGGCTGTGCCGCGCCCTGCGCCCCCCCGCGCGCCGCCTGTGCGCGCCCCCGGCCGCGGCGGGGCTGGCGCTGCGGGCGCGCCTGGCGGTGGCGGGCGCGGCGGCGGCGGCGGCGGGCGCGGGCTGGCTGTACCTGCGGCACCGCAAGGAGCAGCGGCAGCGCGCCCGCCGCCTGCGGCACCTCCGCCAGCTGGCGCTGGCCCAGGGCGACTTCGAGCTGCGCGACACGGCGGGGGCGCCGCGGCGCAAGGCGGATTTCCTGGGCCAGTGGGTGCTGCTGTACTTCGGCTTCACGCACTGCCCGGACGTGTGTCCCGAGCAGCTGGAGCGGCTGAGCCGGGCGCTGGAGCTGCTGGAGCGCGACGCGGCGCTGCCGCCGGTGCAGCCGCTCTTCGTCACCGTGGATCCCGAGCGGGACGACGCCGCGGCGCTGGCGCGGTACCTGCGCGACTTCCACCCGCGGCTGCTCGGCCTCACCGGCAGCGCCGAGCAGGTGCGGGAGGCGGCGGCCAAGTTCCGCGTGTACGTGAGCGCGGGGCCGCGCGACGCCGACGGCGACTACGTGGTGGATCACTCGGTGCTGACGTTCCTGCTGGACCCCGACGGGGCTTTCCGGGACTGCTACGGGCGCTCGCACACGGCCGAGGAGCTGGCGCGCAGCGTCAGGGCGCACATGGGCGCGCACGCGGGGCGGGAATAAACGGGGGCGCGCACTCCTGGGCGGGGTCTGCGGTGATTTGGGGGGGGGGGGTGGGAGGGAGGGCTGGCAGCACGCAGTGTCCACCAGGTGTGTCCTGAGGGGTGTGGCATGGAGGGAGGGGACAGCTGACACCCCCAGGTGTGTCCTGAAGGGTGTGGCATGGAGGGAGGGGACAGCTGACAGTCCCCAGGTCTCCTGTGAGAGGGACAGAGCCCACAGCCCCGGAGGGGAGTGACATGGGGGAAAGGACACCCTGAGGGGTGTGACATGGCAGGGAGGGACACCTGACAGTCCCTAGGTGTGTCCTAAAAAGTGTGGCATGGAGGGAGGGAACACCTGACAGTCCCCAGTTGTGTCCCATGGGAGAAGAGATATCTGACAGCCCCCAGGTGTGTCCTGTGGGAGGGACAGAGCCCACACCCCCTGAGGGGTGTGACATGGGGGAAGGGAGAGCTGGCAGCACGCAGTGTCCCCAGGTATGTCCTGAGGGGTGTGGCATGGAGGGAGGGGACAGCTGACACCCCCAGGTGTGTCCTAAAAAGTGTGACATGGAGGGAAGGGACAGCTGACACCCCCAGGTGTGTCCTAAAAGGTGTGGCATGGAGGGAGGGGACAGCTGACAGTCCCCAGTGTCCCTCAGGTGTGTCCCATGGGGATGGACAGAGCCCACACCCCCTAAGGGGAGTGACATGGGAGGGGGGGGACACCTGACACCCCCAGGTGTGTCCTAAAAAGTGTGACATGGAGGAGGGACAGCTGACAGTCCCCAGGTGTGTCCTGTGGGAGGGACAGAGCCCATACCCCTTGAAGGGTGTCACCTGGAAGGGACACCTGACACCCCCAGGTGTGTCCTGACGGGTGTGACATGGGGAAGGGACACCTGACAGTCCCGTGTACCCCAGGTGTGTCCTGAAGGGTGTGACATGGCAGGGAGGGACACCTGACAGCCCCAGGTGTGTGCTGTGAAGGGGAGATGATGGGTGGGTGCAAGGACCCCCCCCACCTGTCCCCCAGCAGTGTCACATGGCAAGGAGGGACCCCTGCAGCCCCCCAAGAGGGTCCCGTGGGGCAGGGGGCTCTGTGCAGGCGGCAGAAGTGACCCCAGACCCCTCCCCAAAAGAAGGGAGATAAAGGCAAGATGGGCAGAGAGATCCCCCTGTATCCCCCAGACCCCTCCCCATGGCTGGGGGTCCCTGTGCAGGTGACTGAAGGGGCCCCAGACCCCTCCCCAAAAGAAGGGGAACAAAATATAGATGGGCAGAGAGATCCTCCTGTATCCCCCAGACCCCTCCCCAAAAGGAGACAATGTGTAGGTGGCCAGAGGGATTTCCCCCAAACTTTCCCATCCCTTGCAGCCCCCCAGACCCCTCCCCATGGCCGGGGGTCCCTGTGCAGGAGACTGAAGGGACCCCAGACCCCTCCCCAAAAGAAAGGGGGACAATGTGTAGATAGGCAAAGAGATCCCCCTGTATCCCCCAGACCCCTCCCCCACGGGCTGGAGGGTCCCTGTGCAGGAGACTGAAGGGAGCTCAGACCCCTCCCAAAAGAAAGGGGACAAAGGCTAGATGGGCAGAGGGATTCTCCCCAACCTTTCCCACCTTGCAGCCCCCCCAGACCCCTCCCCACGTCGGGGTCTCTACACGAGAGACTGTAGTGCCCCCAGACCCCTCCCCCAAAAAGAAAGGGGACAAAGGCTAGATGGGCAGAGGGATTCTCCCCAACCTTTCCCACCCCTTGCAGCCCCCCAGACCCCTCCCCACGGCCGGGGGTCTCTACACAGGAGACTGTAGTGCCCCCAGACCCCTCCCCAAAAGAAAGGGGACAAAGGCTAGATGGGCAGAGGGATTCTCCCCAACCTTTCCCACCCCTTGCAGCCCCCCAGACCCCTCCCCACGGCCGGGGGTCCCTGTGCCGCTGGCTGTAGTGCCCCCCTGCCCTCCCCTGTGGCAGACACCTTTTCCTCTCCGCGTGGGGGTTTATTTGGGGCCGGGCTGGCTCTGGGAGGGCAGCTGCAGGCTCTGGAACCTCTCGTGGGCCGGGCGGGCGCCGAGGCGCCGCAGCCGCGCCGTGTCCAGCGCTGCCTCCAGCCCCGCGTCCTGCGCCAGCTCCACCTCGGCGTCGTTGGCCTGCGAGGGCACACGGGGTGGCTCGGGGGTCCCGGCGCGCCCGCAGGCCCCCCAGGGAGCCCCCCGGAGCCTTACCAGCTGCAGCGAGGCCAGCAGGTAGCGGCACACCTCGAACGGGGGCTGGCCGGCCACCAGGCTGGCCAGGGAGTGCCAGCGGCCCGGCTGGGCACAGCGCGCGGTCAGCGCCACGCCGTAGGCACGGACGTCGAACGGGGCACGGCGCTCCTGGGGACACAGGGAGTGACACTGGTCAGTGCCAGCCCGTGCCCAGGGACACAGAATGGGGCACGGCGTTCCTGGGGACACAGGGAGGGGACAGGGAGTGACACTGGTCAGTGCCAGCCTGTTCCCATGGACTCAGAAGGGGACACAGCTCTCCTGGGGACACAGGGACAGGGAGGGGACAGGGAGTGACACTGGTCAGTGCCAGCTGTTCCCAAGGACACAGAAGGGGGCACAGGATTCCTGCAGGTAGGGGGGCACAGGGTGGGCAGGGGGCCTCGTTTGGGCAGGGCTCTCTGGGGTGGGTACGGGGTGCTGAGAGCTGGCAGGGAAGGGCAGAGGGCTCGGGGTGTGTACAGGGTGTTCAGGTGTGAGCAGGGGGCTCAGCAGTGCCCAGCCCAGGTGGTCCCAGCCCAGCTTTGGGGTCTGAGCCCATCCCAGGTAATCCCAGCCCATCCCAGGGGTCCCAGCCCATTCCAGGGGTCCCTGCCCATCCCAGGTAATCCCAGCTCATCCCAGGTAATCTCAGCCCATCCCAAGTAATCTCAGCCCATCCCAGCCCATCCCAGGGGTCCTGGCCCAGCCCAGGGGTCCCAGCCCATCCCAGGTAATCCCAGCCCATCCCGGGGGTCCCAGCCCATCCCAGATAGTCCCAGCCCCATCCCAGGGGTCCCAGCCCATCCCAGGTAGTCCCAGCCCACTCCAGGGGTCCCAGCCCATCCCAGGTAATCCCAGCCCATCCCAGGTAGTCCCAGCCCATCCCAGATAGTCCCAGCCCATCCCAGGGGTCCCAGCCCATCCCAGGTAATCCCAGCTCATCCTGGGGGTCCCAGCCCATCCCAGGTAATCCCAGCCCATCCCAGGTAGTCCCAGCCCATTCCAGGGGGTCCTGGCCCACTCGGGGTCCCTGCCCATCCCAGGTAATCCCAGTTCATCCCAGGTAATCTCAGCCCATCCCAAGTAATCTCAGCCCATCCCAGCCCATCCCAGGGGTCCCAGCCCATCCCAGGCAATCCCAGCCCATCCCAGGTAATCCCAGCCCACTCCAGGGGTCCCAGCCCACTCCAGGTAATCCCAGCCCATCCCAGGTAATCCCAGCCCATCCCAGATAGTCCCAGCCCATCCCAGGGCTCCTAGCCCATCCCAGGTAATCCCTGCCCATCCCAGGTAATCCCTGCCCATCCCAGGTAATCCCAGCCCATCCCAGGGCTCCTGGCCCATCCCAGGGCTCCTGGCCCATCCCAGGCAATCCCTGCCCATCCCAGGTAATCCCTGCCCATCCCAGGTAATCCCTGCCCATCCCAGGCAATCCCAGCCCATCCCAGGTAATCCCAGCCCATCCCAGGTAATCCCTGCCCATCCCAGGGCTCCTGGCCCATCCCAGGCAATCCCAGCCCATCCCAGGTAATCCCTGCCCATCCCAGGTAATCCCAGCCCCTCCCAGGGGTCCCATCCCACCCCAGGGGTCCCAGCCCAGGCCCCTGCCTGCTCCTGCAGCAGAGGCTCCACGTGCTCCTCCCAGAGCCGGATGTGCCGGGACAGCTCCGTCTCCTGCACGAACTTCTGAGAGCTGGCCATGAACAGCTCCTGGGACACAGGCACGGGAATGGGGACACCCAGCGCTCCTGGGGACACCCCTGGGGACACCCCCCACACTTCTGGGGACACAGGGACGGGAATGGGGACACCCAGCACCCCTGGGGACACCCCAGGGGACACCCCCACACTTCTGGGGACACAGGGACGGGAATGGGGACACCCAGCACCCCTGGGGACACCCCCCACACTTCTGGGGACACAGGGACGGGAATGGGGACACCCAGCGCTCCTGGGGACACTCCTGGTGCTACTGGGGACACCCTCAGCACTCCTGGGGACACTCCTGGTACTACTGGGGACACCCCTGGCATTCCTGGGGACACCCCAGCACTCCTGGGGACACCCTCTGGCATTCCTGGGGACACCCTCAGCACTCCTGGGGACAACCCTGGCACTCCTGGGGACACTCCTGGTACTCCTGGGGACACCCCTGACATTCCTGGGGACACCCCTGGCATTCCTAGAGACACCCCTGGCATTCCTGGGGACACCCCAGCACTCCTGGGGACAACCCTGGTACTCCTGGGGACACCCCTGGCATTCCTGGGGACACTCTTGGGATACCCCCCATGCTCTGGGGACACCCCTGGCACTTCTGGGGACACCCTCAGCACTCCAGGGGACACCCTTGGCACTTCTGAGGACACAGGGACAGGAATGGGGACACCCCCACCCTCTGGGGACACCCCCACACCCCCACCTACCACATTCCTGCGCACCAGCTCCTCGTATCCGTATTCAGGGGGGCCTGAGGGAAAAGGGGGTCACCAGAGGCGGGGGACAGCACCCAGGGGACCCCCAGGGACAGACAGGGTGAGGAATTTGGGAATTTGGGAGGGGGGATCAGCAGCTCACCCAGGGATCCTTCCCCCAGCTCCTCTGCCACCTCGGGCTCCTCATCCTCGGGCTCCACATCCTCGTGCTCCACAAAATCATCATCTGCAGCGTGGGGACAGCACTCAGCGTCCCCTGGGACCCCCCAACCTTCTGGGACACCCCCAGACCCCCGGGGGGAGCACAGGCTCCCCAGGCAGGGGGGATTTGGGTTTTGGGCTCCAGCACCTGCCCCTCCCTCGCCGTCGGCCCCGCGCTCCTGCTCCGGCTCCTGCTCCGGCTCCTGGGGGAACAAACAGCCCTGAGCCCCCCCAGAGCGGGGGAAGGGGGCGCTGGGGCCCCCCAGCCCCCCAGTGCAGCCCCCTCCCCACTCACCCTGGCGCTCTGGAGCTTCCTGTGCGCCGCCATCCGCTCCTTGAAGTGGCGCCAGTAGAGCAGCTCCAGGTCTGGGCAACGGCAACGGGAATGGGAGTGGGAATGGGGAGTGGGGGATTGGGGGAATTGGGAATGGGGATTGGGGAGTGGGGGGGATTGGGAATGGGGAGTGGGGATTGGGGGGATTGGGAATGGGGAGTGGGAACAGGGATTGGGAACATTGGGAATGGGGACTGGGAACAGGGGATTTGGGAATGGGGAGATATTGGGGAATGGGGGATTGGGGATTTTGGGAATGGGGATTGGGAACAGGGATTGGGAACATTGGGAATGGGGATTGGGAACGGGGATTGGGAACAGGGATCTGGGATTGGGAACATTGGGGATTTTGGGAAGGGAGATTGGGAACATTGGGAACGGGGATTGGGGGATTGGGGATTTTGGGATTGGGGATTGGGAACGGGGATCTGGGATTGGGAACATTGGGAACATTGGGAACATTGGGAACATTGGGAATGGGGATTGGGGATTTTGGGAGGAACAGGGGATTGGGAACATTGGGGATTTTGGGAATGGGGAGATTGGGGAACATTGGGAACGGGGATTGGGGGGATTGGGGGATTAGGGAATGGGGATTGGGGATTTTGGGAATGGGGAGTGGGGATTGGGGATTGGGAACATTGGGAATGGGGACTGGGAATGGGGATTGGGAACGGGGATCTGGGATTGGGAACATTGGGGATCTGGGATTTGGAACATTGGGAACGGGGAGTGGGGGATTGGGGACTTTGGGAATGGGGATTGGGAACGGGGATCTGGGATTGGGAACATTGAGAACATTGGGAATGGGGATTGGAGGGTTGGGGATTTTGGGAAGGGAGATTTGGAACATTGGGAATAGGGACTGGGAATGGGAACTTTGGGAACGGGGATTGGGAACATTGGGAACATTGGGAACGGGGATTGGGGACTTTGGGAACATTGGGAACAAGGATTGGGGACTTTGGGAATGGGGATTGGGGACTTTGGGAACATTGGGAACAAGGATTGGGGACTTTGGGAATGGGGGATTGGGAACGGGGATTGGGAACGGGGAATGGGGGATTGGGGATTTTGGGAATGGGGATTGGGGGATTGGGAACGGGGAATGCAGGATTTGGAATGGGGATTGGGAACTTTGGGATTCGGGATTGGGAATGGGGATTGGGAACAGGGATTTGGGTACGGGGATTTGGGAATGGGGATTTGGGAACGGGGATCTGGGATGGCCCCTCTGTGCCCCCCCAAGCAGAGACCCCCCCCAGACATCCCAGGCCCTTTCCAGGTTCCCCTTGCCTGGCTTTGGGGTGCCCTTCCCCCCAGTTTTGGGTGTCCCTCCCCCCTTCCTGCTCCCCCCTGCAGGATCCAGTGTCCCCCCAGTTTTGGGTGTCCTCCCCCTTCCTGCCCCCCTGCAGGATCCAGTGTCCCCCCAGTTTTGGTGTCCTCCCCTCCTTCCTGCCCCCCTGCAGGATCCAGTGTCCCCCCAGTTTTGGGTGTCCCTCCCCCTTCCTGCCCCCCTGCAGGATCCAGTGTCCCCCCAGTTTTGGGTGTCCCTCCCCCCCTTCCTCCCCCCTGCAGGACCCGTCCCTGCTGTCCCCCAGGGCTGGGACTGTGCCCCCCGTGTCCCTGTCCCACCCTCACCTGCGAAGGTGGGGCCCTTCCTCCTGGTTTTCTCCTCTGTCACGTTGTTGTCTGGGGGGAGCAGATCAGGAATTATCATTGGGTGGAAATTCCAGGATTTATCAAAGCTGGAAAAGCCCTCTGAGCCCCCCAGCACTGCCAAGGCCACCCCTGCCCGTGTCCCCAAGTGCCACATGCCCAGGGCTGCTCAATCCTGTTCAAGGTTTTAAATCCTTTGGGATTAATCCTGGGAATCACTCACAGGCTGCAGAGAACCATCTCATGAAATCCTGCAGCTTCCTCGGGGCCCTCCTCTTCCTCTTGCCTCCCACGATGTCATCCAGGCCCTGGGGCACCAGGAAGGGCCTCCCTGCAGGTGACAGGTGACACGAGGTGTGTGGCCACTGTGGGGGGCTGGGAATGGCCCAGGGAAGGGACAGGGACACCTGGGACTGACCCAGGGAGGGGACAGGGACACCTGGGAATGACCCAGGGAGGGGACAGAGACACCTGAGGATGTGCAGTGGGGCTGGGATGACCCAGGGTGGGGACAGGGACACCTGGGAATGACCCAGTGAGGGGACAGGGACACCTGGGAATGGCCCAGGGTGGGGACAGAGACACCTGAGGATGTGCAGTGGGGCTGGGGTGACCCAGGGTAGGGGACAGGAATGGTCAGGTGTGGCGCTGGGGACACTGAGGGACACGTGGCCAGGAGTGACCCCCAATGGGGCTGGGGACACTGAGGGACAGGTGGCCAGCAGTGAATGACCCCCCAGGCTGTGCTGTCCCTGCCCCCAAGCCCCCCAGCTCCCCCAAATCACCTCTCTTAAAGGGCTTTTCCTCCGAGTCTCCGAAGGGGTCGAGGCTCTGCCACGGGTCGGGCTCCTCCTGGCACAGGGGGAGGGTGGGCAGGGGCTCTGGGGTGCCCCAGGGTCCCCTCCTGCCCGCATTTGGGGTCTCCCTGGCTCAGCTTTGGGGTCTCCCTGGCTGCAGCCCCCCTTACCTTGCTGTGGGGCTGGGGGTCCTGCCTGGGGGCTCTCTCTCTCAGGATGTACCCCCGGGCCTGGGGGCGTGCTCTGGGGGCACAGAGAGGGGGCACTGAGGGACTGGGGGGCAGGGAAGGGGTGGGGGGATACCAGGGGGCTGGGGAAGGAGTGGGGGGCTCCGGGAAGGAGTGGGGGCTCCAGGGATCCAGGGAAGGAGTGGGGAGATCTGGGGAAGGAATGGGGGGCTCTGGAGCTCCAGGGAAGGAATGAGGGGCTCCAGGGAAGGAGTGGGGAGATCTGGGGGTCTGAGGAAGGAGTGGGGGGGCTCCGGGGAAGGAGTGGGGGGCTCCAGGGATCCGGGGAAGGGAGTGGGGGGCTCCAGGGGAGCAGGGAAGGAGTGGGGGGCTCCAGGGAAGGAGTGGGGGGCTCCAGGGAAGGAGTGGGGGGCTCTGAGGAAGGAGTGGGGGGCTCTGGGGGTGCAGGGAAGGAGTGGGGGGGCTCTGGGGGAAGGAGTGGGGGGCTCTGGAGGTGCAGGGAAGGAGTGGGGGCTCTGGGGAAAGAGTGGGGGGCTCCGGGTGAGCAGCACAGGCAGCCCCCCACCCAAGCCCTGCCCACACAGACCCTCTGAGCCTCGACGTGCTCCTGAGGGAGCGGAGCCACTTCCATGTCACCCTGCAGAGCCCCGGGAATGGCATCACCACCATCATCATCATCATCACCAGTATCACCAGTATCACCAGCATCACCAGCACCACCATCACCAGCTGCTGCAGCACCTGCAGGGGGGGCAGAGGCTGCAGAGGCTGCCAGGACCCCCCATTCCCCCCGTGTCTGCAGGGGCTGCAAAACCCCCCAGAGCCCCAACCCCGAGTCCCCAAGTGCCAGCCCAGGGCAGGCTGAACTCCCCAGACCCGCTGCTGTCCCTGCCGGAGCAGAGCCCCTCCCCAAACCCTGCTGTCCCCTGCTGGAGCAGAGCCCCTCCCCAAACCCGCTGCTGTCCCCTCCGGGGAGCAGAGCCCCTCCCCAGACCCGCTGCTGTCCCCTCAGCGAGCAGAGCCCCTCCCCAGACCCGCTGCTGTCCCCTGTCCTGTGTCCCTGCTGGGGCTGTGCCCTGTCCCCTCCCTGCTGGGATTGTCCCATGTCCCCTGTCCTGGGACTGTCCTGTGTCCCCTCCCTTCCCCTGTCCCTGCTGGGATTGTCCCTTGTCCTGTGTCCCTGCTGGGATTGTCCCCCTTCCCCTGTCCTGGGACTGTCCTGTGTCCCCTCCCTTCCCCTGTCCCTGCTGGGATTGTCCCCTGTCCCCTCCCTGCTCCTGTCCCTGCCGGGATTGTCCCCTGTCCCCTCCCTGCTGGGAATGTCCCCTGTCCCCAGCTCCTGTCCCTGCTGGGATTGTCCCCTGTCTCCTCCCTGCTGAGACTGTCCCCTGTCCCCTCCTCTGCTCCAATCCCTTGCTGGGATTGTCCCATGTCCCCTGTTCCTGTCCCTGCTGGGATTGTCCCCTGTCCCCTCCCTGCTCCAGTCCGTGCTGGGACTGTCCCCTGTCCTCTGCTGGGGTTGTCCCCTGTATGGTCCCTGTCCCCTCCCTGCTGGAACTGTCCTCTCTCCCCTCCCTGCAGCACCCTGGATGGACACAGGGACAGCAGGGCATCCCTGGGGACAGCAGGACAGCCCAGGGACAGCAGGACAGCCCAGGGACAGCAGGACAGGTGCCAGCCCTCACCTGCCTCCTCGGCGAAGCTCAGTGCCCTCACCACGGCCACCATGGAGCCAGCGCTGGAGCCCGGGGCTGCTGCAGGGGACAGGACAGTGACAGTGACAGTGACAGTGACAGTGACAATGACAGAGACAGCGACAGTGACAGTGACAGTGACAGTGACAGTGACAATGACAAAGACAGAGACAGCGACAGAGACAGTGACTGACAGCCACCCCCGAGCCTGTGACAGTGACAGTGACAGTGACAGCGACAGTGACAGAGACAGTGACATGAGTGACAGTGACTGACAGCCCCCAGCCCATGACGTGGGTGGGGTGGTGACAGTGACAGCCCCCAGCCCTGCAGTGACAGACAGTGACAGAGTGCTGCAGCCCCCGGCGTGACAGTGACAGTGACAGTGACAGTGACTGACAGCCCCCCAGCCCGTACCGCTGCCCCGGCGCTGCTCCTGCCGCGGGAGGGGCGGGCAGGGCCCGGCCGGGTCCTGCAGGAAGGTGCCCGAGGCGTGCTGGGTGGAGACGTTCATGCGGAAATCCCGGCGGCCCGCCAGCACCTCGCCCTGCCGGCTGCGGGACGCGCCGTGTGCCCGGGTGCCCGGGGTGCCCAGGGTGCACACTGTCCCCACGGTCCCCAGGGTGCCCACTGTCCCCACGGTCCCCAGGGTCCCCAGGGTGCCCAGGGTGCCCAGTGTCCCCAGGGACCCCACTGTCCCCAGTGTCCCCATTGTCCCCACTGTCCCCAGGGTCCCCAGAGTCCCCACTGTCCCCACGGTCCCCAGGGTGCCCACTGTCACCATTGTCCCCAGTGTCCCCATTGTCCCCACTGTCCCCAGGGTGCTCACTGTCCCCACATTCCCCAGGGTCCCCACTGTCCCCAGTGTCCCCACTGTCCCCAGTGTCCCCACTGTCCCCAGGGTCCCCACTGTCCCCAGGGATTCCCCCAGGATCCCCACTGTCCCCACTGTCCCCACGGTCCCCACGGGTCCCCACACAGTTCCCACTGTCCCCACTGTCCCCACTGTCCCCAGGGTCCCCACTGTCCCCATTGTCCCCAGGGTCCCCACTGTCCCCAGGATCCCCAGGATCCCCACTGTCCCCACTGTCCCCACGGTCCCCACGGTTCCCACTGTCCCCAGGGTCCCCAGTGTCCCCACTGTCCCCAGTGTCCCCACGGTCCCCATTGTCCCCAGTGTCCCCACTGTCCCCAGTGTCCCCACTGTCCCCAGGGTCCCCAGGGCCAGCCCGGGGCCGCCCCCCCCCCCCCCCGGGCTGGCTGTGCCTGCCTGTCCTGGGAGCGCCCTGCTCCTGCACGGTCCCAGAACTGTGCTGGGGGATGCTGGCTGGAGGGGACACGGGAGGGGACACGGGACAATCCCAGCAGGGACAATTCCAGCCAGGGATCCCAATTAGAGCAGGGAGAGGACATGGAAGGGGACAATCCCAACAGGGGACAATCCCAGCAGGGACAGGGGACAATCCCAACCAGGGACAGGGGACAATCCCAGCAGGGACAGGAGCAGGGAGGGGACAGGGGACAGGGGACAATCCCAGCAGGGAGGGGACAGGGCACAGCCCCAGCAGGAACACAGGACAGCCCCAGCAGTGTCACCTCATCAGGGGCCCCTCCTCCTTGTCCCCCTCCTCCGGGGCCTCCAGGGACATCGGGGTCAGGGGAACGATGGTCACGGCCTGGAGGGGACAGGAGGTGGCAGCAGCCTGGGAAAGGTGTCCCCAAGGCCACCAGCCCGGCTGGATCCACCCGGGAAAATGGTGCCATGGGGGAAAATCAGAGAGAAAGGGAGGGAGCAAGAGAGGGATAAAAAAAGGGAGAAAAGGAAGGAGGAAAAAGAGAGGGATAAAAAAGGGGAGAAAATGAGGGATAAAAAAGGGAGAAAATGAGGGATAAAAAAGGGAGAAAACGAGGGATTAAAAAAAGGGAGAAAATGAGGGACTAAAAAAAGGGAGAAAATGAGGAATTAAAAAGGGGAGAAAATGAAGGATTAAAAAAGGGAGAAAACGAGGGATTAAAAAAGGGAGAAAATGAGGGATAAAAAAAAGGAGAAAATGAGGAATTAAAAAAGGGAGAAAATGAAGGATTAAAAAAGGGAGAAAATGTGGGATTAAAAAAGGGAGAAAACGAGGGATTAAAAAAAGGGAGAAAACGAGGAATTAAAAAAAGGGAGAAAATGAAGGATTAAAAAAGGGAGAAAACGAGGGATTAAAAAAAGGGAGAAAAACGAGGGATAAAAAAAGTGAGAAAAGAAAGAAAAGGAGAAAAAAGGAGTGAGAAAAGGAGGGAAAAAGAGAGGAATAAAAAGAGCTAGAAAAGGAAGGATAAAAAGGAGAAATAAAAGGAGGGAGAAAGAAAGGGATAAGGAAAGGGAGAAAAGAAAGGATAAAAAAGAGGGAAAAAAGGAGAAATAAAAAGACAAAATGGACAAATAGAGGAAAAGGAGAAAGAGGAAAAATAGAAGGATAAAAAAAGAAGAAAATAAGAGATAAAAACAGAGAAAAAAGGAAAAGAAGTAGGGAAAATAGAGAAAGAAGAAAAGCAAAAGGAGAGAGAAAAGGAGGGAAAGAGAAAAAGAAGAATAAAAAATGGAGAAAAGGAGAGATAAAAAGGGGGAGAAAAAGAAGAAAAGGAGAAAAAGGGAAGAGAAAAGGAGGGAAAAAGAGAGGAATAAAAAGAGGAAGAAAAGGAGGGATAAAAAGGAGAAATAAAAGGAGAAATAAAAAGAGGGGGAAAGAAAGGGATAAGAAAAGGGAGAAAAGAAAGGATAAAAAGAGGGAAAAAAGAGAAATAAAAAGAGACAAAATGGAGAAAAGGAGAGATGAGAAATAGAGGGATAAAAAGAGGAAGAAAATGAGAGATAAAAAGACAGAGGAAAGAAAAATAGGGAAAAGGAGAGAAAAAAGGAGAGGAAAGAGAAAAGGAAGAATAAAAAACAGGGAGAAAAAGAGAGATATGGGGGAGAAAAGGAAGAAAAGGAGAAAAAGGGAAGAGAAAAGGAGGGGAAAGAGAAGGATAAAAAGGGGAGAAAAGGTGGGATAAAAAGGAGGGAGAAAAGGAGGGGAAGTGAGGGACATAAAGAGGAACAAAAGGAAGAAAAGAAAGGATAAAAAGTGGAAATGGAAGGACAAAAAGAGGGAGAAAAGGAGGAGAAAGGGAGGGATAAAAAGAAAGAAAATGAGAAATAAAAAGAGAGAAAAGAGCAAAAAAAGTAGAGAAATGAGAAAGAAAAACAAAGGAAGCAAAAGGAGAGAGAAAAGGAGGGAAAAAGAAAAGGAGGAATAAAAAAGAGAAAGTAAAGGAGAGTAAGAAGAGGAAGGAAATGAAGAAAAGGAGAAAAAAGGGAAAGAAAAATAAAAGGAGAGAGAAGGGAGGGATAAAAAGAGGAACAAGAGAGAGAAAAAAAAGGATAAAAAGAAAAAAATGGAAGGACTAAAAGAGGGAGAAAAGGAGGAGTAAAAGGAGGGATAAAAATGAGGAAAAGAGATAAAAGGAGGGACAAAAGGAGTGAGAAAAAGGGCAGAGAAAAGGAGGGGAAAGAAGAATAAAAGGAGGGAGAAAAGGAGAGAGAAGGGAGGGGTAAAAAGAGATAAAGAAAAGATAAAAAGAAAAAATGGAAGGATTAAAAGGAGAGGGAAAAGGAGGGATAAAAAGGAGGGGAAAAAAAGGAAGAGGAAAAAGAGGGATAAAAAGAGGAACAAGAAAAAGAAAAAAAAGGATAAAAAGAAAAATGGAAGGACTAAAAGGAGAGGGAAAAGGAGGGATAAAAAGAGGAAGAAAAGAAAGGATAAAAAGAAGAAATGGAAGGACAAAAAGAGGGAGAAAAGAAGGACTAAAAGGAGGGGAAAAGGAGGGATAAAAAGGAGGGAAAAATGGAGGGGAGGTAAGGGATAAAAAGAGGGAAAAAAGGAAGAAAAGAAAGGATAAAAAGAATAAATGGAAGGACAAAAAGAAGGAGAAAAGAAAGACTAAAAGGAGGGGGAAAGGAGGGAAAAAAGGAGGGAGAAAAGGAGGGGAAGTGACGGATAAAAACAGGAACAAAAGGAGTGAGAAAAAGGGGGAAATGGAGGAATAAAAAGGAAATAAGAAAGAAAAGGGGGATGAACAAAGAAATAAAAGGAGCAAAATGAGTGGTAAGCAGAGGAGGAAAAGAAAAAATAAAAGTGGTTTCTCTTACAGCAGAATGCTGATTGCTCCTGGTGTCCACCTCGGCCTGGCTGGTTTCTGGGATGTCATCCAGGGACAGGAGCTGCCAGGGAGAGCCCAGCAGTGTCACCCCAGCCTGGGGACACGGGGACGGGGCAGGGGCACAGAGCCCAGCAGTGTCACCCCAGCCTGGGGACACGGGGACGGGGCAGGGGCACAGAGCCCAGCAGTGTCACCTCCCCCTGGGGACACGGGGACAAGGCAGGGGCACAGAGCTCAGCAGTGTCACCCCAGCCTGGGGACACGGGGACGGGGCAGGGGCACAGAGCCCAGCAGTGTCACCCCAGCCTGGGGACACGGGGACGGGGCAGGGGCACAGAGCCCAGCAGTGTCACCTACCTGGGGGACACGGGGACGGGGCAGGGGCACAGAGCTCAGCAGTGTCACCCCAGCCTGGGGACACGGGGACGGGGCAGGGGCACAGAGCTCAGCAGTGTCACCCCAGCCTGGGGACACGGGGACGGGGCAGGGGCACAGAGCTCAGCAGTGTCACCTCCCCCTGGGGACACGGGGACAAGGCAGGGGCACAGAGCTCAGCTCACCTCCCCCTGGCTCTCCGGGAAGCTGGCGTCGGCATCGCGGCCGTCGGGGCCCAGGGAGCAGGGCAGCCTCTGCCTCCTGGGGAGAAACAGAGCAGCACCCATGGGGGGGGTGAGAAAGGATCCCCCCAGCCCTGCCCTGGCCCCTCCAGGTGGGAAAATCCCCCCCCAAAAAAAAAATCCAGTGGGGGTTGTGTTGGTGTCAGTGTGAAAGCACAAAGCGCATCGCGAAGGGATTTTGGTTTTGGGAAAAAAAATTATTTTTGGGGGAAAATCCCTTTTGGGAAAGGAAAATCCCATCTGGAAAAGGGGAAAATTCCTCTCTGGGATGGGAAAAATCCCCTCTGGGAAGGGGGAAAATCCCCTCGGGCTCATTTGGGTTTTTAAATCATGATTAGGCACAAGGAAAAGCATCCCTGGTTTGGGTTGTGGTCCCTGGGATGTCATTGCTAAGTCTGGGATTCTGCAGGACAAATTCCCTTCTGGGAAAGGGAAAAATTCCCTCTGGGAAGGGGAAAATTCCTCTTTGGGATGGGGAAAATCCCTTCTGAGAAGGGGGAAAATCCCCTCGGGCTCACTTAGGTTTTAAAATCATTCTTATTATTAGCATAAATAATAGAGATTTAAATTAAATTTAATTAAATCTAAAATTATTATTTAAAGCATCCCTGGTTTGGGTTGTGGTCCCTGGGATGTCATTCCTAAGTCTGGGATTCTGCAGGACAAATTCCCTTCTGGGAAAGGGAAAATTCCCTCTGGGAAGGAGGAAAATCCCCTCTGGAAGGGGAAATTCCTCTAGGAAGGGGAAAATTCCCTCTGGAAGGGGAAAATTCCTTTCTGGGAAGGAGGAGAATTCCCTCAGGAAGGGGAAAATCCTGTCTGGAAACAGGGAAAATTCCCTCTGGGAAGAGAAAATCCACTTTAGAAGGAGAAATCCCCTCTGGGATGGGGAAATTCATCTCTAGGAATGGAAAAATCTCCTGTGGGAGGGGGGAAAATTCCCTGTGAAAGAGGAAAATCTCCTCTGGGATGGGGAAATTTGTCTGTAGGAAGGGAAAATTCCCCCTGGGAAGGGGAAAATTCCCTCTGGGAAACGGGAGAATCTCCTCTGGGAAGGGGAAATCCCACTCACTTTTTGTTGGAGATGCAGTCCAGTGCCTGGCAGACCAGCATGTACAGGTGTTCCACCTGGAAAACAGCACCTGGAGCTGGGAGAGGGGGGAGCAGCTCCTGGGAAAGCCCCTCCACCCCATTTTCCCAGGGCATCCATGGGGTTTTGTTGCTCTTTTCCATTTTTTTTCAGCCATTCCAAGGCCAGACTTGGGGAAATCCCTGGAATTTGGAGCAGCCTGGGACAGTGGGAGGTGTCCCTGCCCATGGTGGCTCTGGATGAGACCCAAATTATTCCAGGGTTTTGTGGTCAAAAAAATCCAACATCCCATGATTTTGTGACAAAATCAGATTTTGGGGAAAAAAACCTGGAGGACAGCAAAATTCCTGCTCCTCCCCAGGACTGCCAACACCCACAAAGGATCAAGTTTAGGGAGGATGAAGTGAAATCCCTTCATTGCCATTGATTTGAAGCCAAGTGGGAATTCTGGGGTGGCCCCATGGACTTGGGGCAGCTCAGGGGTCACAGGATGGGATTGGGATGGGATTGGGATGGGATTGGGATGGGGCAGGGGTCACAGAATGGGATTGGGATGGGATTAGGATGGGATTGGGATGGGGCAGGGATCACAGAATGGGATTGGGATGGGGCAGGGATCACAGAATGGGATTGGGATGGGATTGGGATGGGATTGGGATGGGGCAGGGGTCACAGAATGGGATTGGGATGGGATGGGATTGGGATGGGGCAGGGGTCACAGAATGGGATTGGGATGGGATTGGGATGGGATTGGGATGGGGCAGGGATTACAGAATGGGATTGGGATGGGGCAGGAATCACAAAAACAGGATTGGGATGGGATTGGGATGGGGCAGGGGATCACAGAATGGGGATTGGGATGGGGCAGGAATCACAAAAACAGGATTGGGATGGGATTGGGATGGGGCAGGAATCATAGAAAACAGGGACTGGGATGGGATTGGGATGGGGCAGATATCACAGAACGGATTGGGATGGGATTGGGATGGGGATTGGGAAGGGGCAGATATCACAGAATGGGATTGGGATGGGGCAGGGGTCACAGAATGGGATTGGGATGGGATTGGGATGGGGCAGGGGTCACAAAACGGGATTGGGATGGGATTGGGATGGGATTGGGAAGGGGCAGGGGTCACAGAATGGGACTGGGATGGGGCAGGGATCACAGAACAGGACTGGAACAGGATTGGGATGGGGCAGGGATCACAGAATGGGATTGGGATGGGGCTGGGGTCACAGAACAGGACTGGAACAGGATTGGGATGGGGCAGGGATTACAGAATGGGATTGGGATGGGGCAGGGGTCACAGAACAGATTTGGGATGGGGCAGGGATTACAGAATGGGATTGGGATGGGGCAGGGGATCACAGAACAGATTTGGGATGGGGCAGGGATCACAGAATGGGATTGGGATGGGGCAGGGGTCACAGAACAGGACTGGAACAGGACTGGAATGGGGCAGGGATCACAGAATGGGATTGGGATGGGGCAGGGATGGGACAGGGGTCACAGAACAGGATTGGGATGGGGCAGGGATCACAGAATGGGATTGGGATGGGATTGGGATGGGATTGGGATGGGGCAGGGGGTCACAGAATGGGATTTGGATGGGATTGGGATGGGGTAGGGATGGGACAGGCATCACAGAATGGGATTGGAACAGGACTGGAATGGGGCAGGGGTCACAGAACAGGATAGGAATGGGGCAGGGATCACAGAATGGGATTGGGGTGGGTCAGGGATCTCAGAGTGGGATTGGGATGGGGCAGGGTCAGCTGTGCCCTCACCTTCTTGCTGTAGATGCAGGCAGAGCCCTGGATCAGCAGCGCAGCCTCCATGAAGTTCATGGTGGTTTTCCCGTTGTCGAAGGAGATGCAGATCTGATCCAGCTGGGGAGCAGAGGGGTTTGGGGTGGGCTTTGGGGGGATTTGGGGCGGCCCAGGGACGGGGCTGAGGGCAGTGACCCCGTTACCTCCTCCAGGTACTCCCCCAGCTGGGAGGCCACGTCCACCTCCCAGTTCTTGGTGAGGTCCCGGATGGGCTGGTGCAGGTGCAGGAAGCGGGGATCCAGCGCCTCCATGGCTGCAGAGAGCCCCCAGCCTGGAGCTGCAGGCAGGGCAGGGCAGACCCTGGGGTGCAGGGCAGCCCGGGAGGAGCTCTGCAGGAGTCACGGCTCAGCTGCATGGAAACGGGGAATTGTCTGGCTTGGAAAATCCCAGCCCAGGCCCTGACCCCATCCTGACACACAGACCCAACCCCACTGCCACTGGTTCTGGCACTGACTGTGATCCCAACCCCAATCCCAGCCCTGATTCTCACTCTATGATCTCAGTCCTTATCCTGATCTCAGCTTCAGCCCTGACCTCAAACCTGATCCCAATCTGGAGCCCCAATCCCAATCTGGAGCCCCAATCCAACCCTGATCCCAGTCCCAACTCTGACCCCAGTCCCAACCTTGATCCCAGTCCCAAACCTCATTCTGACTCTATGATCTCAGTCCTTAACCTGATCTCAGCTTCAGTCCTGACCTCAAACCCAATCCCAATCTGGAGCCCCATCCCAATCTGGAGCCCAGTCCCAACCCTGATCCCAGTCCCAATGCTGATCCCTGACCCAACGCTGATCCCAGTCCCAACATTGATCCCAGTCCCAACCCTGGTCCCAGTCCCAACCCTGATCCCAGACCCAACCCTGATCCCAATCCCAACCCTGATCCCAGTCCCAACCCTGATCCCAATCCCAACCCTGATCCCAGTCCCAACCCTGATCCCCTGATCCCAGTCCCAATGCTGATCCCTGACCCAACGCTGATCCCAGTCCCAACATTGATCCCAATCCCAACCCTGATCCCAGTCCCAACCCTGATCCCAGTCCAACCCTGATCCCAGACCCAATGCTGATCCCAATCCCAACCCTGATCCCAGTCCCAACGCTGACCCCAGTCCCAACCCTGATCCCAGACCCAATGCTGATCCCAATCCCAACCCTGATCCCAGTCCCAACGCTGACCCCAGTCCCAACGCTGACCCCAGTCCCAACCCTGATCCCAGTCCCAACCCTGATCCCAGTCCCAACGCTGACCCCAGTCCCAACCCTGATCCCAGACCCAACCCTGATCCCAGTCCCAACGCTGATCCCAGTCCCAGCCGTGATTCTCACCCCGATCCCATCCCTACCCCAACCCCTCGCCTGACCCCAATTCCCACCCCTAACTCTGCCCGCTCCTGAGCCCAACCTCAACCCTGACCCCGACTCCAACCCCGATCCCAGCCCCAGCTTCAATCCCGACCGTGATCCCGACCCCAGACCCTGACCCAAGTCCCACCCCAATCATTAATCCCAATGGTGATCTCAATCTCAATCCCAGTCCCGATCCAAACCTCAATCCCCACCGTGATCCCAAACCCCGGTCCCGGTCCCGGTCCCGGTCCCGGTCCCAATCCTGGTCCCGATCCCGATCCAAACCTTAGTCCCGGTCCTGATCCTGATCCCGATCCAAAACCCAGCCCCGATCCCAGTCCCGATCCAAACCTCAATCCCCACCGTGATCCCAAACCCCGGTCCCGGTCCCGGTCCCGGTCCTGATCCCAGTCTCAATCCTGGTCCCGATCCCGATCCAAACCTTAGTCCCGGTCCTGATCCTGATCCCGGTCCAAAACCCAGCCCCGATCCCAGTCCCGGTCCAAACCTCAATCCCCACCGTGATCCCAAACCCCCGGTCCCGGTCCCGGTCCCGGTCCTGATCCCAGTCTCAATCCTGGTCCCGATCCCGATCCAAACCTTAGTCCCGGTCCTGATCCTGATCCCGATCCAAAACCCAGCCCCGATCCCAGTCCCGGTCCAAACCTCAATCCCCACCGTGATCCCAAACCCCGGTCCCGGTCCCGATCCAAACCCCAGTTCCGGTCCCGGTCCCAATCCCGATCTCGATCCGGACCCCAATCCCGATCCCGATCCAAACCCCAGTTCCGATCCCGATCCCAGTCCCGGTCCCGGTCCCGATTCAAATCTCAGTCCCGGTCCCGATCCAAACCTCAGTCGCGATCTCGAACCCGACCCAAACCTCAGTCCTGGTCCTGATCCCGGTCCCGATCCCGCTCCCGCTCCAAACCCCAATCCCGATCCCGATTTCCGATCCAAACCTCAGTCACGGTCCCGGTCCCGGTCCCGATTCCTATCCCGATCCAAACCCCAGCCCCGCTCCCCGCCCCTCACCGGCCCCTCCTCATTTCCCGAGCGCCGCCGCCATTTTCGTCCTTCCCGCGCTCCGTGACGCGCCCCGCGCCCAGATGACGTCACGGCGCCGCTGACGTCGCGCCGCGCGCCGCCGGGCCCGGGGCCGCCATGGTCGCCATGGGGGAGGCGGCGCGGCCGCGGGCGCTGTTCCTGGCCGGGCTGGCCGCCGTTTACATCGCCGCCTTCGGCTCCCTCTACGTGCAGATCCCCGGTACCGCGGCGGGGACGGCCGGGGATGGGGATGGGGGAACGGGGATGGAGCCGGGAGTGGGGCTGGGAGACAGTCGGGGGAACCGGGATAGAGGCGGGAATGGGGCTGAGGGAAACGGGATAGAACCGGGACAGGAGCGGGAGTGGGGCTGAGGGAACGGGATAGAACCGGGACAGGAGCGGGAGTGGGGCTGAGGGAAACGGGATAGAGGCGGGAATGGGGGCTGAGGGAAACGGGATAGAACCAGGACAGGAGCGGGAGTGGGGGCTGAGGGAACGGGATAGAACCGGGACAGGAGCGGGAGTGGGGCTGAGGGAACGGGATAGAACCGGGACAGGAGCGGGAGTGGGGCTGAGGGAAACGGGATAGAGGCGGGAATGGGGCTGAGGAAACGGGATAGAACCGGGACAAGAGCGGGAGTGGGGATGAGGGAACGGGATAGAACCGGGACAGGAGCGGGAGTGGGGGCTGAGGGAAACGGGATAGAGGCGGGAATGGGGCTGAGGGAAACAGGGATAGAACCGGGACAGGAGCGGGAGTGGGGCTGAGGGAAACGGGATAGAGGCGGGAATGGGGCTGAGGGAAACGGGATAGAACCAGGACAGGAGCGGGAGTGGGGCTGAGGGAACCGAGACAGACCCGCGAGTGGGGATGGCGGAACCGGGATAGAGCCGGGAGTAAGGATGGGGAACCGGGACAGAGCCGATAGTGGGGCTGAGGGAACCGGGATAGAACCGGGACAGAGCCGGGAGTGGGGATGGGGGAATCGGGATAGAACCGGGAGTGGGGATGGGGGAGCCGGGATAGAGCCGGGAATAGGGATGGGGGGTACCGGGATAGAGGCGGGAGAGAGGATGGGGAACCGGGATAGAGCCGGGAGTGGGGATAGGGAACCGGGATAGAACCGGGACAGGAGCGGGATTGGGGATGGGGAACCGGGATAGAGGCGGGAATGGGGATGGGGAAATCGGGATAGAACCGGGAATGGGGCTGAGGGAACCGGGAAAGAACCGGGACAGGAGCGGGATTGGGGATGGGGAACCGGGGATAGAACCGGGAGTGGGGAAGGGGAACGGGGCTAGAGCCGGGAATAGGGATGGGGGGTACCGGGATAGAGGCGGGAGAGAGGATGGGGAACCGGGATAGAACCAGGGAATGGGGATAGGGAACCGGGAAAGAACCGGGACAGAAGCGGGATTGGGGTTGTGGGAACCGGGACAGAACCGGGAACGGTTATGGGGAACCGGGACAGGAGCGGGAGTGAGGATGGGGAACCGGGACAGAACTGGGACAGAGCTGGGAATGGGAACGGGAGAACCGGGATAGAGGCGGGAATGGGGCTGAGGGAACCGGGATAGAACCGGGATTGGGGATGGGGAACCGGGACAGAGCTGGGAATGGGAACGGGAGAACCGGGATAGAGAAGGGAATGGGGATACGGGAACCGACAGAGCCGGGAGTGGGAGCGGTGAAACCGGGACGGGCCGGGGGTCGGGAAGGGAAGCGGCGGAACCGGGGCCGGGACTGTTCTCATCCCCCTCCCGCTGCCGGGCGCATCTCCGTGCCCCCGTCAGCATTTTCCGTTCCCTTCCCGGGAGCACCGGGCTCTTCCCGCCGGGACAGCCGGGATGCCGGTCAGTGCCGGTGCCTCGGGGCTGGATTTCCCCGGGAATTCCGGTTTTTTTTCCCCAGAATTCCGGGTTGTTTTTTTTCCCCGGGAATTCCGGGTGGTTTTTTTCCCCGGGAATTCCGGTGTTTTTTTTCTCCGGGAACGTCGAGGGTTTTTTTTTTTCCCGGGAATTCCGTTTGTTTTTTTTTCCCAGGGAATTCCGGTTTTTTTTCCCCGAGAATTCCAGTTTATTTTCCCGGGAATTCCGGTTTTTTCCCCCGGGAGTGCCGGGCTTTTTTTTCCGTGAATACCGGAGTTTTTTCCCGGGAATACTGAGGGTTTTTTTTTCAGGAATGCCGGAGTTTTTTCCAGAAATATTGTTTTTTTCCTCGGGAATACCGGGTTTTTCCCGGGGATGCTGTTGTGGTTTTTTTTTCCCGGAACGCCGGAGTTTTTCCCCGGGAATGCTGGGGTGTTTTTCCCGGAAATGCTGTGGTTTTTCCCAGAAATGCTATTATTTTTTTTTCCGGGAATGCTGTGGTTTTTCCCCAGAAATGCTATCGGGTTTTTTTCCCGGGAATGCTGGGTTAATCCCAGAAATACCGATTTTTTTCCCGGGAATACCGATTTTTTTCCCGGGAATGTCGGGTTTTTCCCGGGAATACCGGGTTTTTCCGAGGAATACTAGTTTTTTTCCTGGGAGAACCTTTGCGGGGAATGCAGGGTTAATCCCAGGAATGTCGGGGTGTTTTCCCGGCAATACCGGGTTTTTCCCGGGAGTACCGATTTTTTTCCCGGGAATGCCGGGTTTCTCCCGGGAATACCAAGCTATTTTACCGGGAATACCAGGGTGTTTTTCCCGGGAATATCGCGTTTTTTCCCAGGAATATCAGGTTTTTACCAAGAATGCCAGGGTGTTTTCCTGGCAATACCGATTTTCTCCCGGCGTTTCCCGGTGTCAATACCGCGTTTCTCCCGGCAATACCGATTTTTTCCCGGGAATGCCGGGTTTCTCCCGGTGTCAATGCCGGGTTTCTCCCGGTGTCAATACCGCGTTTCTCCCGGCAATACCGATTTTTTCCCGGCGAATGCCGGGTTTCTCCCGGTGTCAATACCGGGGTTACTCCCGGCGTTTCCCGGTGTCAATACCGATTTCCTCCCGGCGTGTCCGTGTCCCCGCAGGGCTGTACGGCCGCGAGGGGATCCTGCCGGCGCGCCGCGTGCTGCGGCTGAGCGGGAAGGGGCTGTGGGAGCAGCTGCGGGACTCGCCCACGCTGCTGTGGCTGGGGCCGCGCCTGGGGCTGGACACGGAGCAGGGCATGGAGCTGCTGTGCCTGCTGGGCGTGCTGGGCGCCCTCGGGGCGCTGCTCTGCGACGCCATGCGCGACTGCGTGGTGTTCGCCCTGCTCAGGGTGTTCTACCTGTCCCTCTACCAGGTACGGGTGTGGGGATGGGACAGGGAGTGGCTTGGGCTGGGGTCTTTGATCCTGTTCTAGTCACATTGCCATGGCAGGGACATCTCCCACTGTCCCAGGGTGGAGAGAGAAGGATCCAGGCAGAGCTCAGAGCCCTGCAGGGCCTGGAGGGGCTGCAGGAGAGCTGCAGAGGGGCTGGGGACAAGGACAGGGACAGGAGCAGGGAATGGCTCCCACTGCCACAGGGCAGGGCTGCTGGGATCTGGGGCAGGAATTGCTGCTGGGCTGGAATTGGCAGAGAATCCCTGGATCCCTGGCAGTGTCCCAGGAAAGGCTGGAGCAGCCTGGGATGGTGGGATTGGGATGGGATGGGATTGAAGGGCCGTGGATCCCATCCCAAACCATTCTGGGATTCTGGGATCAAGGATGCTCAGAATCCATCCTGAGGGATTTTTATGGAATTTGGGGATGGAAAAGAGAAGGAAGACCCTTCCTGGAGTCCTGAGATTCCCAGTGCAGCCCCCAGACCCCAAAATTCCTTCCTAGAGAGGAGCTGGGGTGGGGATGGATCCAATCCTGGGCTGGGAGAGCTGGGAATGGAGGGAATTCCCTGGCTGGGGGAGCTTGGGGTGGGAATTTGGGCAGGAATTGCTGCTGGGCTGGAATTGGCAGAGCAGCTGTGGCTGCCCCTGGATGCCAGGCTGGACACTGGGGCTGGAGCAGCTGGGACAGTGGGAGGTGTCCCTGCCCTGGCACTGCAGGGGTGGCACTGGGGGGCTCTGGGGTCAGAATTCCCTGAATCCTCCCTGGTGTTGGGAGTGAGTCAGAGCTGGTTGTGGAGGGAGGAGGAGGTTTTTTTTCCCTCTGAAATCGATGAATTAAAGAATAATTATATTATTTGTGTGAGGCCATCCCTCCTAGGGGTGGCTGTCACCTCCCAGGGGTGGCTGTCACCTCCCACTGCCCCTTGCCTTTGGCCCACACCCCCCCGTGCCAGGGGGTTCAGGGGGGTCTGTGCCCTCCCCTGTCCCTGTGGGGAGGGGTCTGGGGATGCCAGACCCCCTCTCTGAGCCCCCCCTGCTCCCTCTCTGCAGGTGGGACAGGTGTTCCTGTACTTCCAGTGGTGAGTCTGAGCCCCTCACTGGGGCTTTTTGGGGGGCTCAGGGCTGGGGGAGCCATCCTGGGGGGCACAGAGGGTTCTGGGGGGTGGGACAGGGGACATGGGGGGTCTGGGACAGAGGGCACAGCAGGACAGGGGGCTCCCCAGGAGCTGGGTGGGGGGCACGAGGGGCTCTGGGGACAAGGACAAGGGGGCTTGGCAGGATGGGGGGTGGGACAGGGGACACAGTGGGGGTGGGGACCAGAGGGGGGTGTGGGGGCTCTGGGGGACTGGGGTGGGGGGCACAGGGAGCTCTGGGGAACAGGGCAGGGGTCACAGGGGGGACTCTGGGGACGAGGTTGGGGGTGGGGGACTGCAGGGATTTGGGCACATTGGGGTGGGGGACCTCTGGGGACCAGAGCATATCAGGATGGGGGGGGCTCAGCAGGATGAAGTCCCCATCCCCTGTGGAGGGTCTCACCCCTGTCCCCATCCCCTGTGTGGGGTGTGGCAGTGTCCCCATCCCCTGTGGGGGTCACCCTGTCCCCATCCCCTGTGGGGGTGTGGCAGTGTCTCCATCCCCTGTGGGGTCTCACCCCTGTCCCCATCCCCTGTGTGGGGTGTGGCAGTGTCCCCATCCCCTGTGGGGGTCTCACCCCTGTCCCCATCCCCCGTGGGGTGTGGCAGTGTCCCCATCCCCTGTGGGACACTGTGCCCATGTCCCCATCCCCTGTGGGGGTGCAGAGTGGGGGTCTCACCCCTGTCCCCATCCCCTGTGGGGGTCTCACCCCTGTCCCCAGCCCCTGTGGGACACTGTGACAGTGTCCCTATCCCCTGTGGGGTGCAGGGTGGGGGTCCCACCCCTGTCCCCATCCCCTGTGTGGGGTGTGCCAGTGTCCCCATCCCCTGTGGGGGTCCCACCCCTGTCCCCATCCCCTGTGGGGTCACACCCCCTGTCCCCATCCCCTGTGGGGTGCAGGGCAGGGGTCTCACCCTGTGTCCCCATCCCCTGTGGGGTCTCACCCCTCCCCATCCCCTGTGGGACACTGTGAAAGTGTCCCCATCCCCTGTGGGGGGTCTCACCCCCTGTCCCCATCCCCTGTGGGGGTCCCACCCCTGTCCCCGTCCCCTGTGGGCTGCAGGGCAGGGTCTCACCCCTGTCCCCATCCCTGTGGGGTCTCCCCCGTGCCCCAGGGACAGCCTGCTGCTGGAGGCCGGGTTCCTGGCCGTGCTGGTGGCCCCCCTGCGCCTGCTGAGGAGGGGCTCCCCCGGCTGGCGGCCCCACGACGCCGTCACCTTCTGGGCCGTGCGCTGGCTGCTCTTCCGCCTCATGTTCGCCTCGGGCGTGGTGAAGCTCAGCAGCCGCTGCCCCACCTGGTGGGGGCTCACAGGTGAGGGGTGCAGCTTTGGGGGTTCAGATGTTGGGGAGGGGGTTCAGGTGAAGAGCTTGGGGGCTCAGGTTTTTGGGGAGTCCCCAATTTCAGGGGTGGTGAAGCTCATGAGGTGCTGTCCCACGTGGGGGGCTCACAGGTGAGGGGTGCAGCTTTGGGGGTTCAGGTGTAAGGGGAGTATATTATGGAAACCTCCCAGCCCCAAATTTTTCATTTGAAAATATTTTTGCACTGGGAAATGTTTTTTAATTTGGCATTAGCTGTACTCTAGGGTGGGAAAAATCAGTGTTAACCCAAAATTGGGGTGAATTTTGGGGGGATAGATGATGGAAAACCCCCCAGCCCCAAGGCACCACTTCATTTAAAAGTGTTTTTGCACCAGAAGCATTTCTCTGTTTGGCATGGGCTGTACTCGTGGGGTGGGAAAACCACCATTAACCCAGAACTGGGGTGAACTTTTGGGGGAGTAGATGATGGAAAGCCCCCCTGGTGTCTCCCAGCCTCAAGGCACCACTTCATTTAAAAGTGTTTTTGCACCAAGTATTTCTCTGTTTTGGCATTGGCTGTACTCTGGGGTGGGAAAAATCATCATTAACCCAGAACTGGGGTGAATTTTGGGGGAGTAGATGATGGAAAGCCCCCCTGGTGTCTCCCAGCCTCAAGGCACCACTTCATTTAAAAATGTTTTTGCACCAAGTATTTCTCTGTTTGGCATGGGCTGTTTATTCTGGGGTGGGGAAAATCATCATTAACCCAGAACTGGGGTGAATTTTGTGGGAGTAGATCATGGGAAACCTCCCATCCCCAAGTTTTTCATTTGGGAGTGTTTTTGCACTGGGAGATGTTTTTTATTTGGCATTAGCTGTCCTCTGGGGTGGGGAAAAAAATCAGTGTTAACCCAAAATCTAGGGGGTGAATTTTGGGGGAGTAGATGATGGAAAACCCCCAGCCCTCAAGGCACCACTTCATTTAAAAAGTGTTTTGCACCAGAAGCATTTCTCTGTTTGGCATTGGCTTTACTCTGGGTGGGGTGGGGAAAATAAATGTTAACCCAGACTCAGAGTGCATTTGGGGGAGTAGATGATGGAAAACCCCCCAGCCCCAAGGCACCACTTCATTTAAAAGTGTTTTTGCACCAGAAGCATTTCCCTTTTTGGCATGGGCCGTACTCTGGGGTGGGGAAAATAAATGTTAAGCCGGACTCAGGGTGCATTTGGGGCTCCTGCCGCAGCCCTGACGCACCACTTCGAGTCGCAGTGCCTGCCCACGCCCGGGGCCTGGCTGGCGCACGGGCTGCCCGCCTGGCTGCTCAAGCTGGGCGTGGTGGCCACCTTCGTCATCGAGGTGGCCGTGCCGCCGCTCTTCTTCGCCCCCCTGCGGCGCCTGCGCCTCTTCGCCTTCTACTGCCAGGTGGGGGGGCTGCGGGGGGGCTGGGGGGCACCCCTGGGGCTGGGGGAGGGCTGGGGGGCACCCCTGGGGCTGGGGAGGGGCTGGGGAGCATCCCCAGGGGGGTTCCTGGGGCTGGGGGGGCATCCCCTGGAGCTGGGGGGCATCCCTAGGGGGCTGGGGAGGGGCTGGGGGGCATCCCCTGGGGGGATTCCTGGGGCTGGGGGGGGGGCACCCCTGGGGCTGGGGGACATCCTATGGGGAGCACTCTGGGGCTGGGAGGTCTCCTGGGGCTGGGGGGACATACTCTGGGGGGATCCCTGGGGCTGAGGGCATCCCCTGGGGGATCCCTGGGGCTGGGGGCATCCCCTGGGATCTCCTGGGGCTAGGGGGGCACCCCCTGGGGCTGAGGGTGCTCCCCCATGGGGGATTTCTGGGGCTGGGTGGGCTCCTGGGGCTTGGGGGCGCATCCCCTGGGGGGATTCCTGGGGCTGGGGGAGTTCCCTGGGGCTGAGGGGCATCCCATGGGGGCTCTCCTGGGGCTGGGGGGCATCCCTGGGGGGATTTCTGGGGCTGGGAGTGCACCCCATGGGGCTGGGGGTCATCCCTAGGGGGGCTGCTGAGGCTGGGGGCACCTCCATGGGGGGATTCCTGGGGCTGGGGGGGCACTCCCTGGGGGAGCTCCTGGGGCTGGGAGTGCACCCCATAAGGAATTCCTGGGGCTGGGGGGCAACCCCTGGGGCTGGGGGGGGCATCCCCTGGGAGGGAGGATTCCTGGGGCTGGGGGGGATTCCTGGGGCTGGGGGGGACTCCTGGGGGATTCGTGGGGCTGGGGAGGCACCCCTGAGGGGCTCCTGGGGCTGGGGGGCATCCCTGGGGGGGATTCCTGGGGCTGGGGATGCACCCCATGGGGCTGGGGGGACACCCCTGGGACTGGGGGGGAACCCCCTGGGGGTCCTGGGGCTGGGGGTGCTGCTGGTCACTCTGCACTTCAGTTCCTCCCCAGTTTTGTCCCCTGTGACCATCACAGTCCTGTGACCCCCCCCACATTTTGTGCCCCCTGTCGTGCCAGGGGCGACCCCAAGGAGGGTCTCAGAGGATGGGGGTGGGCTCCTCCCTCTGGGGGTGCTGGAGGTTTGGGGTGTGCCATGTGACCAACCCCGTGGGTCCCTTTGTGTCCCCGTGGGGTCTGGGGCTGGCTCCTGACTCTGTGGGGCATCAGGTGGGGTGTCCCATGTGTCACCTGCCCCCCCAGCCCCCTGACCCCCTGTGCCCCCCTTTTGTGCCAGCTGGCTCCCTCATCTGTGGGGCACCTGCGGGTGCCCCCAGCCCCCTGACCCCTTGTGTCCCCTTTGTGTCCCCTGGGGGTCTGGGCTTGGCCCCTCCCCACAGGCACTGGGAGCTGAGCTGCCCACACTGGTGCCACTGGTTTGGGGTGTGCCCAGAGTGCTGTGACAGCCCCAACCCCCCTGCCCCCCCCAGGTGCTGCTGCAGGTGCTCATCATGCTGACAGGTAACTACAACTTCTTCAACGTGCTGACGGTGGTGCTGGCGCTGTCCCTGCTGGACGAGGAGCACGTGGGGCGCTGGCTGGGCCGGCCCCGCCGCAGGCACAGCCCTGGTGAGACCCCCGGGCTGGGGGGCAGGGGGTGCTGGGGTGCTGGGGGGAGCTGGGGGTGCTGGGGGTACTGGGGCAGACTGGCAATGGGGCCACACCCGCCCCAGGGCCGGGGCTGTGGTGTGGGGATGATGTGAAACAGGGAATGGTTGGGGTGGGATGGAGCATTAAACCCCACTGCAGCCTTAAACCCCATTCCAGCCTTTAACCCCATCCCATCCCAGCCTTAAATCCCATCCCACTGCATCCTTAAATCCCATCCTATCCCATCCCAGCCTTTAATCCCACCCCACTGCAGCCTTAAACCCCATCCCAGCCTTTAATCCCATCCCATTCCAGCTTTAAATCCCATCCCACTGCAGCCTTAAACCCCACTACAGCCTTAAACCCCATCCCATCCCAGCCTGAAACCCTCTCTCATCCCAGCCTTTAATCCTATCCCATTCCAGCTTTAAATCCCATCTCATTTCAGCCTTAAATTCCATCCCAGCCTTAAACCCCACCTTGTTCCAGCCTTAAACCCCATCCCATTCCAGCCTTAAACCTTGTCCCATTCCAGCTTTAAACCCTCTGCCATCCCAGGCTTTAATCCCATCCCAGCCTTTAATCCCATCTAATTTCAGCCTTAAATTCCATCCCAGCCTTAAACCCCACCTTATTCCGGCCTTAAATCCCATCTTGTTCCAGCCTTAAACCCTACCCCATCCCAGCCTTAAACCTAATCTTGTTCCAGCCTTAAATCCCATCCCTTTCCAGCTTTAAATCCCATCCCATTCCAGCCATAAATCCCGTTTCATTCCAGCCTTAAATCCCATTCCAGCCTTAAACCCAATCTTGTTTCAGCCTTAAACCCCATCCCATTGCAGCCTGCAGAGGGGCTGGGGACAAGGACAGGGACAGGAGCAGGGAATGGCTCCCACTGCCACAGGGCAGGGCTGGTGGGATCTGGGGCAGGAATTGCTGCTGGGCTGGAATTGGCAGAGAATCCCTGGATCCCTGGCAGTGTCCCAGGAAAGGCTGGAGCAGCCTGGGATGGTGGGATTGGGATGGGATGGGATTGAAGGGCCGTGGATCCCATCCCAAACCATTCTGGGATTCTGGGATCAAGGATGCTCAGAATCCACCCCGAGGGATTTCCATGGAATTTGGGGATGGAAGAAGGAAGGGAGACCCTTCCTGGAGTCCTGAGACTCTCAGCAAACCCCCTGGATCCCAAAATTGCTTCCTAGAGAGGAGCTGGGGTGGGGATGGATCCAATCCCGGGCTGGGAGAGCTGGGAATGGAGGGAATTCCCTGGGTGGGGGAGCTTGGGGTGGGAATTTGGGCAGGAATTGCTGCTGGGCTGGAATTGGCAGAGCAGCTGTGGCTGCCCCTGGATCCCAGGCTGGACACTGGGGCTGGAGCAGCTGGGACAGTGGGAGGTGTCCCTGCCCTGGCACTGCAGGGGTGGCACTGGGGGCTCTGGGGTCTCCCTTCTATCCCAAACCATCCCAGGATTCCCTGAATCCTCCCTGGTGGTGGGGCTGGAGCTCCAATGAGTGTGAAAGGAGGAGGAGGAGGTTTCTTTTTCTTCTGAAATTGAGGAATTAAGTACTAATTAAATCTGTGTGAGGCCATCCCTCTCAGGGGGCTGTCACCCCACAAGGAGCTCCCACCCTTTGGGATATCCCTTTGGAATTCCCTGTCCCAGCCTGGCCCTGCTGCTCCTGGTGCTTTCTGTCATCCCCACCCTGTGGAATTCCCTATCCCAGTTTGGCCCTGCTGCTCCTGGCCCTTTCTCTCATCCCCACCCTGTGGAATTCCCTGTCCTGGCCCTTGCCCTGCTCCTTCCCTGTCCCTGCAGCACTGGCACCCGCAGGATCCCTGCTTTGGGGGGATCCTTTCCATGCTGCACAGGGTGCCCCAGGGCTGTGAGGGGGGGTCCCAGGCAGGCTCTGAGCCCCCTCCTTGCCCCAGGCTGGCCCCCCAGCCTGGGCTCAGTGCTGGCCACGCTGCTGGAGCTCAGCACCTACGGGCTGCTGCTCTACTGGACGGCGCGCTGCTTCAGCCTGGAGCTGGACTGGGACAGGAAGGTGCTGGAGTCCAGAGTGGGTAGGTGCTGGGGGGCAGAGCCCTGCGCCCCCCACCCGGCTGAGGGGCTGGGGGCGCTCTCCCTGACCCCCAGGGCTGTCCCTGCCTGCAGCTTTCACCTACCACGAGTTCAGCACGTGGCTGCGGGCGGTGACGCTGCCGCTGGTGGGGGTGGCCTTCCTGTCCCTGTCCTGGGAGATCCTGGTGGCCGTGTACCGGTGGGTCTGGGGGTCCCCAGGGGTTTGGGGGGGCACTGGGGAGCCCCCGGGGGTGTGGGGGGCACTGGGGAGTCCCCAGGGGTGTGGGGGCACTGGGGGTTTGGGGGGGTACTAGGGAGCCCCCAGGGGTGTGGGGTGCACTGGGGGGCCCCCAGGGCTTTGGGGGGACACTGGGGAATCCCCAGGGCTTTGGGGGGACACTGGGGAGCCCCCAGGGATTTGGAGTGTCCCCAAGGGTTTGGGGGGCACTGGGGGGTCCCCAGGGCTTTGGGGGGACACTGGGGAACCCTCCGATGGGTGGGGGGGCACTGAGGGATGACACACTGGATTGTGGGGTGCACTGGGGGTGTCCCCAGGGGTTTGGGGAACACTGGGGAGCCCCCCAGGGGGTGTGGGGGCACTGGGGAGCCCCCAGGGGTTTGGGGGGCACTGGGGTGTGGGGGGCATTGGAGTGTCCCCAAGGGGTTTGGGGGCACTGGGGTGTGGGGGGGCATTGGGTGTCCCCAAGGGGTTTGGGGGCACTGGGGTGTGTGGGGGCATTGGGGTGTCCCCCAGGGGTTTGGGGCACTGGGGTGGGAGCTGGGAGGGGGTGACCCCGCTGTGGGATTTCAGCAGTCACCCACAGCCTGGGGGGGTGATTTTAACCCCTCACCCACTCCTGGACCCCCCAAACTGGGGGGGCTGGGTTCCCTTTTCCCCCTGAACCCCCCGTCTGTGCCCCCCAGCTGCGCCTGCGTGCGGGGCTGTTTCTGGAAGCTCTGGGCCACCCTGCAGTGGGCCGCCATGGCCACGGCCACCGTGGGGCTGTTCACCATCAGCCTGGTGAGCCTGGGGGCCTCGGGGGGACCCCCAAAACCCCCCCCGGCCTGACAGAGCCCCCCACCCCCCAGGTGCCCTTCACCTACGTGGAGCACGAGTCCAACGGGAAGCTGTGGCCCGGCATCCACCAGATGTTCGGGGCCGTGGAGCGCTACCAGCTGGTCGGTTCCTACGGGCTCTTCCGCAGGATGACCGGCCTGGGCGGCCGGCCAGAGGTGGTCCTGGAGGGCAGCCACGACGGGCACAGCTGGACGGTGAGGCTGGGCACGGCTGGGCATGGATGGGCACGGCTGGGCAGTGAGTGTGGGGTGGGCATGGATGGGCACAGCTGGGCAGTGAGTGTGGGCACAGCTGGACGGTGAGGCTGGGCATGGATGGGCAGTGAGAGTGGGGTGGGCACAGCTGGACAGTGAGGCTAGGCATGGGTGGGCATGGCTGGGCAGAGAGAGTGGGGTGGGCATTGATGATGGGCACAGCTGGATAGTGAGTGTGGGCGTGGGTGGGCACGGCTGGGCAAAGAGATTGAGAATGGGATGGGCACAGCTGGGCAGTGAGAATGGGATGGGCATGGATGGGCACAGCTGGAGGGTGAGAATGGGGTGGGCACAGCTGGGCAGTGAGAGTGGGATGGGCATGGATGGGCACAGCTGGGTGGTGAATGTGGGCGTGGATGGGCACGGCTGGATGGTGAGTGTGGGCATGGGTGGGCACAGCTAGGCACAGCTGGACAGTGAGTCTGGGATGGGCACTGAGGGATGGGCACAGCTGGGCAGTGAGTCTGGGATGGGCACAGCTGGACGGTGAGAATGGGATGGGCATTGAGTGTGAGCACAGCTGGGCAGTGAATGTGGGTGTGGGTGGGCACAGCTGGACACAGCTGGATGGTGAGTCTGGGATGGGTGCTGAGGGGTGGCACAGCTGGACACAGCAATCTGTGTCCTGCCCCAGAATCCCAGGATTTCGGGTGGCAGTGTCCTCTTCCTGGGACTGTGATGCCCCTGGGCAGGACCAGGCGCTGGGTGGGACTGGGCTCTGGAGGTGTCCCTCTCACTGAATGCCACCATTTTGGCTGGGAGGGTGTTTTCCTGGGGCTGAGGTGACTCCAGGCACTTGGGTGGATCAGGTTCTGGGTGTGTCCTTGCCCCAGAATCCCACAATTTTGGCAGGGAAGGCACTTCCCACCCTTGCTGTGTCACACAGGAGCATTTCCCAGGGTTCAAATCCCCCCCTTGCACCCCAGGGACAGCCCTGGGCTGTGTCAGGGCCCCATTTCCACCCCAGACATTCCCAATCCCATCCTGTACAAACACCATGGGCTGTGTCAGGGTCCCCATTTCCACCCCAGACATTCCCAATCCCATCCTGTACAAACACCATGGGCTGTGTCAGGGCCCCATTTCCACCCCAGACATTCCCAATCCCATCCTGTACAAACACCATGGGCTGTGTCAGGACCCCATTTCCACCCCAGACATTCCCAATCCCATCCTGTACAAACACCATGGGCTGTGTCAGAGCCCCATTTCCACCCCAGTTATTCCAAATCCCCTCCTGTACAAACACCTTGGGCTGTGTCAGGACCCCATTTCCACCCCAGCCATTCCAAATCCTACAACAGATTGAGTCCATGTACAAACCTGGGGATGAGAGCACAGCCCTGGGGACAGCCCTGCTCTGTGTCAGGGCCCCCATTTCCATCCCAGCCATTCCCAATCCCATCCTGTACAAACACCATGGGCTGTGTCAGGGCCCCATTTCCACCCTATTGATTCCCCACTCCGCAGGAGATCGAGTTCACGTACAAACCTGGGGATGTGAGCACAGCCCTGGGCTGTGTTAGGGTCCCATTTCCACCCCATTTCCACCCCAATCCCACAAGAGATCGAGTTCATGTACAAGCCTGGGGATGTGGCACAGCCCTGGGGACAGCCCTGCTCTGTCTCAGGGTCCCCATTTCCACCCCATTTCCACCCCATCCCCCAGGAGATCGAGTTCATGTACCAGCCTGGGGATGTGGCACAGCCCTGGGGACAGCCCTGCTCTGTCTCAGGGCCCCATTTCCACCCCATTTCCACCCATCCCCCCAGGAGATCGAGTTCATGTACAAGCCCGGGAACGTGAGCGCGGCCCCGCCCGTGGTGGCCCCGCACCAGCCCCGCCTGGACTGGCAGCTGTGGTTCGCTGCCCTGGGCCCCCACCAGAGCAGCCCCTGGTTCCCTGCCCTGCTGCTGCGGCTGCTGCAGGGACAGCCTGACGGTCAGTGGGGCTGGGGGGCTCTGGGGGGCTCTGGGGGCGCAGGGCGGGCTGGGGTCTGCCCAGCATCGCTGCCACCGTGGCTTTGGGGTGTCCCTGGTTTGGTTTGGGGTGTCCCTCTTTGGGTTTGGGGTGTATTTGGGGTGTCCTGGTTTGGGTTTGGGGTATCCTGGTTTGGGTTTGGGATGTCCCTCTTTGGGTTTGGGGTGTATTTGGGGTGTCCTGGTTTGGGTTTGGGGTATCCGGGTTTGGGGTGTATTTGGGGTGTCCTGGTTTCGGTTTGGGGTGTCCCTGGGTGTATTTGGGGTGTCCTGGTCTGGGTTTGGGGTGTCCCTGTTTGGGTTTGGGATGTCCTTGGATAAGTTTGGGGTGTCCCTGTTTGGGTTTGGGGTGTCCTGGTATGGATTTGGGGTGTGTTTGGGGTGTCCTGGTTTGGGTTTGGGGTGTCCCTGGGTGGGTTTGGGGTGTCCCTGGGTGGGTTTGGGGTGTCCCTGTTTGTATTTAGGATGTCCCTGTCTGGGTTTGGGGTGTCCCTGGGTGGGTTTGGGGTGTGTTTGGGGTGTCCTGGTTTGGGTTTGGGGTGTCCCTGGGTGGGTTTGGGGTGTCCCTGGATAAGTTTGGGGTGTCTCTGTTTGTATTTAGGATGTCCCTGTCTGGGTTTGGGGTGTCCCTGTCTGAGTTTGGGGTGTTCCTGCACCCTTGGATGTGTCCCTCTTTGAGTTTCGGGTGCCCCTGGATGAGTTTGGGGTGTCCCTGTTTGGGTTTGGGGTGTCCCTGCAGCCCTGGGGGTGTCTCTGTGTTGATTTGGGGTGTCCCTGTCTGTTTTTGGGGTGTCCCCAATGTGTTTGGGCTGTGTTTGGGGTCCCTCTGGGCTGTGTTTGGGCTGATTTTGGGGTCCCTTTGGTCTGTGTCTGGGCTGTGTTTGGGGTCCCTGTGGGGTGTATTTGGGGTCTCTCTGGGCTCTGTCCGGGCTGTGTCTGGGCTGTGTTTGGGGTCCCTCTGGGCTGTGTTTGGGCTGATTTTGGGGTACCTTTGGGCTGTGTCTGGGCTGTGTCTGGGGTCCCTCTGGGCTGTGTTTGGGGTCTCTCTGGGCTGTGTTTGGGCTGTGTCTGGGGTCCCTCTGGGCCGTGTCTGGGGTCCCTCTCTGTGCCCCCGCCCTGACGCTGTCCCGCAGTGATCCGCCTGCTGCAGACAGACCCCGCCCGTTACCCGTTCCGGGGCCGGCCCCCCGCCTTCCTGCGGGCCCAGCTCTACAAGTACCGCTTCACAGCCCCGTGGGCTCAGCAGGGGAGGGGGGCCCTGGGGGCCCCTCGAGGGGGCTCTGAGGGCCCCAGCCTGACACAGGGAAGGTTGGAGTCACCTGGAGTCCCCAGCACAGGGGGTTTGGGGTTACCTGAGCCCCCAGCCTGGGCACAGGGGGTTTGGGGTCACCTGAGCCCCCAGCACAGGGGGTTTGGGGTTACCTGAGCCCCCAGCCTGGGCACAGGGGGGTTTGGGGTCACCTGAGCCCCCAGCCTGGGCACAGGGGGGTTTGGGGTCACCTGAGCCCCCAGCCTGAGCACAGGGGGGTTTGGGGTCACCTGAGCCCCCAGCACAGCCTTGGGGGGTTTTGGGGTCACCTGAGCCCCCAGCACAGGGGTTTGGGGTCACCTGAGCCCCCAGCACAGGGGGTTTGGGGTCACCTGAGCCCCAGCCTGAGCACAGGGGGTTTGGGGTTACCTGAGACCCCAGTCTGGGCACGGGGATTTTGGGGTTACCTGAGCCCCCAATCTGGGCACAGGGGGGTTTTGGGGTTACTTGAGCCCCCAATCTGGGTACAGGGGGTTGGGGGGGTGACCTGAGCCCCCAGCCCAGGCAGGTTTTGGGGTGACCTGAGCCCCAGCCCAGCCTTGGGGGGTTTTGGGGTGACCTGAGCCCCCAGCCCAGCCCAGGCAGGTTCTGGGGTGACCTGGCCCCCAGCCCAGGCAGGTTCTGGGGTGACCCGAGCCCTGTCCCCAGCCCCGGCCCGTGGTGGCGCCGGCAGCACGTGCAGGAATTCTTCCCGGCCGTGTCCCTGGGGGACCCCAGGCTGGAGTCCCTGCTCAGCCAGCACGGCCTCAAGGTGGGTCTGGGGGCGACCCCCCCTCCCTGCGCCCCCCTCACCCTGCCCTGGCCCCCTTCCCTGCCCCCAGCCCTCTCCCTGACCCCAATGCCGTGCTCCCTGATCCCCCTGAGCCCCCCAGTCCCCTTTTTTCAGACCCCTGACCCCCCGAGCCCCCCAGCCCCTCCCCTGACCCCTTTACCTGCCCCCTGACCCCTTTTTTCAGACCCCTGACCCCCTTTCCCTCCCTCTCCCCTGACCCCATTCCCACACCCCAATCCCCTTTTTCAGCCCCCCTGACCCTTTTCCCCTCACCCCAATCCCTGTCCCCCTCCCTGACCCCCATTTTCCTCCCCAGAACAAATTCCCCCCAAACCCTGTCTCCCCCAGGATGAGCCCCCCACACCCCATTTCCCCAGGACAAATTCCCCCTAAACCCCATTTCCACACAGGACAAGCCCCAAACCCCATTTCCCCAAGTACAAACCCCCCAAAACCCCTTTTCCCCCAGTACAAACCCCATTGCCCCCCAGTAAAACCCCATTTCCCCCAGTACAAATCCCTAACACCATTTTCCCCAGTACAAACCCCCCAGCCCTGTTTCCCCCGTACAAACCCCCACACCCTATTTCCCCCAGTATAAACTCTCGTCAAATCATTTCCTCCCAGTCCATAACCCCATTTCCTCCCAGTCCAAAACCCCCATTTCCCCCCAGTCCAAAACCCCCATTTCCCCCAGTACAAACCCCCATTCCCCCAGTACAAACCCCATTTACCCCCCAGCACTAACTCCATTTCCCCCAGTACAAACCCCCATTCCCCCAGTACAAACCCCCAATTCTCCCCCCAGTACAAACCCCATTTCCCCCAGTCCGAACCCCCATTTCCCCCAGGACAAACCCCATTTCCCCCAGTACAAACCCCCCAAAACCCCAATTCCCCCAGCACAAACCCCATTTCCCCCAGGACAAGCCCCCACATCCCATTTCCCCCAGCACCAACCGCAAACCCCATTTCCCCAAGTACAAACCCCCCAAAGCCCATTTCCCCCAGTACAAAGCCCATTCCCAAGTACAAACCCCATTTCCCCCAAGTACAAACACCCCAAACCCCATTGCCCCCAGTACAAACCCCATTGCCCCCAGTAAAACCCCATTTCCCCAGTACAAACCTCAATTCCCCAGTACAAACCCCCAGTTCCACCCAGTACAAACCCCATTTCCCCAGTCCAAACCCCATTCCCCAGTGCAAAACCGTGATTTCCCCAGTACAAACCCGAATTCCCCCTGTACAAAACCCCCAACCCCATTTCCCCCAGCACTAACCTCAAGCCCCCTTTCCCCCAGTCCAACCCCATTCCCCCAGTCCAACCCCATTCCCCCAGCACTAACCCCGCTCCCCTCCCCAGGACAAGCCGCCCCCTCGCCGCCGCCCCTCCCGGCTGCTGCCGCGGCTGCTGCGCTGGCTGCGCCAGCTGTGCCAGCGCTGCTCGGGGCCCGCGCTGCTCTGGTCCCTCTACCTGGGGGCCGCCGCCGCGGGGCTGCTGCGGGCGCTGGCGCGGCGGGGACCGGCCCCGGCTCGCCACAGAGCGCCGCGGGACCGGGGCGGCGAGCGGGGCGGCGAGCGGAACAGCGAGCGGAACGGGCTGCGGGGCGAGCGGAGCGGAGAGCGAGGCGAGCGGAACAGCGAGCGGGGCGGAGAGCGGGGCGAGCGGAACGGGCTGCGGGGCTCGGAGGGGACACGGGGCACCGAGGGGACACGCGGCTCGGAGGGGACACGGGGCACCGAGGGGACACGCGGCTCGGAGGGGACACGGGGCTCGGAGGGGACACGCGGCTCGGAGGGGACACGCGGCTCGGAGGGGACACGGGGCTCGGAGGGGACACGCGGCTCGGAGGGGACACGGGGCACCGAGGGGACACGGCCCGAGGGCAGGCACGGCAACAAGAGGAAGAAGTAACCCCCCCCCCCCCCCCAAAAAAAATGAGGGGAGGGGGCGAGTGCCCGGGTGGGAGGGGCGGCGCTTGTTGGAGCCCGTGTGCCTTCGGCGCGGTGCGGCGGCCGTGAGGGGTGGGGACAGCTTGGGGACACCTCCCCGGCCGCCGGGGGGTCCTGAGGACCCCTCCTCAGTATTTGGGGGATGTTTGGGGACCCCTTCCCAGTGTTTGGGGACACCTTGGGGACCCCTCCTCAGTATTCCGGGGCTGCCTGGGGACCCTTCCCAGTGTTTGGGGACACTTTGGGGACCCTGCCCCACTGTCCAGGAACTCCCTGGGGACCCGACCCCAATGTCTGGGGACCCCTCCCCAGTGCCTGAGGTGTCCCCATTGCCTGGGGACCCCTTGGGGACCCCTGTCCCACTGCCTGGGGACCCCTCAGTGGGGAGGGGGCTCAGCACGGGTCAGGGCTCTGACAGTGGGGGCAGTGCCAGCCCCTCTGTCCCCCTGCCCAGCCCTTCAGGTCACTTTGGGGTGCTCCCCACCCACCCCACGGGCTCTGCCCCTCCCACCCCAGCTCAGCCCCAACCCAGAGGTTTCCTATAATTTTCTAATTAAAGCCTTAGACATTCCAGCCCCGCAGCTCTCCTGGGATTTGGGGGGTCCTGGGCTCTACCTGGTGCCCCCCGTTTTGGGGGAGGGATTGGCACGGGGGGTGCAGCAGAAGCAGATTTATTGTGGAGCCCCAAGGCGGGATCTGGGGTGCTGTGGGGGCCGGGCAGGGTTTGGGGGGCCCTGCAGGGTTGGGGGGTCACCAGTAGGGTTGGGGAGCTCTGCAGGGCTGGGGGGTCACCAGCAGGGTTTGGGGGCCCCTGCAGGGTGTTGGGGGGTCACCAGCAGGGTTGGGGGGCCCTGCAGGGCTGGGGGTCACCAGCAGGGTGTTGGGGGCCCTGCAGGGTGTTGGGGGGTCACCAGCAGGGTGTTGGGGGGCCCTGCAGGGCTGGGGGGTCACCAGCAGAGCTGCCCCGGGCAGTATTTGTCGATGAGCCCCTGGTAGTAAGCGCGGAGCTGCTGCACGTCGGGCAGCTCCTCCTGCTTGGTGTACAGGTCGAACTTGCTGCGGGGACAAAGAGGGGGGGTCAGGGAGCCCCCGGAGCCGCGGGGGTCCCGGCCGAGCCCCCCGGCGCCCCCGGGCACGCACTTGAGCTCCCGGAGCCAGGGCAGCATGCGCTGGTCCTCCTCCGAGCACAGGTGGGCGTAGTCGCCGTGGGCGTGCCAGGGGTAGAAGGAGTGGAAGCGAACCATGTAGAAGGCCTGGGGGGGGAGGGGGACGCGGGTTTGGGGTGCGCCCCCCGCGCCCCCAAACCTCGGGGGGTCCCTGAGCCCCCCCAGGCTGAGCTCACCTCCTTGGGCAGCGCGAAGTTGTTGAATTTCATCACCTGGTACATGTACTCTGAAACGGGCGGGGGGCGTGGGAGGGGCTGGACCCCACCGGGGGGACCCCGAGAGGTGCAGACCCCCCCAAAATCGCAGAGCCCCCAGAAGAGCAGCCCCTGCCCCACAGCCCTTACAAAGAGGGAGCTGGGGGGGGTCAGTGCAGTTCCCGGGGGGCACCCGGGCCCCGTTTGGGGGTGGGGGCTCTGCCCCGAGGAGGGGACCCCCCCAGCCCCCCCAAACTCACCATCGTGGCCCCAGGACATGAGCACGTTGTCCAGGCCGCAGCCGGGCTGGTACATCCCGCACTCGGTGCTGGGGGGGGCGGGGGGTGAGGGGCTGGACCCCCCGCAATCCCCCCGCCCCCAGCCCCCCCGCTCACCTGTACCGCGGGTCTTTGGTGTCGGGGTTGTCGCGGAACGTGGAGTCCCCGTAAAGCACCGACTTCTGCACCTTGCAGCCCACCGGGAAGGTGTCCCCGACCACCGCCCACTGCGGGGGCACGGGAGGGTCACAGCACCCTGTTCCCGGGCAGGAACCCCCGAGCCCCCTCCCCACTCACCTGCGGCTCCCCGAACAGCGCCAGCACCTTGCCCAGGTCGTGCAGGAGCCCCACGAGGTGGAACCAGTCTGGGGGGAGCGGGGCCGCGTCACCGCGGGGGCGGCGCCCTCGGCGGGGACGGGGCGAGCACGGGGGGGCCGCGGCCCCCTCCCCACCTTTGTCGGGGTGCGCCCGGCGGATCCCCTCGGCCGTCTGGAAGGCGTGGAAGGAGTTGGGGAAATCCACGTCGGGGTCCGACTCGTCCACCAGCTGGTCCAGCAGCTCCAGCGCCTCCATCGCGCTCATCCTCCGCAGCGAGCACGAGCCGTACTGCGCGCTCTGGGACACCGGGGGACACCGGGGGACACTGTCGGACGCGCCATCCCCACCCCGACACCCTCCCCGGGGCGGGGCACGGGGGGTCCGCGCCCCCCAAACGGGCTGGGATGGGCAGCGGGGTGGATTTGGGGTGCGGGGTGGATTTGGGGTGCGGTGGCCCTGGGGACACGGGGTGACACCGGGGGCCTCGCGGTGGCCCGGGGCCGTCCCCACCTTGCTGCGGACGAACTCCACGGTCTGGTGCGTGTGCATCAGCCGGTACGTGTTGTACACGCGGTCGATCAGCTTCCCCTCCTGCGGGGGGCGCGGCGCTGGGGGGGCTCCGGGGGGTCCCCCCGTGTCCCCCCGCCCAGCCTGGGGTGCCAGAACCCCCCCGGGCTGATCCCGGCAGCAGGGCGGGACCCCCGGGACCCGGCCCGTGCAGTCGAACCCCCGACACCCACCCGGTTTTGGGGCTCCCGGGACCCCACGCAGCAGAACCCCCGACACCCACCCGGTTTTGGGGCTCCCGGGACCCCCGGGACCCGGCCCGTGCAGTCGAACCCCCGACACCCACCCGGTTTGGGGCTCCCGGGACCCCACGCAGCCGAACCCCCCAACACTCCACCCGGTTTTGGGGCTCCCGTGACCCCACACAGCCGAACCCCCGACACCCACCCGGTTTTGGGGCTCCCGGGACCCCACGCAGCAGAACCCCCCGACACCCACCCGGTTTTGGGGCCCCCCGACCCCCCCCAACTCACGCTGTAGTTGCGGAACTCGCTCTTGGCCTTGCCGGGTTTGGGCTCCTCGGAGGAGTCGGGGCCCTGCGGAGGGACGGGGGCTCAGGGGGGGCGGGTGGCACCGGGGACAGGGACAGGGACGGGGGACAGGGACACGGACAGGGACGGGGACAGGGGACAGGGACAGGGGACAGGGACGGGAGTGGCTCAGGTGTCCCATCCTGCCCCCAGCCCGGGCACTGCGGGACAGGGACGGGAGTTTGGGGACAGGGGGACATCGGCACCGAGGAGGGACCTGGTGGCGTGGGGTCGCACCGTGGCAGGGGGTGACAGTGCCACGCGCCGCTGCCTGGGGTCGCACAGCGTCTCACGGTGTCACAGACAAGCACACAGTGTCACACGGTGTCACACACAATCACCCAATGTCACACCGTGTCACACACAATCGCACGCTATCAATCACACGGTGTCACACGGTGTCACACGGTGTCACACGGTGTCACAGATCACACACACTGTCCCCCCCACCCTGGGGCACAGACGGACCCGGGGGCGCTGTCCCCCATCCCCGGGGGGGTCCCGCCCAGGTTGTCCCTGTTGGGGACACTGTGAGGGTCCCTGCTCAGCCCCACGGGCACTGTGGGACCCCCCGGGCTGGCCCTGACCCCCAACCCCCCCCCACGGCCTCGGGACACGGCTGGGACCCCCGGGATGGGGTCCCCGTGGGGTGGCACCCCCAGCAGAGAGGACACGGCCAAGGGGTGTCCCCCGCCCCCCCCGGGTTTGGGGTGGCCCAGGTGTGGCTGTCCCCCCAGGTGAGCGCCCCGCGCCCCCCGGCTGCACTCACCGCCTGGAGGCCGCTCATGGTGGGTGCGGGGCTGCGGGGCGGCCGCGGGACCCCCGGTTTTATGGCGGGGGTGGCGCGGGGGGCCCGCCCGGCCCCGCGGGGACAATCGGTGACCAGTTAACCCGGCCCGGTTAATGTTTGACCCCCGCGCCCGCCTGGGGGGCTGCGGCTGCCGGAGGGGGCTGGGGGGACCCCCGGGATGGGCACCCCCAGCCCCGGTGACCCCCCGGGTGCGGAGTGACCCCGCAGGGACACGGGGAGCGGAGCCGGACACGGGGACACGGGGACACGGGGCAGAGCGGGGGCACCGGGCTGGCATCGCCCGGGGAGGACGGGGACAGCGATGGGCGGGGGGGTGACAGGGCACGGACACGGCTGGCACGGCACGGGCGAGCACGGACACGTGTGGGCATGGCCGGGACAAGGCACGGACACGGCCGGACATGGCACGTGTGGGCACAGGCACGGGCGGGGCACGGACACGGCCGGACATGGCACGTCCCCCTGAGGCAGGGCTGTCACACGCACCCGGGTGTGGCCCCGCTGTCCCCGCTGTCCCCGCCTGTCACCTCCCGCCCCCGAGGGACCCGGTGCCTGTTCCTGGACACGGCGCCCCTCGCCCACCCCCTGATTTCCCATCCCTGTGGGGTCACCGAGCTCATCCCTGATTTCCCATCCCAATGGGATCACCGTGCTCCATCCCATATCCCACCCCGTGTCCCATCCCACATCCCACCCCGTGTCCCATCCCACATCCCACCCCGGTGTCCCATCCCACATCCCACCCCCGTGTCCCATCCCACATCCCACCCCGTGTCCCATCCCATATCCCACCCTGCGTGTCCCATCCCACATCCCACCCCTCGTGCTCCATCCCATATCCCACCCCGTGCTCCATCCCATATCCCACCCCGTGCTCCATCCCATATCCCACCCCGTGTCCCATCCCACATCCCACCCCGTGTCCCATCCCACATCCCACCCCGTGTCCCATCCCACATCCCACCCCGTGTCCCATCCCACATCCCACCCTCAGTGTCCCATCCCATATCCCACCCCGTGTCCCATCCCACATCCCACCCCGTGCTCCATCCCATATCCCACCCCGTGTCCCGTCCCATATCCCACCCCGTGTCCCAGCCCCTCCACGCTCCATCCCGGCTCCTCCTCTCACGCTTCGTTTATTCCGCACAGACCGGGATTCCCGGGAAGCAGCGACGCTCCGCGACCTGGGCCAGGATGGGTCGGGCCCGTGGGGACACCGGGGAGGGGACAAAGGCCCGGGACACCCGTGGGGTGGACACAGCTCCGGTGGCATCCGCGGGATCCCAGCCCAGAGCCTCCCCCCCGCAGGGGACACCTTGAGACGTTGCTGGGACATCCTGTCCCGAAACCTCCGGAGGATGGACACCCGAGGGACAGCTCCGGCCACGGGGGCGAGGGGACACTCCTGCCCCAAAACCTCCGGGGACACCCGGGTGCTCTGGGGAATGGGGGTGTTCTATGGGAATGGGGGTGTTTCTATGGGAATTGGGGTGTTCCTGTGGGAATGGGGTGTTCCTGAAGTGTTTGGGGTGCTCCTGAGTGAATGGGGGTGTTCCTATGGGAATGGGGGTGTTCCTTTGAGAATGGGGGTGTTCCCATGGGAATGGGGGTTCTCCTGGTGCTGAGGGTGTCCGGAAGTGTTTGGGGTGCTCCTGAGTGAATGGGGGTGTCCCTGTGGGAATGGGGGGTGTTCTATGGAAATGGGGTGTTCCTGTGGGAATGGGGGTGTTCATACAGAAATGGGGGTGTTCCTGCGGGAATGGGGGTGTTCGGGAGTATAGGGGTGCTCCTGGGAATGGGGTGTTCTATGGGAATGGGGGTGTCCCTATGGGAATGGGGGTGTTCCTGTGGGAATGGGTGCCCTGGAGGGAATAGGGGATGTTCCTGCGGGAATGGGTGCTCTGGAGAGAAAGGGAGCTGCTGCTCCTGGGGGAGGGGGGAGGTGGGACAGTGACCTGGGGTCACACATCCCTGTCCCACCGCGCCGGGGGGTGACAGCCCCGGCGGGTGACAGCAGCACTCGGGGTGACAGGGACGTCACACGTGTCCCCCTATGCCCGTGGGCCGCCACCCCCTGTGGGGACACGACGTGGGGGTGTCCCCGAGGGGACAGCCCCGGGCCAGGGCAGCCGTGGGGCGCAGGACCCCAACCTTGCCCCTGCCCCCGACATTTGGGGACACCTCCCTATCGCCAGCTCCTGGGGTGACACAGACGAGCTGCCGGGGGAGGGGACAATGCTCCTGCTGACGAGGACAGCACCGGGAAGGTGCCAACCCCAACCGGGACCCCCGAGCGGGACCCCCGAGGTGCTGCGGGGTCCCTGTGCCCCGTCCTTGCAGCCCCGCAGCCGCAGAGTCACCCTGGGGGTCCCCGGGCAAGGATTGGGGTGCCCCGAGGAATGCTGAGTCAGCGTCCTGCGCTGCTGCGGTCAGCGCGATTCCCGGCGGCCCTTGGACCCGTCCCGGACAGAGTGGCCACTGCCGGCCACCAGGGGCCAGCCGGGTCACCGCGGGCCAGCGCCGGCCGCCGGGGGCCGCTCTGAGCCACCAAGAGTCGCTACGGGCACCGTGAGTCGCTGCGGCCGCTGCCCGTCTCCGAGGGCCGCCGCCGGTGCCCGTGGTGCCGCCGCCGGTGCCCGTGGTGCCGCCGCAGCTCCTGCGGGCCAGCGCCGGCCCGCGGCTCGCAGCCCCCGCTGCCCTGCGCTCCGTCGGGGGGCGGCGGCCGCAGGAGCCCCCCGGGCTGGCGGTGGCCGCGAGCGCCCGTGGAAGAGCTTCAGAGGGTCCCGCGGGGCGGGGCCGCGCCCCCCGCTCAGCCGTAGCTGTGGGGGCTGTTGGGGTTCATGGGGGACGAGTCGCGGCGCCCCGAGTGTCCCCGCAGCTGCCACAGGCGGTGGCTCAGGTTCTGCACCTGGCAGGTGCCCAGCACGCAGCCCACCCGCACCAGGTGCGCCCCGGCGTGCCGGCGGCCCCGCGCCCGCCGGGGGTCGTGCCGGGGGTCGTGCCGCAGGATCAGGCGCCGGACGTGCCACGGAGGGGGCCGGGGGACGAGCGGGCGGTGCCGGGGGGCGACCCAGGGGCCGCGCCGGGCGACCAGGGCTCGGTGTCGCAGGGTCCCGAAGGGCTGCGGGGCTGGGGGGTCTCTGGGGAGAGCAGGGATCCGCTGCGGGGGGCTCCGCGCCGGGGGCACCCTGCGGGAGAGAAGGGACAGGGTCGGGGGTGGCACCGCCACAGCAGCGGGGGTGGCACCTCCCGAGCCCGCAGCCAGCGCGGTGCCCGCGGCTTCCGGAGGAGGAGGAGGAGCAGCAGGAGGAGGAAGCAGCCGGAGCCGGGGAGCAGCCGCTACCTGCCGGCGCACACGTACCCGAGCGCCGACACGCGTCCCGGCACCCGCGGGTCCCCCCGCGCCCCCCACCCCGTTCCCACGAGCCCCGGGCACCCGCGTGGGGGTCTGGCCTCAGGGGCACCCCCAAAGTGCCCCCTGTGCCCCCCTGTCCCGGGACACCCTTTCCTCCCGAGTTCCAAACAACTCCAGTTTTGGTCCAATTCTTAATCCCGTGCTTCTCCTTTCCTTTTTTTTCGAATGTTTCCTCCCCATCTTAACCCTCGTCCCTCGCCCCAGGGGACCCCAGCCCCAGCCATGGAGCTGTGGGGTCGGGGTGCCCCCATGCCCCCCCACCCGCGGCCGCGCTCCTCCCGCGCCCCCGGGCGCGCTCCCGGAGCAGGGACGCGCACACACACCTGGGGGGGGTGCGCGCACACACACCTGGCGGGGCTGTCCGGACCCCAGCACCCCGCAGACCCCCCACTCGGGCACCCCCGAGCTCCTGCACGCACAAAATCTCCATCCCGGCGCTCGCCAGCGCTCGGCGGCTCGGGCACATCTGGCACAGCTGGCACGCTTTGCACACCGGGCACACTTGGCACACTGGGCACACCTGGCACTCCTGGCACACCGGGCACACTTTACACACCTGGCACACTTTGCACACCTGGCACACTTTGCACACCTGGCACACCTGGCAGCCCCGGGCGCGCCGTGACCCCACCGCGGGCACCGGACCCCGCACCCCGCGCCCGCCCCCGCGTCCCCCGGGACGTCCCCCGGAGTTGGGGTGAGGGAAAAGGGGGTGCGGGAAAAGGGGGTGCGGGAGGGCAGGACGAGCGGGGAGGGGGTTTGGGCAGCGGCGAGGGCGGAGGGGTCGTCCCGGGCGGGGTCGGGCAGAGGGTTCGAGAGGGGTCCGGGCAGGGGCGTGGGCAGGGATCGGGGCAGGGGGTGAGAAGAGGGGGCGCGGGCGGGCAGGGGGTGCGGGCAGGGATCAGAGGAGGAGGCGCGGGGATCGGGGGCAGGGGGTCCGGGCAGGGATCGGGGCAGGGGGTCCGGGCCGGGATCGGGGCAGGGGGTCCGGGCCGGGATCGGGGCAGGGGGTCCGGGCAGGGTCCCTCACCTGCGGGCCGGCAGGGCCCGGCCGTGGGGCAGCTCCAGCAGGCACAGCGCGAAGCTGACGCAACCCAGCGCCAGCGGGGCCGGGGCTCGCATGGCCGGGCGGGACGGGACGGGACGGGAGGCGGCGGCGGCGGCTGCGGGAGACACGGGGCGGGTGATTCGGGGGGGCTCGGGGCGGGGGTCGCGCTGGGGTCCGGCTGCAGATCCCAGCCCCCTTCCCGTCCTCCCCCCGCTCCGCTCCCGCTCCTCCCCGAGCCCCAGCCGGGGGGCGGCGCGGGGTCCCGGCCGTACCTGAGCGGGCTCGGGGCGCGCTGGGCTCGGGGCCGGCTCTGTCCCCGCTCCCCGCCCGGCCCAGGTTAAATATCGCCGGGCCCGGCGGGCGGGAGGAGCCCAGCGGGGCGGGAGGAGCCGCGGGCGGGGGCGGCCCCGCAGCGCCCTCGGTTCCGCACCTTCCCCGGCGCCGCAGCGGCCCCGCAACCCCCGACCCCGCACGGCCCTTCCCAGACCCTCACTGTCCCTTCGCAGACCCCTCACTGCCCCCGGCCCCGCACCCCCCGAACATCCCCCGGTACCGCACATCCCCCGCTCCGGCCCCGCTGCCCCCGGGACCTTCCCGGTGCGGGACCGGGGCCGGGCTGGGGACCCGTCCGGGGGGCGCTGGGGTTATTGGGGGGTCCGGGCTCCCCCCGCAGCCCCGGGGCCGGCGGGGCCGGTCCGTGGTGCCCCGTGCCACGTCGTGCCGGGCCCTGCCAAGCCCGGCCGTGTCCCCCCGCCTGGCACCGCCGGGCAGCGGGGACCCCCGGGCACCCCCACATCCCCCCTGTCCTGGCAGGGAGTTCGGGGGGTGACAGAGCCCACCCAGTGCCCCAGTATGGACAGCCCCGCCTGCCCCTTCGTGGGGAACCCCCCCCCCGCTTCTCCCAGGGCCGAGTCCACGTTTTCAAGCATCACATGGGGCCTTGTAAAACAATTAAGGAATGTAAATCCGCAGGGATCAGAGCGGTCCCGCTCCTGCGGGGCAGCAGCTCCCCCAAACCGCGGCTGGGGGGTTCCCGGGGGGGGGCAGGGGGCTCCTGGGGGCCGCTCCAGAGCTGGGCAGGGGAGGGGTCCCCACAGCTTCCCTGGCCGGGACCCCCAACCGGGGGTCCCGCGGGCTTGGGGCGAGGACCCCCAGCACCCCCAGTGTCCCGAGCGGCCCGGAGCCCTGGGATGGGGGTCCCCTCTTCCCCCGAGGCGGTTTCTCGGGCCGAGGGGCCGGGGGCCTCCGCGTGCCCGGAATCGCTGGGATTCTTCCGCATTATCGGGACACAAAGGCTCCACACACCCGCGCGCCGAGCGGGGGGATTTGGGGCAGCACCTGATCCCGGGGGGCTGGGGAGGGGCTGGGGGCGGCGGGACAGAGCCCTGAGGGCCCCGCGACCCCCGGAACCCGCACGGCTCCCGCACGGCTCCCGCACGGCTCCGGGGAATTCCCGCGGCGTGCTGCGCTCTTCCGCCGGGCTCTGCTGGACCGGCCCAGCCAGAGCGAAAATCGCGGCTCGGAACAGCGCCCGGAGCCGCGGGTGGGGTGCGCGGGACACCCCGGGACCCCCGAGCCCGCCCTGAGCCCCACGGCTGTGTCACCCTGTGCGCTGTGGGGCGGGTCTCAGAGGGTGGCATCTGTCACCCAGCACCCCGAGAGCCACCCCAGGGCCATTCCGACCCCCGCCAGGAGCTCCCGCGGGTCCCCGTGGGGGCAGTGGCAGCCGCTGTCACCGGGGTCAGTGTCCCCAGAGCAAGCCTGGGCACGAGGAGGGGGCTCTGGGGACATGCAGGGGTCCAGCTGAGCCCCAGGGACAGAGCGCATTTCGCTGCCCTCCTCCCGCTCGGGGATCACCATTCCCGGGGCAGGGGGAAGGATCCCGGATCCCCGGTGTCACCCCGGGGCTGCTGTCACCGCGCGGTGCCACAGCTGGAGCCGCCGTCCCCAGGTCACCTCCATCCGGGGCCCGGCAGCGCTTTCCCTCTTCCTCGCTGCTGGCTGCCGGCCCTGGGAGCCCGGGAGAAGGTTTAATCAGCTGAATTGCCGGCTGGCTGAGGCCCCGGGGCAGCGCCCGCAGCCCCGCTCGCGTCACCCGCTCCCCAAAAAGCGTCTCTGGGTGCTGGGAGCCTCCAGGGCTGCCCGCCCTGTCCCGGAGCAGCAGGGCCGGGGGGCACAGCCAGGACCCCCACACCGAGGGGCTGCTACCCCCTCCCTGAGCCCCCCGGGACCCCCAAAGTGGCCGCGCACGGGCCCGGAGGCGCGTCCTGCTGCGGGACGGTGACAGAGATGCTCCGTGTTCGGAAATCTCCGGGAATTCCCCGGGACAGGGAAGGCACCGCGTCCTCCATCCTGCGGACACCTGAGTGTCCCCAGTGTCACCAGCACTCTCAGGGTCCCCAGTGTTCCCAGCGTCCCCAGCACTTTCAGGAGCGCCAGCATCCCCAGTGTCCCCAGGGTCCCCAGTGTCCCCAGTGTCCCCAGCATCCTCAGGAACGCCAGGTTCCTCAGCGTCCCCAGTGCCACCCGTGTCCCCAGTGTCCCCAGGAACGCCAGCATCCCCAGGATCCCCAGTGCCCTCAGGATCCCCAGTGTCCCAACATTTTCAGGAACAGCAGAGTCCCTAGTGTCTGTCCTCAGTGCCACCAGGGTCCCCAGTGTCCTCGGGGTTCCCAGTATTCCCAAGGTCCCCAGTGTTCCCACTATCCCCATCATTTTCAGGATCCCCAGTGTCCCCAGTGTCCCCAGTATCCCCAGTGTCCCCAGCAGCAGCCCTGCCCGAGAGGATCCCGAGCACCCCCGGGCTCTGCACGTGCCTTGTGCCCCCGTGCCCGCGGCCCCGTTCCTGCCGCCAGCCCCGTGTCCTGTGCCGCGGGGCTCCCCGTGCCCTCTGCAGTCCCGCCCAGCTCCTGCTCCCGTGTCACCCGCTGTCCCCAGGGGTGCCATCCCTGCAGTGCCAGTCCCTGCCGGCTCCGATTCCCATCCCAGCGGGGTCCCCGTGCCCGTCCCCCCCCGGCACGGGGAAGGTCACACCCCGCAGAGCCCCGGGCGCTCCCCGGGTGGATCAGCCCGGTTTTCCTGTTCCCACCCCCGGCACCGCTCCGGTCCCACGTCCCCGCTGTCACCCTTTACCGGGTACCCGTCCCTCGGGCTGTCCCCGGGCTGTCACCCTGCCGGTGCCCCGATGGCCACCCCAGCGCATCCCCGGGCTCGTGTCACTGTCCCATGGGGTCACACCGGGTGTCCCCTGCTCTGTGAGCCCGCACAGCCCCAAACTGGGGTCCGGGTGTGGCTGCAGCCCCTGCGCACACCGCGATGCGGGCACGGGGGATGTGGCGACACGGGGACACGGGGACACGGGGACGGTCACCCGGTGCCAGCCACAGCCCAGCTGATGGCCGAGCCGTGCTGGAATGGGCACAGGGACACCTGCGGCTCCACGCCACCCGTCAGCACCGTGGGACCAGCGGGTGGCCCCAAGAACTGCCCGTGCTGCGGGACCCGCCTATCCCAGGTGGGCTCAGCCCGGGTGCGGGGGTCTCTGCGGGACCCCGGCGTGTGGCAGCGGCCCCGGGGACGGTGCCCGTGGCCGGCACGCAGCCAGCCGTGTCCCGACGCCGCACATGTCCCGACACGCGGCGGCCGGAGGGGCCGGGCGGGAGGTGCAAGGGCCGGGCGGGGTTGCATCACCCCCGGCCGGGGAGTGGGGTGCGGGGGAGCCCCGCTCTGGGGGGCTGCTGGGGCCGGCTGCGCATCCTGGGGACCCCCGTCCCAGCCGGGGAGAGGGTGAGCCCCAAGGCCGGGGGATGGGGATGTCCGTGCCCTGCGCCCCGGGCGCCCCTCCCAGCGCGGGGACACCGCGGGACACCTGGGGGTGACCCCAAAGTTGTGATTCTGGGGTGCTCCCGGTGCCCGAGGCTTTGGCACGGCTCTGCCCGGACCCCCAGCGCCCCCCGGGCCGTGCCCCGCTGCCCCCCCATCCCGCACGCACCCCACGTCCCGCTCCCGCGTGGGAGGGGAATGGGGATTTTCCCGGCTGTGCCCCGGGGTGTGCCCGGGACCGGGGGCACCGGGGGCGGGTCCGGGCCTGGCACGGCGAGCTCCGGGACGGGACGGAGCGGGACGGGGTTTAACGGGATGGGATTGAACGGGACGGGATTTATCGGGATGGAATTTAACGGGGTGGGATTGAACGGGGTGGGATTTAACGGACGGGATTTAACGGGGTGGGATTGAACGGGATGGGATTGAACGGGGTGGGATTGAACGGGGTGGGATTTATCAGGATGGGATTGAACGGGGTGGGATTTATCGGACGGGATTGAACGGGTGGGATTGAAGGGTGGGATTTAACAGACGGGATTTACCAGGGGTGGGATTGAACGACGGGATCGAGCGGAGGCGGGATTTGAACGGGTCGGGATTGAACGGGGTGGGATTGAACGGATGGGATTGAACGGGATGGGATTTATCGGGACGGGATTGAACGGGGTGGGATTGAAGGGTGGGATTTAACAGGACGGGATTTGAAACGGGGACTGAGCGGAATGGGACGGGATTGAACGGGGTGGGATCGAACGGGTGGGATTGAATGGGATGGGATTGAATGGGATGGGATTGAACCGGGTGGGATTTAACGGGGTGGGATTTACTGGGGTGGATTTACCAGGGTAGGGATTTAAACGGGGTGGGATTGAACGGACGGGATTGAACAGGGTGGGATTTACGGGATGGGATTGAACGGGGTGGGATTTAACCGGGTGGGATTTAACAGGGTGGGATTTAATGGGGTAGGATTTAACGGGGTGGGATTTAACGGGGTGGGATTGAACGGGGTGGGATTGAACGGGACGGGATTTAACAGGACGGGATTTAACGGGACGGAACGAATGGGACGGGATTGAACGGGACGGGATTGAACGGGGTGGGATTGAACGGGACGGGATTTAACAGGATGGCCACCCCGGCTCTGCGGGCGCTGCTCCGTGCCAGGGCCACCACGGGCCGTGCCAGGGCACACTGCCACCTCAGCCCTGCCCCCAGGTGTGCCCGGGCAGGTGTGGCTGCGCCGGGGGCCGTGTCCGGTGGGAGCCGCTGGGAACGGGGATAGCGGGGGCGGGACGGATCCCAAACCCCGGAGGAGCCGCGCACGAGGGGCCGGGAGGGTCGCGCCGTCCCTGGGTGGGGGGCGGCACGGAGCCCCCAGTGCCGGCACCCCGGGGATGCTGGGGAACCTCAGGGGGGTGTCCTGGGGGTCACACCTGTGCGGGGTCACACCTGTGCGGGGTCACACCTGTGCGGGGTCACACCTGTATAGGGTCAAATCTGTGTGAGGGGTCACACCTGTGTATGGGGTCACATCTGTATGTGAGGTCACACCTGTATGGGGGTCACACCTGTGTGGGGTCACACCTGTGTGGGGTCACACCTGTATAGGGTCAAATCTGTGTGAGGGGTCACACCTGTGTATGGGGTCACATCTGTATGTGAGGTCACACCTGTATGGGGTCACACCTGTATGGGGTCACACCTGTAAGGGGTCACACCTATATGTGGGGTCACATCTGTGTGGGGTCACACCTGCGTGGGGTCACACCTGTGTGGGGTCACACCTGTGTGTGGGGTCACACCTGTGTGTGGGGTCACATCTGTGTGTGGGGTCACACCTATGAGGGGGTCACACCTGTGTGGGGTCACACCTGTATGGGGGTCACATCTGTGAGGGGTCACACCTGTATGGGGGTCACACCACTGTGGGGGTCACACCTGTATGGGGGTCACACCTGTGTGTGGGGTCACACCTGTGTGTGGGGTCACATCTGTGTGTGGGGTCACACCTATGAGGGGTCACACCTGTGTGTGGGGTCACACCTGTGTGGGGTCACACCCTGTGTGTGGGGGTCACACCTGTGTGTGTGGGGTCACATCTGTGTGTGGGGTCACACCTATATGAGGGGTCACACCTGGGTGTGGGGTCACACCACTGTGGGGGTCACACCTGTGTGGGGTCACACCTGTGTGTGGGGTCACACCTGTGTGGGGTCACACCTGTATGGGGTCACACCTGTATGTGGGGTCACACCTGTATGGGGTCTCACCTGCGGGGGTGTTTTCCCAGGGGCCCGATGTGAATGGGGGGTGACGCATTCGACTGAGGGGCTGGCGAGGACCCTGGGGGGCTGTGCACACCTGGGGGGCTGTGCTCACATCGGGGGGCCGTGCACACCTGGGGGCTGTGCACACCTGGGGGGCTGTGCTCACATGGGGGGCTGTGCTCACATGGGGGGCCGTGCACATGGGGGGGCTGTGCACACCTGGGGGGCTGTGCACACCTGGGGGCTGTGCACACCTGGGGGGCTGTGCTCACATGGGGGCTGTGCTCACATGGGGGCCGTGCACACATGGGGGCTGTGCTCACCTGGGGGGCCGCACACATGGGGGGCTGTGCTCACATGGGGGGCCATGCACACATGGGGGGCCGTGCACACCTGGGGAGGCCGTGCTCACATGGGGGGCTGTGCTCACATGGGGGGCTGTGCTCACATGGGGGGGCTGTGCACACATGGGGGGCCGTGCTCACATGGGGGCTGTGCTCACATGGGGGCCTGTGCTCACATGGGGGGCTGTGCTCACATGGGGGCTGTGCTCACATGGGGGGCTGTGCACACCTGGGGGGCCGTGCTCACATGGGGGGCCGTGCACACATGGGGGGCTGTGCTCACATGGGGGCTGTGCTCACATGGGGGGCTGTGCACACATGGGGGGCCGTGCACACCTGGGGGGCCGTGCTCACCTGGGGGCCGTGCTCACATGGGGGGCTGTGCTCACCTGGGGGGCCTGTGCTCACATGGGGGCTGTGCTCACATGGGGGGCTGTGCACACCTGGGGGGCCTGTGCTCACATGGGGGCTGTGCTCACATGGGGGCCGTGCTCACATGGGGGGCTGTGCTCACATGGGGGGCTGTGCACACATGGGGGCCGTGCTCACATGGGGGGGCTGTGCACACCTGGGGGGCTGTGCACACCTGGGGGGGGCCGTGCTCACATGGGGGGCTATTAGCTCACATGGGGGGTCCCCCCCGCACCCCCACATCCGGAGGTTCCCTAAACACGTCTCTGTGCACACCGGGGGGTCCCCGCACACCTGAGACACCTGGGAGGCATCCGTGCACACCTGGTGATGTCCCCGCGCCCCGGGATGTCCCCGCACCCCTCGGTGTCCCCGCACCCCTCGGTGATGTCCCCTCACCCCGGGATGTCCCCGCACCCCCGGGATGTCCCTCGCACCCCAGGGTGTCCCCCGCACCCCGGGATGTCCCCGCGCCCCGGGATGTCCCCTCACCCCCGGTGATGTCCCCGCACCCCGGGATGTCCCCGCACCCCCGGGATGTCCCCGCACCCCAGGGTGTCCCCGCACCCCGGGATGTCCCCGCACCCCAGGGTGTCCCCCGCACCCCTCGGTGATGTCCCCGCGCCCCGGGATGTCCCCGCACCCCAGGGGTGTCCCCGCACCCCTCGGTGATGTCCCCGCGCCCCGGGATGTCCCCGCACCCCCGGGTGTCCCCGCACCCCGGGATGTCCCCGCGCCCCGGGATGTCCCCGCACCCCCGGATGTCCCCGCACCCCGGGATGTCCCCGCACCCCCGGGATGTCCCCGCACCCCTCGGTGTCCCCGCACCCCTCGGTGTCCCCTGCACCCCTCGGTGATGTCCCCGCGCCCCGGGATGTCCCCGCACCCCTCGGTGTTCCCGCGCCCCGGGATGTCCCCGCACCCCTCGGTGATGTCCCCGCACCCCTCGGTGATGTCCCCGCACCCCCTCGGTGTCCCCGCACCCCTCGGTGATGTCCCCGCACCCCTCGGTGGTGTCCCCGTGCCCCTCGGTGTCCCCGTGCCCCCCCCCCCCCCATTCCGGACCCTCCCCCCCGGGGAAGCCCCCGCCCCAGCCCCGCCCCCTTCGCTCCCGGCCCCGCCCCTCCCTGCCTCTCAGCCAATGGGGAGCCGCGGCCGCTCCCGCCCTCAGCCAATAGGCGGCGAGGCCCCGCCCCCGGCGCGGCGGGCGCTGGCGCAGGCGCGGTGCGCGCGGGGCCAAGATGGCGGCGGCGGGCGGTGGGCGCGGGCGGGCGGCGGCGCCCTGAGGAGCCGAGCGCGGCCTCGCGGGGCTGCCGGGGCCCGGCCCGGGCCGCCCCCGCCGCCATGGCCCGCCTGGCGGACTACTTCGTGCTGGTGGGATACGACCCCGGCAAGCGCGGTGAGCGGCGGGGGGACGCGGGGGGGCCGGGCCCGGCTCTGTGGGGTGAGGCCGGGCCGGGGCCGCGGGGCCGCAGCCGGGGCGGCCGCGGGCGGTTCTCAGCCCCGGGGCGCTGGCGGCAGCCGCGGCCGCCCCTGCGCGGCTCGGCGCGTTCGCGTTCGGGTGTTTCAGTCTGTCCCCCTCCCCCGCCGCGCGGAGCTGTCACCGCTCCGGAAACGGCGGCCGCGCCGGCGGGGGGGCACCGCTGCCGGGGGACGGCCCCGGGACGGCCCCGGGTGGTCCCCGCGCGGCCGCGGCCCCCGGGTGGGGTGCTGTACCCACAGCCCCTAAAATGGGGTGCTGTACCCCCAGCCCCTGGGATGAGGTGTTGTACCCCCAGCCCCTGGGATGAGGTGCTGTACCCACAGCCCCTGGGGTGGGGTGCTGTACCCCAGCCCCTGGGATGAGGTGCTGTACCCCCAGCCCCTGAAATGAGGTGCTGTACTCACAGCCCCTGGGGTGGGATGCTGAACCCCCAGCCCTGTTCTCTGCACATCCACAGCCCCTGGGATGAGGTGTTGTACCCCCAGCCCCATCCCTGCACATCCACAGCCCGTTGGATAGAGTGTTGTACCCCCAGCCCCATTCTCTGGGTACCCCCAGCCCCTGGCATGCTGTGCCGTACCCCCAGCCCCTTTTCCTGGGTACCCCCAGTCCCTGGGATGAGGTGTTGTATTCACAGCCCCTGGGGTGGGGTGCTGTACCCCCAGCCCCTGGCATGCTGTGCTGTACCCCCAGCCCCATCCCTGCACATCCACAGCCCGTGGGATAGAGTTTTGTACCCCCAGCCCCATCCCTGCCCACCCCCAGCCCCCTCAGGCCCCCTCGCTGCTCCCTCGGACGCTCCTGACCCCAGATCTCGTCCCTCTGTGCTCTCCTCCATCCCTGCTTGCCCTCAGGTGATGCTGTTGGTTGTTTTGGTCGTGAGGTGTTTCCTGTTGGGATTTATGGTCTCCTCCTATCGTGTTTCCCTCTGCTTCCTGCCCCCAACAGCTTTTTGGTGAGAAGGAGCTTTGGCAGCATCACAAAGGAGGTGAAGTGACCTAAAATCAGGGTTTTGGTGCAGAACTGCCCCCGAGCATCTCTCATCTCTTCCCACCTGGCACATTCCCAGCTGTCAGCTGAGCTTATTGCCAGCCTGTGCCTGGGCTGGGGAAGGGAATCCTCGTAGTGACGTGGGTTTGGTTACTGGGGATGCTGGTGGGGCTGGGAGCTGGTTCAGATCCACCCTCCCAGGGTGGATCCCAGCCCTGCCTGCTGCCTCTCCCAGCCTGGAGCAGCTGGGGTCCCAGGTGAGAGGCAGAGGAGTGAGATGTGTGTCAGGAATGCTGGAGAGCAGAGCAGGCTGGGTCAGAGTTTGGTGTTTCCTGAGGCCTTTCTGCCCGTGTGGTGCTTTATTGTTGTTGTTATTATTGTTATTGCTGTTATTGCAGGTGTTTTTCCCCCAGTGTCTCATGGCCCTGGGGCACTGGGATGGGCAGGAGCTGCTCTCCCCTGGCTCAGACCGTGCCTGGGGTGGGAGGGCTGCAGGAGATGCTGGGGGGGTTCCAGGGTTCCACCTGGCAGCAGGTTCCACATCCTCTCGGGAGCAATGCTGGGTGCTTGTACCCCTTTTGTCCTGCTTCCTCCTGCATCTTCCTCATCTCATCCCTGAGGGTGCAGCAGCTCACACCTGCACCTTCAAACTGGTGATTTGAACTGGTTGGTGACTGGTGGGGATGAACGACCTGGGGTTCCTTGAGCCTGGGGTTCCTTCAGCCTGGTTTTCCTTGGGCCTGGAGTTCCTCCAGCCTGGTTTTCCTTGAGCCTGGAGTTCTTTCAGCCTGGTTTTCTTTGGGCCTGGGGTTCCTCCAGCCTGGTTTTCTTTGGGCCTGGGGTTCCTCCAGCCTGGTGTTCCTTGCTGTGACTCCCAGACCCTGAGTTTCCAAGGGAACAGAAGTGTCCCACCTGTGCCTCTGGGGTAATCTGGGATTTGTCTGGGGGAGAGGGGTGATGCTGTGGGGTGATGTGGTTGGCTGTATGGGACAGCCAGAAGGAGGAGCAGGTTTAGGTGGGATCTGGGGCAGGAATTGCTGCTGGGCTGGAATTGGCAGAGCAGCTGTGGCTGCCCCTGGATCCCAGGCTGGACACTGGGGCTGGGGGCTGCTGGGGCAGTGGGAGGTGTCCCTGCCGTGGCAGGGGTGGATTGAGATGAACTTTGTGCTCCCTTCCCACCCAAATCACTCGGTGACTCTTTGCCACTGGGACAGGAAGAGCTCACACTTAACAAATCACGTTCCTGTGATGTAAATATTCACTTTATTTTGGGTTTACCTCCCCTCTGCAGGGAGGGGGTGTGTCCAGGATGCTGTGGGGAGATGGGGATGGATCCGGGATGCCCTGGGAAGGGACAGACACCAGCTGAGCCTGCTGGCTGCTGGGATGGCCCAGGCAGAAGTGACCTGGCCAGCATGGGGCACCCAGGGTTGTGGCAGCTCTGTGGCAGCCCGAGCAAACCCTTCCCACCCCGGCCTGGAGGTGTCCCTGTGCCATGTCCCCAGGGGTGGGGAGATGTCCTGACACCGGTTCTGTGGTTTTTGGGATCAGCTGGCAGCATTCCCAGCTCTGTTTTCCCACCCCCCTCCCTGCTTAGATAACGCTGGAGGAAGGGCAGCAGCACTCATCTGCCAGTGACTAATTGCTGTACAGGTTGGGTGGCTCTGGCAGAGCCGTGGGCTGTGCCAGGCTGGCACCTTCCCTGTGAGCCCCAGCTGTAAACAAAGCTGGGCTGAGCTGCACCAGGGCTGGGTGGGCACTGCTGGAGCCTCGTGCCTGTGGGTTTGTGGTGGGACAGGGCTGGGTTTGCAGCTGGGGATGTGAAAGGGAAAGGTCTGGTGGGGTGCTGGGAGCTGAGGTGGCTCTGCAGCATCTCCAGAGAGACAATCCCAGAATGGTTTGGGATAGCAGGGACCCCAGAGCCCCCCAGTGCCACCCCTGCAGTGCCAGGGCAGGGATACCTCCCACTGTCCCAGCTGCTCCAGCCCCAGTGTCCAGCCTGGGATCCAGGGGCAGCCACAGCTGCTCTGCCAATTCCAGCCCAGCAGCAATTCCTGCCCAAATTGCCACCCCAAGCTCCCCCAGCCAGGGAATTCCCTCCATTCCCAGCTCTCCCAGCCCAGGATTGGATCCATCCCCACCCCAGCTCCTCTCTAGGAAGGAATTTTGGGATCTGGGGGCTGCACTGGGAATCTCAGGACTCCAGGAAGGGTCTCCCTTCTCTTTTCCATCCCCAAATTCCATAAAAATCCCTCAGGATGGATTCTGAGCATCCTTGATCCCAGAATCCCAGAGTGGTTTGGGATGGGATCCATGGCCCTTCAATCCCATCCCATCCCAATCCCACCATCCCAGGCTGCTCCAGCCTTTCCTGGGACACTGCCAGGGATCCAGGGATTCTCTGCCAATTCCAGCCCAGCAGCAATTCCTGCCCCAGATCCCAGCAGCCCTGCCCTGTGGCAGTGGGAGCCATTCCCTGCTCCTGTCCCTGTCCTTGTCCCCAGCCCCTCTGCAGCTCTGCTGGAGCCCCTCCAGGCCCTGGCAGGGCTCTGAGGCTCTGCCTGGATCCTCCCATTCCCTCCATGAGTTGTTGCCGTGCCTCAGTGCAGTTTGTGGGAACAAAACTGAAAGCAGATCCATGCTGCTGCTGGGATCACTGGGGTCACTGGGGTTTCCTGGAACAGCCCTGTCCCCTGTGCCCTGGGGCTGTGGGGCAGGGAGCACGTCCTGTTGCTCTGCCAGGGGCAGAAAAGGGCTCTGGACTCTCTCAAGGGCTGTGGCTTTGGCTCTGGGGCCGGGCCTGGAGCTGCTCTGGCTGCATGGGGTGTCCAGGACCCGGGCAGGCATCCAGATGCTTTTCCTGGTTTGTGAAGCCGTGGGGATGTGCCCAGGGATGCAGAGAAAGGGCACAGCACCTGCCTGGCACGGTGTCCCCGTGTCCCCTGCTGTGCCAGGCTCCCAGACTCTGTGGGGCTGTGTGGAGAGGGGCTCCAGGGAATGCTCCTGGCAGTGGGAATCACATCCTTCCATGCCAGGGTGTGATTTATTGTGTGCTGATTGCTCACATTATTCCCTGTAAATGGGTGGGTTTTATTCTCCTGGCTCTTCCCGTGCTGCAGATGGATGACAGCTTCCCAGAGCTGGGATTGTGCCTGGTTTTACCTGGGAGTTACAACTTCCCAGAGCTGGGATTGTGCTTGGTTTTACCTGGGAATAGCAATTTAACAGAGCTGGGATTGAGCCTGGTTTTCCTTGGAATAACAGCTCCCCAGAGCTGGGATTGTGCCTGGTTTTATGTGTGATTAACAACTTCCCAGAGTCTGGGACTGTGCCTGGTGTTACCTGGGAATAGCAATTTAACAGAGCTGGGATTGAGCCTGGTTTTCCTTGGAATAACAGCTCCCCAGAGCTGGGATTGTGCCTGGTTTTACCTGGGAGTGACAGGTTTCCAGGTGCCGGGATTGTGCCTGGTGTTACCTGGAATAACAGCTCCCTAGAGCTGGGATCATGCCTGGTTTTACCTGGGAATAAAAATTTACCAGAGCCGGGATTGTGCCTGGTTTTACCTGGGAATAAAAATTTACCAGAACCGGGATTGTGCCTGGTTCTACCTGGGAGTAACAACTTCCCAGAGCCGGGATTGTGTCTGGCTTTACCTCAGCACTGAGTAGTTTTCCCCATGCCCTGAGAGTCCAGGACAGCTCAGTTCCAAACCGTGTGGCTGCAGGAGTCTGGAGGTTTTGGACAGGGAGCATGGCCTGGATGATGGGAGCCAAGACCCACTTTGGGATGGATTTGGGATTTCCCAGGGGGTTTAACTGCCCGAGGGCAGGGCTGGAATGGCAGAGCAGCTGTGGCTGCCCCTGGAATGGGGACACTGGGGCTGGGAGCAGGGACAGTGGGAGGTGTCCCTGCCCTGGCACTGCAGGGGTGGCACTGGGGGGCTCTGGGGTCCCTCCCCACCCCAACCATCCCTGCTGCTCCCTGGGGTGCCGTGCTGGCCGGGGGGAAGCCGAGGCTGCTCGGGGAAGTCACGCTGGTTTCTCGGTGCCTCCGTGGGCGGCCTGGGGGATGGCAGGAGGAAGCTGCCTCTTCCCATCAGGCGTCGGGGGCAGGTTTTGGGGTGCTCTTTGTGAGGCTTGACGCATCCTGCCCCTCCCGAGGTGCTCCTGGAGTTGGTGGTAGGGAGCAGGCCGGGGCAGGGCTCTCAGGGCTCCTCCTGCTGCTGCCCCAGCCGTGCTTCGGGTTGGGTTTGGCTCTCCTGTCACTCTGTCCCCCTGTCGTGCGTGGCCGTGGCCGAGTGACTCAAGGTCTGACTCAGCCGGGTTTTGGGAGCATCCAGCACAACCCCAGCGTGGAAAAGCCCCCGGGGCTGGCAGCAGTTTGGAGCTGTTTGCTGGGTCAATATTTGCACAGGAAAGAGAGGCCGGGAATGGCCCTGCCTGGTGCAGAGCTGCTCCCGGCCACGTGCCTGGAGCTGGGAGAGGTGGGCATGAGAGGGGAAATCCTGAGCTGCTCCAGGGCTCTGCCTGGGAAACTGGGAATGTTCCCCTGGAGAAGGGAAGGATGCAGGGAGAGCTTCCAGCACATTCCAGGGCCTGGAGGGGCTCCAGGAGAGCTGCAGAGGGACTGGGGACAAGGGATGGAGGGACAGGACCCAGGGAGTGGCTTCAGATTGGGAAAGGGGAGACTTGGGCAGGAATTGCTGCTGGGCTGGAATTGGCAGAGCAGCTGTGGCTGCCCCTGGATCCCTGGAATGTCCACTGGGAGCAGCTGGGACAGTGGGAGGTGGCCCTGCCATGGCAGGGGTGGCACTGGGTGATGTTTAAGGTCCCCTCCCAGCCGGAGCAGTCTGGGATTCGCTGGTTCCAAGTGCAGGAGTGGCTGCCTCTGGCAGGGCTCACCCCTCCCTCTGGCCCCCACAGCTGCATCCAGCCTGGAACTGCACGGTGCTGATCCCAGCCTGGAGCTGCACGGTGCTGATCCCAGCCTGGAGCTGCACGGTGCTGATCCCAGCCTGGAGCTGCACGTTGCTGATCCCAGCCTGGAGCTGCACGTTGCTGATCCCAGCCTGGAGCTGCACGGTGCTGATCCCAGCCTGGAGCTGCACGTTGCTGATCCCAGCCTGGAGCTGCACGTTGCTGATCCCAGCCTGGAGCTGCACGGTGCTGATCCCAGCCTGGAGCTGCACGGTGCTGATCCCAGCCTGGAGCTGCACGTTGCTGATCCCAGCCTGGAGCTGCACGTTGCTGATCCCAGCCTGGAGCTGCACGGTGCTGTGCTCCCAGCCTGGAGCTGCACGGTGCTGATCCCAGCCTGGAGCTGCACGGTGCTGCTCCCAGCCTGGAGCTGCACGGTGCTGATCCCAGCCTGGAGCTGCACGGTGCTGCTCCCAGCCTGGAGCTGCGGTGCTGCTCCCAGCCTGGAGCTGCGTTGCTGATCCCAGCCTGGAGCTGCGGTGCTGATCCCAGCCTGGAGCTGCAGGGTGCTGATCCCAGCCTGGAGCTGCACGTTGCTGCTCCCAGCCTGGAGCTGCCGTTGCTGATCCCCAGCCTGGAGCTGCACGTTGCTGCTCCCAGCCTGAGCTGCACGGTGCTGATCCCAGCCTGGAGCTGCGGTGCTGGATCCCCCAGCCTGGAGCTGCACGGTGCTGATCCCAGCCTGGAGCTGCACGTTGCTGATCCCAGCCTGGAGCTGCACGTTGCTGATCCCAGCCTGGAGCTGCACGTTGCTGATCCCAGCCTGGAGCTGCACGTTGCTGATCCCAGCCTGGAGCTGCACGGTGCTGCTCCCAGCCTGGAGCTGCACGTTGCTGATCCCAGCCTGGAGCTGCACGTTGCTGATCCCAGCCTGGAGCTGCACGTTGCTGATCCCAGCCTGGAACTGCACGGTGCTGATCCCAGCCTGGAGCTGCACGGTGCTGATCCCAGCCTGGAGCTGCACGGTGCTGATCCCAGCCTGGAGCTGCACGTTGCTGATCCCAGCCTGGAACTGCACGGTGCTGATCCCAGCCTGGAGCTGCACGGTGCTGATCCCAGCCTGGAACTACACGGTGCTGATCCCAGCCTGGAACTGCACGGTGCTGATCCCAGCCTGGAGCATGCGTTGCTGATCCCAGCTGCTCCACTCGTCCTGGTCTCCTGCCCTTGTTACTCCTGCCGGGACTTGGGGTGGGACAGGGACAGTGACAGGTCAGAGCTGCCCCGGGGCAGTGCCCGGGCTGGGCCTGTTTGTGAATGGAGAGAGATTCATCTTGGAATCATGGAGTTGTTTAGGTTGGAAACCTCTCAGAGCCCATCGAGTCCAGCCATTGCCAGCACTGCCAGGGCCACCACTCACCCTGTCCCCAAGTGCCACCTGCACAGGGCTGTGAGATCCCCCAGGGATGGGGATCCAGCCCCCCAGGCAGTTCCATCCCTGCCCACCCTTCCCACGGGGAAATTGCAGCTGCTGCCCGCCCTGCCCTGCCCTGCCCAGCCCTGAGGCCGTTCCCTCTCCTGCTGTCCCTGTTCCTGCAGCAGAGACCGACCTGGGGCTGTGCCCTCCTGCCAGGGACTTGTGCAGAGCCACAAGGGCCCTGAGCCTCCTTTTCTCCAGCCCCCAGCCCCATTCCAGCTCCCCCAGCCCCATTCCAGCTCCCCCAGCCCCCATTCCCAGCTCCCCAGCTCCCCCAGCCCCATCCCCAGCTCCCCAGCCCCATCCCAGCTCCCCCAGCCCCATCCCAGCTCCCCAGCCCCTCCCAGCTCCCCCAGTTCCATTTCCAGCTCCCCCAGTTCCATTCCCAGCTCCCCCAGTTCCATTCCCAGCTCCCCCAGCCCCTTCCCAGCTCCATTCTCTCCTTTTCCTTGTTTCCGTGTTGGAATGGGTGTTGTTATTCTCGGTGTGGGGTGGCTCAGGCTGGACCTGCAGCAGCACCTGAGCAGGGAAATCAGAGCTGTAGCTCTGGGCTGCTCATTTCTCCCCCTTCGGACACATTGCTGTGCCCAGCTGGTTTCCTTGTCAGAATTCCGTGCTGCAGTGAGCAGGAGGGTGCCTGGTCTTCCTGGGAGTGGCAGTCCCTGCTTGGGGTGAGGTGGGCACACAGCCCTGTCCCAGGTGTTGTACCCAGATCCTCACCTCATTTATTTTTTTTTGCTGCCAGTGAGGATTTAGCACTTTTCTCTCTGCTCTCTCTCACCCCCAGCTCGTGTTTTCCCCCAGATCTGAAGCCTTTTCTTGCAGCCTCTCCCATTTCCCATTCCAGCCCTGGGCTGGAGCAGCAGCTGTGGTTTTATGGGTGCTGAAAACACAAACAAACCCTCACTTGGAACTGCAGGGGGAGGAGTTAACCCAGAGAACGCCTTTGCTTTGGTTCTGTGACACTGGGGGCAGCAGGGATGATCCTGGGTGGGATTGCAGGGATCTGGAGGAGCTTTTCTCCCACTTCTCTCTGGGATTGAGGCCCTGATGCCTCCAGGGCTGTTCTCTGTGGCTCCCCAGCTCCTGACCACTAAATGCTGCTGCTGTGGCCAAGGAGAGCTGGAGAGCCTGGGCTGGGCCTCAGGGCAGGGAATTCCTGCTGCTGGGGATGATCCAGAATCCCCTCTGGGGCTGCCCAGAGCGTTTGGGGGCTGCTGGGACCCTCTGAGAGGCTCCTTGGGGACTGGTGGGACCCTCTGGGATGATTTAGAGGCTACTGGGACCCTCTGGGGAAGTTTAGGGGGTGTTGGGTTCCTGTGGAAGGATTTTGGGGCTGGTGGGATCCTGAGAAGGGATTTTGGGGGCTTGTGGGATCCTCTGGGGGAGTTTGGGGGGTGTTGGGACCCTGTGGGGTGATTAGGGGGCTTGTGTGAACTCTGGGACCCTGTGGGAGGGTTTAGGGGCTCCTGGGATCCTCTCAGAGAGTTTGGGGAGTGTTGGGATCCTGTGAAAGGATTTAGGGACTGGTGGGACCCTGTGGGAGGATTTAGGGACTGGTGGGACCCTCTGAGAGGATTTAGGGACTGGTGAGACCCTGTGGGAGGATTTAGGGACTGGTGGGACCCTCTGAAAGGATTTAGGGACTGGTGGGACCCTGTGGGAGGATTTGGTGACTGGTGGGACCCTTTGGAAGGATTTAGGGGCTGGTGGGACCCTGTGGGAAGATTTAGGAACTGGTGGGACCCTGTGGAGGGATTTAGGGACTGGTGGGACCCTCTGGGAGGATTTAGGGACTGGTGGGACCCTGTGGGAGGATTTAGGGACTGGTGGGACCCTGTGGGAGGATTTAGGGACTGGTGGGACCCTCTGAGAGGATTTAGGGACTGGTGGGACCCTGTGGGAGGATTTAGGGGCTGGTGGGACCCTGTGGGAGGGATTTAGGGACTGGTGGGACCCTGTGGGAGGATTTAGGGGCTGGTGGGACCCTGTGGGAGGATTTAGGGACTGGTGGGACCCTGTGGGAGGATTTAGGGACTGGTGGGGACCCTGTGAAGGATTTAGGGACTGGTGAGAGCCTCTGAAGGATTTAGGGACTGGTGGGACCCTGTGGGAGGATTTAGGGACTGGTGGGACCCTGTGGGAGGATTTAGGGACTGGGTGGGGAGCCTGTGGGAGGGATTTAGGGACTGGTGGGACCCTGTGGGAGGATTTAGGGACTGGTGGGAGCCCTGTGGGGGGATTTAGGGGCTGGTGGGACCCTGTGGGAGGGATTTAGGGACTGGTGGGACCCTGTGGGAGGATTTAGGGACTGGTGGGACCCTGTGGGAGGATTTAGGGGCTGGTGGGACCCTGTGGGAGGATTTAGGGGCTGGTGGGACCCTGTGGGGGGATTTAGGGGCTGGTGGGACCCCTGTGGGAGGATTTGGGGACTGGTGAGCCTCTGGGGGATTTAGGGGCTGGTGGACCCTGTGGGAGGATTTAGGGGCTGGTGGGAGCCTGTGGGAGGATTTAGGGACTGGTGGGACCCTGTGGGAAGATTTAGGGACTGGTGGGACCCTGTGGAAGGATTTGGGGACTGGTGGGACCCTGTGGGGGGATTTAGGGGCTGGTGGGACCTGTGGGGGGATTTAGGGGCTGGTGGGAGCCTGTGGGAGGGCCTGGGGCTGGTTTAGGGGCAGGCAGTGGATGGGGTCGGGGCACAGGCACAGCAGCAGTGAGGACCCTCCCTCTGCACCAGTTGCAGAGGTTTTTGTCATGGGGTGGCTCCCGGTGCCCCGGGGGCCTCTCTGGTTATTTTGTCGTGCCTGAGGCGAGTGGTGGAGCCGCGGCAGCAGGAGGGGGTTTGGGGAGGAGCAGCTGAGCTGTTTCTGTGGGCAGCTGCAGGAAGTGCAGCAAAGCAGCTTCTCCCTGAGCTCTGCAGCACCTTCCTGCTCTGCTGATGGCCCAGATAAGGCCACGGGTGTCTTGTCACTGCTGCTGTGGCTGTCACACCCTCCCCAGGGCGGGGCTGGGCTGGGCTGCTCTGATCAGATCCTGTTCTGGATGTTCTCTGGGGGCTTGGCCCCTGCAGCCAGGGCAACAGTGACAGTGGCCTCCCTGCACATTGTCCCTCCAAACCTGCCAGTGCTCCTGTCCAGGGCTGGGAATGGGGCTGGGGGAGCTGGAATGGGGCTGGGGGAGCTGGAATGGGGCTGGGGAGCTGGGAATGGGGCTGGGGGAGCTGGGGATGGGGCTGGGGAGCTGGGATGGGGCTGGGGGAGCTGGGATGGGGCTGGGGAAGGGATGGGGCTGGGGGAGCTGGAATGTGGGGCTGGGGGAGCTGGGGATGGGGCTGGGGGAGCTGGAATGGGGCTGGGGGAGCTGGAATGGGGCTGGGGGGAGCTGGGAATGGGGCTGGGGGGAGCTGGGAGGGGCTCAGGCTGGAGAAAAGGAGGCTCAGGGCCCTTGTGGCTCTGCACAAGTCCCTGGCAGGAGGGGACAGCCCCAGGTCGGGCTCTGCTGCAGGAACAGGGACAGGGGGAGAGGGAACGGCCTCAGGCTGGGCAGGGCAGGTGGATTTTGGGGAATTCCCTCCTGGGCAGGGCTGGAGTCTCCTGGGGACAGGGTCAGTGCTGGGGATGGTCACACCTGAAGCTTTTCCACCCCAAACAATTCCCTGATTCCCAGTCAGCTCTGCTCCAGAGCTGCTCTCATGTTGCTCCTTTTTGTGGGAAAAGCCTCTGCCCTGGTTTTAGCAGCTTGCCCTGGCATTTGGTGTCTTTTGAGGCAGCTGCAGTCCCAGCCCTGCAGCAATTCCCATCGGGATGCCCGGCTGGGTGTTGATGTGCACCTTCCCCTGCCAGCTCTGGCAGCCCTGAGCAGGAGGAGCTGGCAGTGAGCTCTGCAGGGGCAGGGCCTGCTGCTGTCCCTGTGCAGGGCTCTGGGGACACAGCTGTCCCCAAACACAGCAGCTCTGTCAGAGCCTGGCCAGGACACTCGCTGGTGTCAGCCACGGGCTGGGCTCGGGGATGAGCAGAGCTCTGGTGGCTGCAGGGGCAGCTGGGCTCCCTCCCCTGGGCCAGGAGACTGGGAAGGGCAGGGATAAGCTCCTGCCTGGAGCAAGGTGAGCCCAGCAGGAAGGTCAGACAGCACCGAGCTGCTGCTCAGGGAGAGGATCCCTGCAGGAACTGTGTGCAGGAGCTCTGGATCCCTGCAGGAATTGTGTGCAGGAGCTCTGGATTCCCTGCAGGAATTGTGTGCAGGAGCTCTGGATCCCTGCAGGAATTGTGTGACTGAGCTCTGGATCCCTGCAGGAATTGTGTGACTCGGAGCTCTGGATCCCTGCAGGAATTGTGTGCAGGAGCTCTGGATCCCTGCAGGAACTGTGTGACTGAGCTCTGGATCCCTGCAGGAATTGTGTGACTCTGAGCTCTGGATCCCTGCAGGAATTGTGTGCAGGAGCTCTGGATCCCTGCAGGAACTGTGTGACTGAGCTCTGGATCCCTGCAGGAATTGTGTGCAGGAGCTCTGGATCCCTGCAGGAATTGTGTGCAGGAGCTCTGGATCCCTGCAGGAATTGTGTGCAGGAGCTCTGGATCCCTGCAGGAATTGTGTGCAGGAGCTCTGGATCCCTGCAGGAATTGTGTGACTGAGCTCTGGATCCCTGCAGGAATTGTGTGACTGAGCTCTGGATCCCTGCAGGAATTGTGTGACTGAGCTCTGGATCCCTGCAGGAATTGTGTGCAGGAGCTCTGGATCCCTGCAGGAATTGTGTGCAGGAGCTCTGGATCCCTGCAGGAATTGTGTGACTGAGCTCTGGATCCCTGCAGGAATTGTGTGCAGGAGCTCTGGATCCCTGCAGGAATTGTTCCTGGGGTGGGAATTCCTGCAGAGGTGTTTGGAAAGCCCAGGAAGGTGATTTCCTACTGGGAATCCCTGCAGAGGTGTTTGGAAAGCCCAGGAAGGTGATTTCCTACTGGGAATTCCTGCAGAGGTGTTTGGAAAGCCCAGGGCTGTGGTTTCCTACTGGGAATTCCTGCAGAGGAGTTTGGAAAGCCCAGGGCTGTGGTTTCCTACTGGGAATTCCTGCAGAGGTGTTTGGAAAGCCCAGGGCTGTGGTTTCCTACAGCTCCCTGCCAGGAGGGCGGATCCAGGTGGGAACAGGGACAGGAGGACAGGGACCAGGCTCAGGTGGGCAGCAGGAGGGATTTATTTCCCCAGCCCTGGCACAGTCTCAGCACCCTCTCACCAAGCATTTCTCCCTGATGCCCCATCTAACTCCAGCTGGCAGTGGAGCCTTTCCCCATCCCAAGTCCCTGCTGGTGAGCAGGGAGCTGTCCTGGTGTCCCCAGCAGAGCAGGGGCAGTGGCACTGCAGACAGCCCTGGGTGTCCAGAGCCATCCCTGCCTCTCCTGACCTGCTCCTCCCAGCACTGGGGCTCTCCTGGGGATTCTCCATCCTTTAAACTTCCCCTCCCTCCTCTGTGAGTTCCCCTTGCTCTCCTGACTCAGGCCGTGTTTTCAGGTCTCGTTTTCTCTCCCCCCATTGGGGTGGGTTTGGGCCGTGTTTGGAGGCTGCTCTGCTGCTCTCACACACAGACTGCATCCCCACTCTGTGCCATCCCTGTTTTCCTTTTCCCCCAAGTCCTGGCAGTGCAGTCACCTCACCCTCATTAACACACAGGGAAGGAATATGGATTGTTTCTGCATTCTCCCTCTGACCCAAGCTTTCCTTGGCGACTCTGGTTTTATACAAAAACTTTTCAAGTGTTGGATCTCTTGGGAATTCCACCAAGGCTGTTGGGATTTTGTACTTTTGTTTAGTGCTAGTGCAGAACTTGAGGTTTGCTGTGTTTGGGGTCTGGTTTCAAGGAGCAGCTTCAAGAGCTGCTGGAGCTCCTTCCTTCGTCCCTGGCAGTGCCCAAGGCCAGGCTGGACAGGCTGGGACAGTGGGAGGTGTCCCTGCCATGGCAGGGGGTGGCACTGGTCCCACCCAAACCATTCCAGAAATTCTCTGATTGCAATCCTGGCTTTATCAGGGAAGTTGTTTTCCCCAAGAAAACCCAGTTCCTTTCCCCCAGAGTCCCTTCCTGAGCATCCTTGAGCATGTGCCAGCCATTCCTCCTGGCTGTGAGGGACACAGGTGGCAGCAGGACAGGGGGATGTGATCCCAGGCAGGACAGGGCAGGGGATGTGATCCCAGGCAGGACAGGACAGGGGATGTGATCCCAGGCAGGACAGGGCAGGGGGATGTGATCCCAGGCAGGGTGTAGGGGATGTGATCCCAGGCAGAGACAGGACAGGGGATGTGATCCCAGGCAGGACAGGACAGGGGATGTGATCCCAGGCAGGACAGGACAGGGGATGTGATCCCAGGCAGGACAGGACAGGGGATGTGATCCCAGGCAGGACATAGGGGATGTGATCCCAGGCAGGACAGGACAGGGGATGTGATCCCAGGCAGGACAGGACAGGGGGATGTGATCCCAGGCAGGACAGGACAGGGGGATGTGATCCCAGGCAGGACAGGACAGGGGGATGTGATCCCAGGCAGGACAGGACAGGGATGTGATCCCAGGCAGGACAGGACAGGGGATGTGATCCCAGACAGGACAGGGGATGTGATCCCAGGCAGGACAGGACAGGGGATGTGATCCCAGGCAGGACAGGACGGGGGATGTGATCCCAGGCAGGACAGGGATGTGATCCCAGGCAGGACAGGACAGGGGATGTGATCCCAGGCAGGACAGGACAGGGGATGTGATCCCAGGCAGGACAGGACAGGGGATGTGATCCCAGGCAGGACAGGGGATGTGATCCCAGGCAGGACAGGGGGATGTGATCCCAGACAGGACAGGGGATGTGATCCCAGACAGGACAGGGGATGTGATCCCAGGCAGGACAGGGGATGTGATCCCAGACAGGACAGGGGATGTGATCCCAGGCAGGACAGGGGGATGTGATCCCAGGCAGGACAGGGGATGTGATCCCAGGCAGGACAGGACAGGGGATGTGATCCCAGGCAGGACAGGGGATGTGGTCCCAGACAGGACAGGGGATGTGATCCCAGGCAGGACAGAGGGATGTGATCCCAGGCAGGACAGGACAGAGGGATGTGATCCCAGTCAGGGCAGGGGGATGTGATCCCAGGCAGGACAGGAGCAGTGTGATCCATCATCCCAGCCCGGCACGTGGCGATGATTCGGCAGCTCCAGAAATGCAGCAGTCCAGCCTGGGTGAAGTCATGAGACAGGCACAGGGCTGGGATCCTCTGAGTCATCCTGGGAGAGATCTGTGGAGCCCGTAGGAAGCACAGGGGAGCAGCTGGGAGCTGTGGGAGCCGTGCCAGGGATGGTGCTGGGCTGTGGGGGAAGGAACGGGGCTGGGGACAGGCTGTCCCCCCCCCGGCTGGGATTTGCTGCCTTTCACCATAAAAGGGGAAATTTCTCCTTCACACCTCGTGAGAAGTGTTTGTGAGGCCGAAGGGAGTGGGAGAAGGAAACAGCCGAGCAGGGGAGAGTCTGGAGAGGGTGGGGGGGGGGTTGGAGGAAAGGGGGTGGAGGTCTCCATGGGGGAGGTGGGATTGGGGCTGGGGATGGGATGGGGGCTGGAAATAGGATGGGGCTGCAGGGAAGGGGGGCTGGAGATGGGATTGGGGCTGGAGATGGGAAGAAGTGGGGCTGGAGATGGGATGTGGGGCTGCAGGGATGTGGGGCTGGAGATGGGGGTTGGGGCTGCAGGGATTTGAGAATGGAACTAGGACGTGGCTGGAGATGGGATGGGGCTGCGTGGATGTGGGGCTGATGTCCTGACCAAGGAGGCAGTTCCAGTTTGAGAGGTGACATTCCAGTCTCCAGGAGGATCCAAATCCTTGTGGAGTTATAAGAACAAACAAAAAACCCCCAAACCACCTGCCCCAAAGCAGTCCCAGTTTCCCCTGGTGTTGTCAGCCCGTGGAACTGGACCCGTCCTTGTTATGGCTTTTACCCCAAATTCCCGGGGTTCCTGGGAATGCTGCAGGGCACGGTGGGGAACCCCAAACCTGTGGGGAAGGATGGATGGGGACAGACAGAATGCCCAGGGAGGGAGGGGAGGTGTCCTGCCCCCAGGCAGGGGTGAGGAGGGGGAGGGGGACTTGCTGAGCAGTCCTGGGGAGCTGCCCCATCCCGGGCAGGGCTGCTGTGGGATCTGCAGCTTTCTGCCAGATGGAGCCTGCCAGGCTCTGAGTAAATCCTGGGATTTACTGGGGTTTCCTGGCTGAGATGGGGCTGGAGGGGGAGCAGGGGTGAGGTCAGGACCCTGCTGTGGTCACAGAACAGTGACATGGGATGGTTTGGGATAGGAGGGACCCCAAAACCCCTGCAGTGCCAGGGCAGGGACACCTCCCACTGCCCCAGCTGCTCCCAGCCCTGTCCAGCCTGGGATCCAGCCACAGCTGCTCTGGCAATTCCATTCCAGCCCCTGCCCACCCTCATGGGATGCTGGAGCTCCAGAAAAAGCCAGGGAAGGGGGAGAAGGGCACAGGGGGAGCTCACCTGGGCGGGTTTGTACCTGTGTGTGAGCAGCTCACCTGAGTGCAGCTGCTGCTCCACCTGCCCCCCACGTGAAGCTCTCGTGTCTCTCTGTTCCCTTGGGTGTTTTACATTGAGTCATGGAATTGTTTGGGGTGGAAAATCCCTCGGAGCCCATCGAGTCCAACCATCCCCAGCACTGCCAGGGCCACCACTCACCCTGTCCCCAAGTGCCACTTCCACACGGATTTAAATCCCCCAGGGATGGGGATCCAGCCCCCCAGGCAGTTCCATCCCTGCCCACCCTTCCCAGGGGAATTGCTGCTGATTCCCTCTCCTGCTGTCCCTGTTCCTGCAGCAGAGCCCGACCTGGGGCTGTCCCCTCCTGCCAGGGACTTGTGCAGAGCCACAAGGGCCCTGAGCCTCCTTTTCTGCAGCCTGAGCCCCTCCCAGCTCCCCCAGCCCCCTCCCAGCTCCCCCAGCCCCATCCCAGCTCCCCCAGTTCCATTCCAGCTCCCCCAGCCCCATCCCCCAGCTCCCCCCAGTTCCATTCCCAGCTCCCCCAGCTCCCATTCCCAGCTCCCCCAGCCCCATTCCCAGCTCCCCCACTCCCATTCCCAGCTCCCCAGCTCCCCATTCCCAGCTCCCCCAGCTCCCATTCCCAGCTCCCCCAGCCCCATTCCAGCTCCCCCAGCCCCATTCTCAGCTCCCCAGCCCCATTCCAGCTCCCCCAGCCCATTCCCAGCTCCCTGAGTGCCCAGGGGGTTCTGCTGCCTCTCTGTTGCCTCAGGCTCAGGAAGGACCCAGGTCCTAGAAGGTGCCAAATTCTGCTTAGGGAACATTCCTGCAGCACCAGGTGCCAGTGCTGGGAGCAGAGCTGAGGCTTTGGCACACAGGAATTCCTGGGATAATTCCTCCTGAGCCATTCAGAGCTTGTCTCAGGGACATGGCAGTGTCACCAGCCAGGCTGGCAGAGCTGGGAATGTTCCCCTGGAGGAGGAAATGCTCCGGGGAGAGCCCAGAGCCCTGCCAGGGCCTGAAGGGGCTCCAGGAGAGCTGCAGAGGGACAAAGAGGGACAGGACCAGGGAATGGCTCCCACTTACAGCCCTCCTGTTCCCTGTCCCTGAAATCATTTCAATGTCATTATTGCACATTATTTTCCTTGGCTCTGCTGCCTCATCCCAGCCCATGAGGCCTTTGGGGTTCATGGAATTTTCCAAGTGCTGGGGTGGCTGGAAGGGAGTGATAAAAAAAGGGGAACAAGGTGGGAATGTCCCTGTGCACCACCCCAAAAACCAAACCCCATCTTCTGATGCAGGCTTTGGGCAAATGGAGGGTGAGGAAGGAGCTCTGGAGGAGCAGGAGAGCCAGGAGCTGCTCACAGCTCTTGGCTCTTTTCCCAGAAATGTTTGGTGGAAAATGTGAACTCTTCTGCCTGGGTCTGGAGTGAGGGACAGGGGGGTGGTGAGTTCATCCCAGCTCCTGGTCCAGTTTGGGATGGGAGGTTCTGGGTTTATCCAGTGCAGTTCCAGTTTGGAATGGGCTGTACTGGGTTTATCCAGTGCAGTTCCAGTTTGGGATGGAGGTTCTGGGTTTATCCAGTGCAGTTCCAGTGCTCCTTGTCTCATTCTGGGCAGATTCAGCTCCAATTTGGGACATTTCTCCCACTTTCCAGTTGACACAGATATTCCCACCAGGAATTTCCATGTCCTCCCTCCCTCTGGTGCCCACCCAGAGCCCCTGGACATGGAGCTGTGCCTCTGTCCCAAAAATCACCCTGAAACCCTCTTGGGCTGGAGCCTTTTGGGGTCAGTGGTGGGCTCACACCGGGGTCACTCTGTGCTTCCAGCAGGCCTGGGATGTGTCTGTGGGATTTATCCTGCCCTGCATTTATCCCAGGGATTATCCCAAGCTCTGCCTGCCTCTGGGAGTGTCATTTCTGCTCTGGGATGGGGTGTGGGGGTCCCTCCCCTCCTCCCTGCCCGAGCTCTGCATCCCAGCCAGCCTTGATCCTTAATCCATGGCCAAGTTTGGGATGTTTCTGGTGTGCTTGCCCCGTTTCTGGCCATGAGCCCTGGTTTGGGGGGTTTAGGTGGTTTTTGCTGTGTCTGGAAATCCCCAGGGGGAATGGGCTCAGCACTGACATCACTCAATATTCCTGAAAATCCTTTGGAGAAAATGATTGAACTCCTGGTGTTTCTGTCGAATTTATTGTTAATTCCCATTTTTTTTATATTTTTCAGTAGTTGTTGCTCATTTTTCCCTGACCTTTGCCCCATGTCTGGCTTGGTGTTACCCCTCATGTGTTGTCTGGGTGGTTTGGGGTTGTTTATTTTATTCTTGAGCTCTTCAAGGGTTGGTTTTTTTTTTCGTCCAGCTTGGTAAATCCCAAGATGTTTTTCCTGAACGGGGGGTCAGTCACTTGTTGAGGGTTTGGAAAAACCTAAACCTACGCCAGAGATGGGATTTTTTTTTTGGGTCAAATCCCAAGTGGTTTTATTGTTTTTCTGGGAAATCATGGTTTTGCTGGGGGGGCAGTGAAGCTGTTTGGGGCAGAGGGGTGGCTGTGGCACTGGGGCAGTGGGAGGGGTCCCTGCCAGGGCAGGGGTGGCACTGGGGGGGCTCTGGGGTCCCTTCCCACCCAAACCACGCCAGATTTCCTGACTCTCAGTTTTCCTGGCAGAGCAGCAGCAGAGATGAGTGTTGGCTCTCTCAGCTCTGCAGTTCCAAGGCTGGAAGCTCCATGTGTGGAACGTGCCAGGCACATCCCTGAGGAGCTCTCCAGCTCCACACAATGGGGAATTCATCTTCCAAAACTCCTGGCTTCCTCAAAATCCAGAGATCCAGGGATTCCAGTGGAGTTCTTTTGGGAATGGGGGATTTTTGGCTTCCAGGGTGTGAGGACCCAGCCCCTGCCCAGCTCTGTTGGCTTTGGGTGGAGGAGCAGAGCTGTGCTTCCTTCTGGGAAGGATCCATGGAGCTGCATTTCCCAGCCCATCCCATCAAACTCAGCCTCAGCCCTGCTGAGGTGTGGCTGTGCCTCAGGTCAGGGAATCCTGGGATGGTTTGGAATAGAAGGGACCCCAAATTCCCTGCAGTGCCAGGGCAGGGACACCTCCCACTGTCCCAGCTGCTCCAGCCCCAGTGTCCAGCCTGGGATCCAGGGGCAGCCACAGCTGCTCTGCCAATTCCAGCCCAGCAGCAATTCCTGCCCAAATTGCCACCCCAAGCTCCCCCAGCCAGGGAATTCCCTCCATTCCCAGCTCTCCCAGCCCGGGATTGGATCCATCCCCACCCCAGCTCCTCTCTAGGAAGGAATTTTGGGATCTGGGGGCTGCACTGGGAATCTCAGGACTCCAGGAAGGGTCTCCCTTCTCTTTTCCATCCCCAAATTCCATAAACATCCCTCGGGATGGATTCTGAGCATCCTTGATCCCAGAATCCCAGAATGGTTTGGGATGGGATCCACGGCCCTTCAATCCCATCCCATCCCAATCCCACCATCCCAGGCTGCTCCAGCCTTTCCTGGGACACTGCCAGGGATCCAGGGATTCTCTGCCAATTCCAGCCCAGCAGCAATTCCTGCCCCAGATCCCAGCAGCCCTGCCCTGTGGCAGTGGGAGCCATTCCCTGCTCCTGTCCCTGTCCTTGTCCCCAGCCCCTCTGCAGCTCTGCTGGAGCCCCTCCAGGCCCTGCAGGGCTCTGGGCTCTGCCTGGATCCTTCTCCTGCCCTGTGAGCACCCCCAGCTCTCCATGGCAGAGCTGCTCCCAGCTGGCAAAGGGACAGGGAGGGACAGTGGGACAGGATCCAGCCACAGGAGCAGCTCCAAGCCCAGGACAAAAGCCCTCAGTGGCAGCCCCTGTCCCATCCCTGCTGGGCAATTCCCTGCAGAGCATCCGAGGACAGAGGGAAACCCCAAAGCCAAACCGGGTCACACGTGGGCGCCCGAGCCCCTCCCTGCTGGTGCTGCCAGGGCACAGGGAATGCTCCAAGCCCTGCCTGGCTTTGTCTCGACCCTGCAGGGCTCATTTCCACCCAGCTCTGCCAGCATCAACACCTCCCACGAGGGCAGAAGGAGCTTTTTGTTCCCCGTGTCCCACACGGGCGGCGGGGCCGGAGCTGTCACCAGACGGGGACAGGGACAGAACGAGGGGGGAGGGATGGGGAAGTGGGAACTGGGGCAGGTTCCACAGCTGGGCAGTGCTGGGCACGGGAGGAAATGTCCCATCAATACAGGAAGTTTGAGAATTCCCCGAGAATGTGTCCCCAAGTGCCACCTGCACACGGATTTAAATCCCCCAGGGATGGGGATCCAGCCCCCCCAGGCAGTTCCATCCCTGCCCACCCTTCCCACGGGGAAATTGCTGCTGCTGCCCACCCTGCCCTGCCCTGCCCAGCCTGAGGCCGTTCCCTCTCCTGCTGTCCCTGTTCCTGCAGCAGAGCCCGACCTGGGGCTGTGCCCTCCTGCCAGGGACTTGTGCAGAGCCACAAGGGCCCTGAGCCTCCTTTTCTCCAGCCTGAGCCCCTCCCAGCTCCCCCAGCCCCATTCCAGCTCCCCCCAGCCCCATTCCCAGCTCCCCCAGCCCCCATTCCCAGCTCCCCCCAGTTCCATTCCCAGCTCCCCCAGTTCCATTCCCAGCTCCCCCAGCCCCATTCCCAGCTCCCCCAGCCCCATTCCCAGCTCCCCCAGCCCCATCCCAGCTCCCCCAGCCCTTTCCCAGCTCCCTGGGCTGCTGCTTTGAGGATCTGTGCTGCAGAAAGGAATCCCCTCCATGAGGCAGAGCCCTCCCGAGGATCTTACTCTCGTGGGTGCAGGAGGAGGGAGATGCTGAAGCCAAGGGGAACTGAAACCCCACAGACCACAAACTGCTGTGGGAAGGGGAAATAACCCTGCCTTGGAACCCTCAGCTTCCTCCTTGGCATTTCCAGAGAAGCAGGGAATGCTCTGAAGAAGGTACAGCTCCCCTGGAGCACTGGCAGCCCCCAGAGAGGAGCCCTGCTCCCCCCAGACCCCACAGCACATCAGCCCCTGAGGGCCCAGCCCTGCCCCAGTGACCTGGAGCAGCTCCTCACCTCGAACCCTTGGGAATGAGCAGGGAATGGGAATGGGAGCCCCAGGGAGTGCTGCCAGCCCCGAGCCCTGCTGGGGGATTACTGGGATTAGCACACTCCCAGCAGCTCCTGCTGCTGCTCCCAGTGGACCCCACAACACCCAGGTGTCCCAAACCCACCTGGGAATGGCCCCAGGATTCCAGTGCCACCTGCAGAGCTGTCCCTGTCCTTGTCCCTGCTCGGGTCTGGCTGGGCCAGAACCAGGCCCAGCAGTTCTGAACCAGCTCCTGGAGACCAGAGGCCCTTCCCAGCCAATCCCAGGGGTTTGAGCTGAAGAGGGGGAAATTTAAATGGGATACTGGGAAGAAATTAATATAAAACATGACTTGAAATTCCCAGAAAAGTTTTAGCAGCATTTCCTGGGGAATTCAGTTTGCCAAGGGGAAAGGGGCTAGGGATAAGGACAGGGACAGGAGCAGGGAATGGCTCCCACTGCCACAGGGCAGGGCTGCTGGGGTCTGGGGCAGGAATTGCTGCTGGGCTGGAATTGGCAGAGCAGCTGTGGCTGCCCCTGGATCCCAGGCTGGACACTGGGGCTGGAGCAGCTGGGACAGTGGGAGGTGTCCCTGGCCTGGCACTGCAGGGGTGGCACTGGGGGGCTCTGGGGTCTCTTCTATCCCAAACCATTTTGCAATTCCCACATATTTTTCCCACAGGGCAGGAGGGGCCATGGGAGCAGCCAGGGCTGTTTTTAGGCCATGGGTAAATGTTTGCAACCCCATAATTGTCACCTGGGTTGCCAGTGGAACTGTGAATGGCTCTCTGGGGGAGCAGCTGTAATTTGGCATAAAATAAAAGAAAGGTAAAAATAGCAGAGGTTCCTCCCCAAAATGCTTTTAGCAGCTCTGGCCAGTGGCCCACGCTCCCAATGCGGACTGCGATCCTGCTCCTGGGGAAACTGAGCCACAGCACCCACCCAGCTCCAGGTCATGGCACCCAGCAATCCCAGGATGGTTTGGGTGGGAAGGGACCCCAGAGCCCCCCAGTGCCACCCCTGCAGTGCCAGGGCAGGGACACCTCCCACTGTCCCAGCTGCTCCAGCCCCAGTGTCCAGCCTGGGATCCAGGGGCAGCCACAGCTGCTCTGCCAATTCCAGCCCAGCAGCAATTCCTGCCCAAATTCCCACCCCAAGCTCCCCCACCCAGGGAATTCCCTCCATTCCCAGCTCTCCCAGCCCGGGATTGGAACCATCCCCACCCCAGCTCCTCTCTAGGAAGGAATTTTGGGGTCTGGGGGCTGCACTGGGAATCTCAGGGCTCCAGGAAGGGTCTCCCTTCCCTTTTCCATCCCCAAATTCCATAAAAATCCCTCGGGATGGCTTCTGAGCATCCTTGATCCCAGAATCCCAGAGTGGTTTGGGATGGGATCCATGGCCCTTCAATCCCATCCCATCCCAATCCCACCATCCCAGGCTGCTCCAGCCTTTCCTGGGACACTGCCAGGGATCCAGGGATGCTCTGCCAATTCCAGCCCGTGTGTGTCCGTGTGTCCGTGTGCCCGTGTTCCCCTGCCAGGAGCGCTCCGCGCCGCCAGCTCTTTCCTCTCGGAAGCAGGCGGGGTTTTTTTAAATTTAATTACTTCCTCTTCTGCCTTAATGTTTCCCAAGATAAACAGAGCTCCGCCTTGGCGCGGGGTCGGGGACCAGCCGGGCTGCCAGCCCTGCCCCGTGCAGTGTCCCCGCGTCTGTGCCCTGCCAGGACAGCCGGGCTTCCACACTCCCCTCCCCCCCGTGCCTGCGTCCTGGGCTCTCCCCGGCCCCCGAGGGCCATCCCCGGGGCGCTGTGTGTGCCACGATCCCAGTGGATCTTCCTGCAGGATTTGGGGTGGTGGGAGAGCAGAGAGCCCCCGTCCCACAGGCTGCTGGGGTTTTCCAGCCGCGCTCTGTTCCCGGCAATCTGCACGCCCAGGTCCTGGCAGGGCACCTGGCAGGGGGAGACGGGCTCTCAACAACATTTCTCCAGACTTGGAGGGGGATTAGGGAGAGGCTGAGAGGGATTAGGAAGAGGTTTGAGGAGTAATGACATCCCGGGACAGGAGCGGTGTGAGCCGGGGTGAGAGGGATCAGCGCTGGCTCCTCCTTCCCCCGCCCCATCCCGGCTCCTGCAGCCCCCGCTGCTGCGGGCCCATCCAGAGCCCCCCAGCCCAGTTCCATCGGGAATGAGGGCCGGGCTCCAGGCACTGCCCCGGCCTGAGGGGTTTGCCTGGATGGAGTTTTTCCAGCCTGGAATTGCATGCAGACAGTTTGCTTCCTCACCCAGCTCCGTGTCCCGGGCTCCGGGATCTGATCCTTATCTTCCCGGGGTGATCCTTATCTCCCTGTGTGCTCAGACATCACCCTGGTCACCATTAAACACGGAATGAGGCGCTTATTCCCAAGTTTTTCCCATTTTTAGCTGCGCTCAGGACTGGAATTGCTGTTCTGGGTGTGGAGACTTTTGTCCTAAATCCCCTCCAAATCCCTCTGGCCGAGCCAGAGGTGTCCCTGTCACCCTCCTCCTGGGAATGTTCCTGCTGTCTGTCCCGTGGATTGCACTAAGACGTGGAGAGAGCCACGAACAGGATATTATTCCTTGGGATTTTGTGTTTGCTTGTCCCGTTCTGGGGGGCACAGCAGCCATGCCACGGGGGGATGTGGCCTTGGGGACGCTGGGGGTCCAGTAAGTGCCACCTCAGGAAGAATTTGTGCATGGAAAGGATTGTCCAGCACTGGAACAGGGACTGCAGTGCCCGGGGAGGGGTGGAGTGCCCATCCCCGGAGGTGTCCAGGGAGTTTGGGGCTGGCACTCAGGGCTCTGTGATCCCAGAGGGTTTTTCCAGCCTCAGGCATCCCGGGGCCGGCCCAGGGAGCTGCCAGCAGCTGTGTGACAGCTCGGGGCTGTCCCAGCCCGCGCTGGTGGCCAGCAGTGGGGACAGGGACCCCCTGGGCCGGGTGGGCTTTGACGGGGCCACCCCCAGCCCCACAAACAGCCCTTTGTTCCTCCATAGAAAAGGCATTCTCCGTGCCCCGGGGGGACAGGGGACAGGAACAGAGGCTGCTTTGTCCCCTCAGCAGACACTCGGGTGTTGTTCTGGGTGGGTTTGGGGGCGGGGGGCTGCAGGGCCGGGCTGGGATAATGGGATAATGGGATAATGGGATGGCTCATCCCTGCCTGTGCCGTATTCCTGCTCTTTGGGAGGCAGGAGCTGATGGTCAGGGCTGGAATATCCCAGCTCCCCACCCAGGGATGATTGCTGGTGAGAGGGAAGGGCTGGTTGTCCTCAGGTTGGTGTGGCACATCCCAGAATCATGGAGTGGTTCGGTGGGAAGGGATCTTAAATCTCCTCCAGTGCCACCTGCCATGGCAGGGACACCACAGTGCCCAGTGCCCCTGGAGGGGTCAGGAGACCTGCAGGGGGGCTGGGGACAAGGACAGGGACAGGACCCAGGGAGTGGCTTCAGACTGGGAAAGGGGAGATTTGGGCAGGAATTGCTGCTGGGCTGGAATTGGCAGAGCAGCTGTGGCTGCCCCTGGATCCCTGGCAGTGGCCAGTTTCTGGAATAACTGAAGGTATCTGCAGTAACTGGGTGTTTCTAAAGTGGTTCCACACTCTCTCCTGGCTGGAGCCTGGGGCGAGGAGGGCTGGAACAGCTCTGGCTCCCGTGAGGAGAACTTGGAATTGTGGAATGGTTTGTGTGGGAAGGACCTTAAATCTCACCCAGTTCCGTGGCAGGGACACCTCCCACTGTCCCAGGTGCTCCCAGCCTGGCCTTGGCACTGCCAGGGGTCCAGGGGCAGCCACAGCTGCTCTGGGTGACCCGTGCCAGCTCCAGCCCTGAGCTGTGCTGTCCTAGCTTCGGTTCCTCTGGAGGATTTATCCCAAATATCCGAGGTTCAGGGCTCTGGGAGCCTGCAGAGGAGCCATCCCTTGGGGCTGCCAGGCCACTGTCCTGTGCTGGGGGTGGAGAGTGATGGGTGGGACAGGGCTTGTTCCAAACAACCTCCTTTGCCTCAACTCCCTCGGAAAATTCCCTTTTCTTCTCTCTGTGACATCCAGCTCCTCAGGAAAGGGCTGGGGTGGGCTGGGATGGACTGGGGTGGGCTGGGATGAACTGGGGTGGGCTGGGGTGGGCTGGGGCTTCCCCTCTGAATCCCCCAGGGATTCTCCAGGGAAGGTGGCACCTCTTGCAGGGTTTTGGAACACTCCAGGCTCAGAGACAGAGGCCTGGCTGGTCTCTGTGCAGGGCTGAGGCCCAGCTGCTGTTGTCCCAGCATTTTTGGGACGCTGGGAGCAGGGACAGCGCTCGTGTGGCCATGACCCCTGTCCCTGTCCCTGTGCCAGCGCTCCCAGCCGGGTCATCCTGCTCCCTGTTTAGCTCTGGGCTGATTTAGAACTTCCTGTATCACAACAACATCCCCTGCCCTGCCTGGGGAGGGGCTGGGCTGCCCCAGGTGTCCCCAGCCCTGCAGGAAGGACAGAGCAGCAGCAGCTGCCTGGATGGGGACCAGGGGGCACAGGGACACTGGGGGGCACGGGGACACCAGGGGGGCATGGGGGGGCACAGGGACACCAGGGGGGCATGGGGACACGTGCTTTCCCAGGGATCTGAAGCTTTCCCAGGGATCTGCAGCTTTCCCAGGGATCTCCAGCTTTCCCAGGGATCTGCAGCTTTCCCAGGGATTTTCAGCTTTCCCAGGGATCTGCAGCTTTCCCAGGGATTTTCAGCTTTCCCTGGGATTTCCAGCTTTCCCAGGGATCTGAAGCTTTCCCAGGGATCTGAAGCTTTCCCAGGGATCTGAAGCTTTCCCAGGGATTTCCAGCTTTCCCAGGGATCTGCAGCTTTCCCAGGAATTTCCAGCTTTCCCAGGGATCTGCAGCTTTCCCAGGGATTTTCAGCTTCCCAGGGATCTGCAGCTTTCCCAGGATCTGCAGCTTTCCCTGGGATTTCCAGCTTCCCAGGGATCTGAAGCTTTCCAGGGATCTGAAGCTTTCCCAGGGATCTGAAGCTTTCCCCAGGGATCTGAAGCTTTCCCTGGGATTTCCAGCTTTCCCAGGGATTTCCAGCTTTCCCAGGGATCTGAAGCTTTCCCAGGGATCTGAAGCTTTCCCAGGGATCTGAAGCTTTCCCTGGGATTTCCAGCTTCCCAGGGATCTGAAGCTTTCCCAGGGATCTGCAGCTTTCCCAGGAATTTCTAGCTTTCCCAGGGATCTCCAGCTTTCTCAGGGATCTGAAGCTTTCCCAGGGATCTGCAGCTTTCCCAGGGATCTCCAGCTTTCCCAGAGATCTGCAGCTTTCCCAGGGATCTGAAGCTTTCCCTGGGATCTCCAGCTTTCCCAGGGATCTTCAGCTTTCCCTGGGATTTCCAGCTTTCCCAGGGATCTGCAGCTTTCCCAGGAATTTCCAGCTTTCCCAGGGATCTCCAGCTTTCCCAGGGATTTCCAGCTTTCCCAGGGATCTTCAGCTTTCCCAGGGATCTGCAGCTTTCCCAGGGATCTGAAGCTTTCCCAGGGATTTCCAGCTTTCCCAGGGATCTGAAGCTTTCCCAGGGATCTGCAGCTTTCCCAGGTTGCTCAGCTGGGATGGCAGGAGAGCAGATGGGGCAGGAAGGGACATGCAGATGCCACAGCCCGATATGGAGCTGAATGGGGGGAAGTGCTGGGGGTGTCCAGGATCCCTGAGTCAGCGTGCTGGTGACAGTCACTGAAATCAGGATGTGCCTGCAGCTGCCTGAAGGGTGGCAGCTCCTGGCTCTGGGAAAACCCCAGGAGTTGAAATTCCCATTGTTCCCAACAATCCTTGGAAGGGTTTTTGTTTGTGTTGAGGATGGTGAGCCTGAGACCCCAACAGGGGAGGGGGGACCCAGGTGAGACCCCACCTGCAGAGCTGCCCTGGGGACACAGCAGCAGCACCTGGAGCTGTGCAGGGCTGGAGCCCCTCAGCTCCCAGGGATCCAGGCTGGCAGAGCTGGGGGTGCTCACAGGGCAGGAGAAGGATCCAGGCAGAGCCCAGAGCCCTGCCAGGGCCTGGAGGGGCTGCAGGAGAGCTGGGGGTGCTCACAGGGCAGGAGAAGGATCCAGGCAGAGCTCAGAGCCCTGCCAGGGCCTGGATGGGCTCCAGCAGAGCTGCAGAGGGGCTGGGGACAAGGACAGGGACAGGAGCAGGGAATGGCTCCCACTGCCACAGGGCAGGGCTGCTGGGATCTGGGGCAGGAATTGCTGCTGGGCTGGAATTGGCAGAGAATCCCTGGATCCCTGGCAGTGTCCCAGGAAAGGCTGGAGCAGCCTGGGATGGTGGGATTGGGATGGGATGGGATTGAAGGGCCATGGATCCCATCCCAAACCATTCTGGGATTCTGGGATCAAGGATGCTCAGAATCCATCCTGAGGGATTTTTATGGAATTTGGGGATGGAAAAGGGAAGGGAGACCCTTCCTGGAGTCCTGAGATTCCCAGTGCAGCCCCCAGACCCCAAAATTCCTTCCTAGAGAGGAGCTGGGGTGGGGATGGATCCAATCCCGGGCTGGGAGAGCTGGGAATGGAGGGAATTCCCTGGGTGGGGGAGCTTGGGGTGGGAATTTGGGCAGGAATTGCTGCTGGGCTGGAATTGGCAGAGCAGCTGTGGCTGCCCCTGGATCCCAGGCTGGACACTGGGGCTGGAGCAGCTGGGACAGTGGGAGGTGTCCCTGCCCTGGCACTGCAGGGAATTTGGGGTCCTTTCCCACCCAAACCATCCCAGGATTTTGTGATCTTGTACCCATTTCCCTTTAACTGCAAAGCTGTGGCAGGGCTGGCTGTGGAAGGAGCAGCTTGGAGCTGTCAGAGCTGTAATCCTGCCGTGTGGATCTCAGGGGATTTTCCTGTCTGGAGCTCCAGCCCAGCCCCTGGCCCTGGGGCAGCCTTTGCAGGGCTGTGTCCAGGGGGACGTGGTGAGGAGCAGGGCTGTGTGTCAGAGCACGTGGCCAGGCAGGATCTGCTTGACCCAATCCCTGTTGACCCAATCCCTGTGTATGTTTGGTGCCCAGTTTGGCTCCAGCCTTTCCATTTTGGGCCCAGGGCTATAAATGGCCCCCTTTTCCTCTGCTGGTCCTGCTAAATCCAGCTGTGGCTGCCCAGTGGTGAGCAGGACCCTGGGGACACGTCTGGGCTCCCAAAATAGCCCTTCCCTGGTTCTCCTCCTGCTTTCCCAGCCCCATTCTGTGGCCAGGGCCCAGCTCCCTGGAAATGGGATAATCCCTGAGCAGGGATCCCTCTGCAAAGGGCTGGAATATGTCCCCTCTCCCCAGAATCCTCGGGGTTGTGGCTCCCAGCTGTGCCTGTGGGGGATGTGGGCAGTGAGGGAGCCTGGCAGGGGCTGTGACAGGAGCACTTGGTGCTGCTGCCACCCCAGGCTGTCCCACGGGGCAGGATTTAGGGTCTGGGTGGTGTGGGCTGGGGGCAGGGAGGGTTTGGGGTGCTCCCAGCGCTCCATAAAGCCCCAGAGAGGTGGGAGCTGTCTGGGAAAGGCCAGCAGGGAGATGAGAGCAGGGAATGCAGCTTGGACTGGGGGTGCTGCCTGTGCTGGGGTCACAGAGAAGGGAATTCTGGCTGGAGCTGCTGCCCCAGTACCACTCCCATCTCCAGAGGGGCTGTTTGCTCTGGAATTCCTGTTCCTGCTGGGTGGGCAGAGCTGTGCTGGGCAGGGGTCTGTGCTGTGCTGGTCCAGTAATGCTCCCATTTCCAAAGGGGCTCTGGGATTCCTGTTCCTGCTTGGTGGGCAGAGCTGCTCCCCCTGTCTGTGCTGTGCTGCCCCAGTTCCACTCCCATCTCCAGAGGGGCTTTGGGGTTCCTGTTCCTGCAGGGATGGCAGAGCTGTGCTGGGCAGGGGTCTGTGCTGTGCTGCCCCAGTAATGTTCCCATCTCCAGAGGGGCTCTGGAGCTGTTTGCAGAGATCCCCTGTTCTCTGCAGGGATGGCAGAGCTGCTCCCCCTGTCTGTTCCCATCTCCAGAGGGGCTCTGGAGCTGTTTGCAGGGATTCCTGTCCTTGCAGGGATGGCAGAGCTGTGCTGGGCAGGGGTCTGTGCTGTGCTGCCCCAGTACCACTCCCATCTCCAGAGGGGCTCTGGGGTTCCTGTTCCTGCAGGGATGGCAGTGCTGCTCCCCCTGTCCGTGCTGTGCTGCTCCCCCTGTGTGTTCCCATCTCCAGAGGGGCTCTGGAGCTGTTTGCAGGGATTCCTGTTCCTGCAGGGATGGCAGAGCTGTGCTGGGCACAGAGCTGTTTGCAGGGGTTCCTGTCCCTGCAGGGATGGCAGAGCTGCTCCCCCTGTCCGAGCTGTTCCGTTTGCTGCCCTCTAACCCCACCTTGTCCCCGCAGGCAGCGGGGATGGGCAGGGCCAGATCCTGCAGCGCTTCCCGGAGAAGGACTGGGAGGACAACCCCTTCCCCCAGGGCATCGAGCTGGTGAGTGGCAGGGGTGACACTGGGACACTGCCGCGGCCCTGGCTGGGGGGCAGGAGGGAGTGAAACTCTGCACAAACGCTGGGAGCAGTGTGCTGGCTCCTCTGCACCCCCTCCTTCTCCAGGGTCACCTGCTGGGCTGCTGGAATTCCTCCTGGAGGAGCCATGTCAAGGCATCCTTCTGTATTGTTATCCTCAATGCTTTAATTTTAATTTTAATTGCATTTTTAATTTTAATTTTGATTTAATTTTAATTGCATTTTTAATTTTATTTTAATTTTAATTTCATTTTTAAGTTTAATTTTAATTCTAATTTAAATTTAATTTTAAATTTAATTTTAATTTAATTTCCCCCACGTGGATGCAGCCCTACTGTCCACAGCCCCCTCAGGAGCAGATCCCTGGCAGTGGCCAAGGCCAGGCTGGACACTGGGGCTGGGAGCAGCTGGGATGTCCCTGCCCATCATCACTGGGACCAGTAGGGGTCACTGGCTCCTCATCCCATTGTTACTGGGATTGGCAGTGCCCAGCTCCTCTTCCCATCGTGTGTCCCCTGGAATTCCAGTGCAGTTTGGGACCTTTCTGTGCTGTTTCTCCGAGGCAAAACCACATTTTTATTTTTATTTTTATTTTTATTTTTCTGCTCTGAGTTTCCTGGTGTCTGCAAGAACTTGGGAACTGTCCCAAGCAGGAGCAAAGCTGCTTTTTTTTTTTTTTTTTTTCCCCCCAAGGGTCAAACTGTCCAGCCAAAAAAATCCCAGGAATTTAAACAATTGGAGCCCTGTGCTGGGAGCCAGGGGTGGCTTCCCACAAGCTCTCCAAGTGTCCTGGGGGAGCAGCACGTGGGGCTGATCCAGAGGCAGCTCAGGAAATCCACAGGATCCCATCCCAGGGCAGGGCTGGGACGTGACACTGTGGTCAGGGCTGATCCTCCTTGGCAGCTTTTTGGGGATAAAACCATTCCCAGGGTGTGCAGGGAGGTGGGATTTGGAGCTCCTGGCCCTGTGCAGTGTCCAGTGGCAATTCCCAACAGAAATATCTCATTTTAATGGGTTGGGTTCTTGTGGGGACGGGCACAGGATGGGGATAAATCACCCAGGGAGTGCCAGGAGCTGCCTGGTGAGGGGATTCCAGGGGTGAGGGAATTCTAGGAGTGAAGGAATTCCAGGGGTGAGGGAATTCTAGGAGAGAAGGAATTCCAGGGGTGAGGGCAGACATTTCCAGGGGTGAGGGAATTCCAGAGGTGAGGGAATTCCGGGAGAGAAGGAGTTCCAGGGGTGAGGGCAGACATTCCCAGGGGTGAGGGAATTCCAGGGGAGCCACTGGGGAGCCCAGGAATGGGGCTGGAACAGGGGGGTGCTGGTGGGAATGGAGATTCCTGTAAATCCAGGGGCTCCAGCAGGGCTCAGGGCCATTCCCACTCTCCCTTTTGGATCCTTCCTCAGCACTGGGGTTTAAGACCTTCCCTGCCACGGTCGCACAGGTCTGCCAGGCTCAGTCTGGGATTTTCCATGTCCTCAGGCAGATCTGGGATGGTTTTGGTACCTGCTGTACCTGTGCCAGAATTCCAGGACATCCAGCAGCTCCCAGGGCCTGGAGGGGCTGGGGACAAGGACAGGGACAGGAGCAGGGAATGGCTCCCACTGCCCCAGGGCAGGGCTGGTGGGATCTGGGGCAGGAATTGCTGCTGGGCTGGAATTGGCAGAGAATCCCTGGATCCCTGGCAGTGTCCCAGGAAAGGCTGGAGCAGCCTGGGATGGTGGGATTGGGATGGGATGGGATTGAAGGGCCATGGATCCCATCCCAAACCACTCTGGGATTCTGGGATCAAGGATGCTCAGAATCCATCCTGAGGGATTTTTATGGAATTTGGGGATGGAAAAGAGAAGGGAGACCCTTCCTGGAGTCCTGAGATTCCCAGTGCAGCCCCCTGGATCCCAAAATTCCTTCCTAGAGAGGAGCTGGGGTGGGGATGGATCCAATCCCGGGCTGGGAGAGCTGGGAATGGAGGGAATTCCCTGGGTGGGGGAGCTTGGGGTGGGAATTTGGGCAGGAATTGCTGCTGGGCTGGAATTGGCAGAGCAGCTGTGGCTGCCCCTGGATCCCAGGCTGGACACTGGGGCTGGAGCAGCTGGGACAGTGGGAGGTGTCCCTGCCCTGGCACTGCAGGGAATTTGGGGTCCCTTCCCATCCAAACCATCCCAGAATTCCATGATGTGATGAGCACAGGTGTGTCCAAGGTTTGCTCCCCTGGGCCAGGACAGTCCCAGCCCTGGCTGAAGGGGATTGCTGGGACAGGGACCTCAGGCTGGGGGTCCCAATTTCCAGAGGGTGGGAGCTGCTGGCAGAAAGCTCCCTGTGCTGGTTGGGTTTGGGCACTGGAGGCTGAGCCTCACCTGGTGTGTCCATGGAATCCCAGAATGGTTTGGGATAGAAGGGACCCCAGAGCCCCCCAGTGCCACCCCTGCAGTGCCAGGGCAGGGACACCTCCCACTGTCCCAGCTGCTCCAACCCAGTGCCCATTTCTGGGGCTGGCAGCCACAGCCAGGCCCTCAGAGCCCACAGCTGTTTTGGGAACGCTCCAGAGGGAGCAGAGGCACCACCACACTCCCCCTGGGTGGGATCAGCAGGAAAAATAAACCACCAGGAGCAGGGCTTGGGACATCAGGGGCAGGATCCTTGCAAAACGAATCCTTGGGAAAGGCTGTGGAGTAAGTGGGGGAAGAGCTGGTGAGGGAGGAGGGGGCAGCTGGGGGCCAGGCTCTGCTCCAGGGCACAGAGACAGGCTCGATTTTGGGGAATTCCCTCCTGGGAAGGGCTGCCAGCCCTGGCACAGGTTGGAGTGCCCATCCCTGCAGGGATCTCAGAGCCCTGTGCAGGTGGCACTTGGGGACAGGGGCAGTGGTGGCCCTGGTAGTGCTGGGAGAGGTTGGGCTGGGCTGCTCAGGGGGCTTTTCCCCCCAAACAATTCCATGGCATCTGGGTTTTTGCTTCCCTGCACCTGTGGCACCTCGGGGTGGCTGAGCTCCAGGTGCCACCATCAGCCAGGTGGGGCTGGCTCTGGGGCACACCTGTCCTGGCCCTGCCAGCTTCCCCATTCCCGTGGGTTTCCTTCCTGGCAGGCCCAGGTGGGGTGTGGCACTGGGGGTGACATCACGGGGCTGCTGCAGGATGAGTTGTGCAGGTGGGACCCAGCGAGGTCACACAGGCTGGGAGTGACTCTGGCATTTCCCCACGGGGTCACCTGATCCAGGTGTCACCTGCTGCTCTTTGAGGGGACCCATCCTCTCAGCAGGGGCTGTTTTTGGGGAGCTGACTCCTTATCCCACAGCTTGGGGAGAATTCCCAAGTGGTTGGTGGGTTTTTGGGGTGTCTGTCAGGGGAGGGTGACACTGAGCTCCTGGAGTGCATCCCTGTCTGGGATGGGGCTCTGGGAATGCTGCTGGGACCCAGGACGAGGGGAAGGGTTTAAAACTAAAAAAGGGGAGATTTAGATGGGATCTGGGGCAGGAATTGGCAGAGCAGCTGTGGCTGCCCCTGGATCCCTGGCAGTGCCAAGGCCAGGCTGGACACTGGGGACAGTGGGAGATGTCCCTGCCATGGCACTGCAGGGGTGGCACTGGTTAACATTTGGGGTCTCTTCCCACCCAAACCCTTCCAGGATTCCCTGAATTTATTATTCTGACCAGCAGCTCTGTGTGCTCTGGGCCCCTCATTCCCACAGTGCCAGGAGATGTCAGTGGGGGAATTCCCACATGGGGATGGAGAGAGGCTGTGGGGTGGAGCACAGGGAGTGCTGAACAGTGGGAAACTCAGCTGGGATCCCCCTGTTTTCCTGAGGGAGCTGGAGCAGGCTTCCTCAGCCCTGGGGCCACCTTGTTCTCCTGGATTTGCTGAATCCCCGTGGCCTCAGCCCTGGAAGGAGCTAGGAGTTTCCCACAGCTCCTCAGCAGCCCTGAGGAAATGCAGAAACCCCCTGAGAGCCACGGGCTGGAGTTACCCCGGCCCTGGGAGGGGTTTGGGCAGTGGCAGTGACACAGCCAGCCCGGGGTTTGTGCCAGGGGAGTGGTGCCACCTCCTGGAGCCACTCCAGAGCCCGTGTCCCTCCTGTCCCCTTTCCTTCAGGGCTCTGTGTGCTGCTGGCACCGTGTGTCTGGCATGGGGTGGGTGGGGCTGTGCAGGGTTTGGGGTCCTGTTCCATGGGGTGTGCAGGGTTTGGGGTCTGTGTTCCATGGGGTGTGCAGGGTTTGGGGTCCTGTTCCATGGGGTGTGCAGGGTTTGGGGTCGTGTTCCATGGGGTGTGCAGGGTTTGGGGGTCTGTGTTCCAGGGGGTGTGCAGGGTTTGGGGTCTCTGTTTCATGGGGTGTGCAGGGTTTGGGGGGTCTGTTCCATGGGGTGTGCAGGGTTTGGGGTCTCTGTTCCATGGGGTGTGCAGGGTTTGGGGGTCCTGTTCCATGGGGTGTGCAGGGTTTGGGGTCTCTGTTTCATGGGGTGTGCAGGGTTTGGGGGTCCTGTTCCATGGGGTGTGCAGGGTTTGGGGGGTCTGTTCCAGGGGGTGTGCAGGGTTTGGGGTCTTTGTTTCATGGGGGAGCTTCCCTAGGAGCTGGGGGGCTCCTGCCTGGCTGGACTATCCCATTATCCCATTATCCCATCCCATGATCCCATCCCATGATCCCATCCCATGATCCCATCCCATTATCCCATCCCATTATCCCATCCCATCCCATCCCATTATCCCATCCCATTATCCCATCCCATCCCATTATCCCATCCCATCCCATTATCCCATCCCATCCCATTATCCCATTATCCCATCCCATCCCATCCCATCCCATCCCATCCCATCCCATCCCATCCCATTATCCCATCCCAGGTTCTCAGGCAGCTCCCTCTGTCCCTGTGGGTGTTCAGCAGGGGCTGCCCTGGCGCTGCTTCCCCCCAGAGGGGATTTGGGAGTTCCCAGAGCCGGCCCAGCAGGGCTGGCAGGTCCCAGGAGCCCGGGGGGCTCTCGCTGCTCCCTCCCGTGGCTGTGGGGGCTGTGGCTGTGGCTGTGGCTGTGGGTGTGGGTGAGGCTGTGGGTGTGGGTGAGGCTGGCAGCCCCCCCAGCCCGCTGCCACCCCTCCCTGCACCCCACAGTTCTGCCAGCCCAGCGGGTGGCAGCTGTTCCCCGAGAGGAACCCCCCGACCTTCTTCGTGGCCGTGCTGACCGACATCAACTCGGAGCGGCACTACTGCGCCTGCTTCACCTTCTGGGAGGCTGTGGAGAGCCCTCAGGTACTGCCACAGGGGACATGGGGACATAGGGACAGGGGACAGGCACTACTGCGCCTGCTTCACCTTCTGGGAGGCTGTGGAGAGCCCTCAGGTACTGCCACAGGGGACAGGGACATGGGGACAGGGGACAGGCACTACTGCGCCTGCTTCACCTTCTGGGAGGCTGTGGAGAGCCCTCAGGTACTGCCACAGGGGACACGGGGACATGGGGACAGGGGACAGGCACTACTAAGCCTGCTTCACCTTCTGGGAGGCTGTGGAGAGCCCTCAGGTACTGCCACAGGGGACACGGGGACATGGGGACAGGGGACAGGCACTACTAAGCCTGCTTCACCTTCTGGGAGGCTGTGGAGAGCCCTCAGGTACTGCCACAGGGGACATGGGGACATGGGGACAGGGGACAGGCACTACTGCGCCTGCTTCACCTTCTGGGAGGCTGTGGAGAGCCCTCAGGTACTGCCACAGGGGACAGGGACATGGGGACACAGGGACACAGAGACAGGATGACAGGGGGACATGGGGATACGGAATCAGACGGGGACAGGGGGACACAGGGACATAAGGACATGGGGACAGGGGGACACTGAGACATGGACAGGGGGACGTGGGGAAACAGAGACAAGGGGACATGGGGACACAGGGATAGGGGGACAGAGGGACACAGGGAAACAGAGACACGGGGACATAGGGACAGGAGGACACAGGGACAGGGGGGACTGGGGGGATAGGGACAGGGGGTGTGGAGGACACGGGGACAGGGGGACAAGGGGACACAGGGATGGGGGACACAGGGACAAGGGGACAGGGGGGGCATGGGGACATGGACGGGGGGACACAGGGACACAGGGACAGGAGGACAGAGGAACAAGGGAACATGGGGACAGGGGGACACAAGGACACGGGGACAGGGGGATATGTGGAAACGGGGACTGGGAGACATGGGGACAGGAGGGCATGGGGGACATGGGGACACAGGGACAGGGAGACAGGAACAGGGAGACACTGGGACAGGGTCCCACACTGGGACAGGAGGACACAGGGACAGGGGGACAGGGAGACACAAGGACATGGGGACAGGGGGACAGGGAGACACAAGGACACGGGGACAGGAGGACAGAGGGACAGGGGAACATGGGGGCACAAGGACACAGGGACAGGGAGGACAGAGGGACAGGGGAACATGGGGGCACAAGGACACAGGGACAGGAGGACAGAGGGACAGGGGAACATGGGGGCACAAGGACACAGGGACAGGAGGACAGAGGGACAGGGGAACATGGGGGGCACAAGGACACGGACAGGGGGACAGGGAGACACAAGGACACAGGGACAGGAGGACAGAAGGACAGGGGAACATGGGGACACAAGGACACAGGACAGGCCTGGCAGTGCTGGTGGGAAGGATCCAGCTGCTTTTGGCTCTGGCCAGGGGCTCCTGCCTTCCCTGCGCCCCAGCAATCCTGACCTTGGCACTGGCAGCCTGGGACAGGCAGGAGCAGCCCTTAAGCCCTAACCCAGGCTGGTGTGTGTCTCCCCAGCCCCAGAGCCACCCCAGGAACGGGGAGGGCGAGAGGAGGAGGAGGAGGAGGCTTCATCCCCCGTGCAGCCAGCCCAGCTGTTCGCCCCCAAGAGCCTGGTGCTGGTGTCGCGGCTGGACCACGCCGAGGTGTTCCGGGTGAGCTGAGCTGGGAGCTGCTGCTGCGGGGCTGGGAGCTGCTGCTGTGGGGCTGGGAGCTGCTGCTGTGGGGCTGGGAGCAGCCCTGCCCTGCCCTGGCACCCCGGAGCTCTGGGGCACGGGCCAGCCCCAGCCCCAAGCCCTGAGGAACAGCCCGTTCCTGCAGCACTGCCTGTGCCAGCTGTGCTGGCTCCAAAGGTGCTGCATTGTGAGCCTGGGGAGGGCTGGGAGCTGCACGGGTTGTACCCATGGGGATGGGGCTGGGAGAGTCCAGCCTGGAGAGGGAAATGCTCCAGGCAGAACTCAGAGCCCTGCCAGGGCCTGGAGGGGCTCCAGCAGAGCTGCAGAGGGGCTGGGGACAAGGACAGGGACAGGAGCAGGGAATGGCTCCCACTGCCACAGGGCAGGGCTGCTGGGATCTGGGGCAGGAATTGCTGCTGGGCTGGAATTGGCAGAGAATCCCTGGATCCCTGGCAGTGTCCAGGAAAGGCTGGAGCAGCCTGGGATGGTGGGATTGGGATGGGATGGGATTGAAGGGCCGTGGATCCCATCCCAAACCATTCTGGGATTCTGGGTTCAGGGATGCTCAGAATCCATCCCGAGGGATTTTTATGGAATTTGGGGATGGAAAAGAGAAGGGAGACCCTTGCTGGAGTCCTGAGATTCCCAGTGCAGCCCCCAGACCCCAAAATTCCTTCCTCGAGAGGAGCTGGGGTGGGGATGGATCCAATCCCGGGCTGGGAGAGCTGGGAATGGAGGGAATTCCCTGGGTGGGGGAGCTTGGGGTGGGAATTGGGGCAGGAATTGCTGCTGGGCTGGAATTGGCAGAGCAGCTGTGGCTGCCCCTGGATGCCAGGCTGGACACTGGGGCTGGAGCAGCTGGGACAGTGGGAGGTGTCCCTGGCTTTCTGTGGTGTGGGAATTCCCTGAAATACGGGATCTGGGACAGCAGAGTGGGGTCCTGCCAGGCAAAAGCTGGGGGAGCTCCTGGGGATGGGGTCACCTCACTTGTACCAAAGTCAGAGGTGTCCTGGCAGCTGCACACAAACAATTCCCAGCTCCTCATTCCAGTGCCCAGCAATCTGAGCTTTGTCTTCCCTTATTCCACTGGGCAGGGGTTAATCCTGCTCTTCCCTCATCATTCCATTGTGCCAGACTCTGCCTGGTCCTGCTCTCCAAATCCCAATTTTTGTGTTTTCCCTTTTCCTCAGTGCACTGGGAGATGGTTGGAAAACAACACCCCAAAGGTGCCTGGAGCAGAAATTTCTCAAATCCCTCATTCCCAGCTTGTCTTGAGGACTGGTGCTGGTGCCCCCAGACTCCCTCTGAGCTGGGGCTGCTGTTGCTTCCCAGCTGGAATGGGTTGTTTTAGGGGAAGGGACCCACAGTGACCACCCAGGGCTGACCAGAGTCCAGCTGTGCATCACCCAGATTTTGGGCATCTGGGAAAGGATCTCCTGCCATCCCTTCCTTGGGGTCTGTGTGGCAGTGGGGGTTTGGGATGCTGGAGCAGCCCCAGCTCAGAAGGGTGGGGTGGGACAAGCCCTGGCAGTGTCCCAGCTGCCAGCCCTGCTCAGCCCTGCTCTGCTCCCCTCTGCAGAACAGCCTGGGGCTCATCTACACCATCTACGTGGACGGGCTGAGCGTGTCCCTGGAGACTGTCATCGGGAACCTGCTGACCTGCACCATCCCCATCACGGGGGGAGCACAGGTGGGTGTGCAGCTGTCCTGCTGTCCTGCTGTCCTGCTGTCCTGCTGTGCTGCTGTGCTGCTGTGCTTCTGTGCTGCTGTCCTGCTGTCCTGCTGTCCTGCTGTCCTGCTGTCCTTCTGTGCTGCTGTCCTGCTGTCCTGCTGTCCTGCTGTCCTGCTGTCCTGTTGTGCTGCTGTCCTGCTGTCCTGCTGTGCTGCTGTCCTGCTGTGCTGCTGTGCTGCTGTCCTTCTGTCCTTCTGTCCTGCTGTCCTGCTGTCCTGCTGTGCTGCTGTGCTGCTGTCCTATTGTCCTGCTGTCTTTCTGCCCTGCTGTCCTGCTGTCCTGCTGTCCTTCTGTCCTTCTGTCCTGCTGTCCTGCTGTCCTGCTGTCCTATTGTCCTGCTGTCCTGCTGTCCTTCTGTCCTTCTGTCCTGCTGTCCTGCTGTCCTGCTGTCCTATTGTCCTGCTGTCCTATTGTCCTGCTGTCCTGCTGTCCTGCTGTCCTGTGCTGCTGTCCTGTCCCTGTCCCCCCCAGCCCTGCTCCCCACGCTGGCAGACCCCACTGGCCCCCTGGGCAGGGTCTAGCTCCGTGCCCTGCTGCCCTCCCCAGTGTTTCCAAGCACAAATCCCTCTCAGATCCTCCACAAGCCAAGGAGTTCCTGCTGCAGCTGCCGTGGCCTGGCTCCTGCTGTCCTGGCAGGGGGCACAGGGGCTGCAGCAGCAGCTCGTGTGGTCTGTGGGCACCCCCAGGGTCTGCTCAGCCCTGTGGGAGCTGCTCCAGAGCCGAGTGGGCAGGGGCTGTCTGTGACAGCAGGGCTGGGACAGCTGAGGGGACACGGGCCAGCAGGGCCAGCACAGCAGCCTGGAGCTCTCCTGGGGCACTGGCCTGGTGCTGTGTCCCTGTGTGTGCCAGGTCCTGTGTCCCTGTCTGTGTCCCTGTCTGTGTCCCTGTCTGTGTCCCTGTCTGTGCTGGGTCCTGTGCCAGGTCCTGTGTCCCTACCCCATGTCACAGCAGGATTTGGGGCAGGTGCTACCCCACTTTTGGGGCTCCCTGTGGCACCCAGGGCCATGCAGATCCTGGGGGTGCCAGGATTTGTGGGGCAGGGGAGAGGCAGCCACGTGCTGCCCGTGCCAGGGCCGTGCCAGGGCAGTGCCAGCTCCCAGCTCTGCAGGGTTTGCAGGTGTGCTGTCCCTTCCCACGGGATCTGCCCGGATCCGGCTCCTCCCGGCAGGACCGGGAGCTCACTGCTCCTGCTGCCAGCAGGGCTGCCTGAGCTTGGCACAGATCCGTGCCCCCAGCTGGGCCAGCATGGCTCTGGGCCGTGGGAGCGGGCACTGGGGGCCAGCAGGGACACTTGGGTGCTGGCACTGCCCTTCCTGTGGCTTTGCTGCTCCCCTGCCGTGTGCAGGTGCCATGGGCATTGCTGTCACTCCATGGCTGTGTCTGTGGGCTGTGTCCTGTCCCACTGGCCCTGTCTGTGTGTCCCTGTCTGTGTCTGTGTGTCCCTGTCTGTGTTTGGGTCCCTGTCTGTGTTTGGGTCACTGTCTGTGTGTCCCTGTCTGTGTGTCCCTGCTTGTGTCCCTATCTGTGTGTCCCTGCTAGTGTCCCTGTCTGTGTTTGGGTCCCTGTCTGTGTGTCCCTGTCTGTGTGTCCCTGTCTGTGTTTGGGTTCCTGTCCTGTCCCCTTGTCCCTGTCTGTGTGTCCCTGTCTGTGTTTGGGTTCCTGTCCCACTGTCCCCGCTGGTGTCCGTGTCTGTGTTTGGGCTCCTCTCCTGTCCCACTGTCCCCACTGGTGTCCGTGTCCCCTCTGTGCCCTGTCTGTGTCCTAACTGACTGTGCTCTCTGTCTGTCCCACCTCAGCCTGACGTGGAGGATGAAGCCGTGGTACGAATTCCTTTTCTTTCCCACCTTCTTTCCCCCCTTTTCTGTCCCCTCATTAGCAGCATCTGTGTCAATTGCTGTGACCCAGCCTCGAGTCCTGTGTGTCCCTGGCCTCTGGGAAGGGCTGAATCCCTCTCTGGGTGTCCCCCTGGGGTTGTGGCAGCCCAGCTCGGGGCTCTGGCTCTGCTCACAGTGATTTTGGGATCTGGGAGCTCTGGCCAGGAGGTGGCTGCAGTGGGAACGCTGCTCTTGTGGGTTTTCCCTGGAGAGGAGTGGAAAGAGCAGGAGAGGGGTCTGGAGGCAGCCTGGGGCTGTCTGAGTGTCCCTGGGAATATTCAGTGGTATCAGGATCCTGTGCCTGCGATTTCCATCCCTCCCTCCAGGATATTCCTCAGGATATTCCTTCCATGGAGCTGGGGCTGCTCCTGGGCACAGCCAGGCTGGGACAGGGGAGCTGCTGCCTTGGCTCCCAGGGTGTAGGAGAGGCTCAAACTCCCCCGGAGTCCTGAGGAGCCTTTGAATCCTGGAGACCCCTTGAGTTCTGGAGAGTCCTCATGTCTTGGGGAGCCCTTGAATCCTGGAGAGCTTTTGGATCCTGGAGATCCCTCAAATCCTGGGGAGCCCTTGTGGCCTGGGGACCCTTTGAATTCTGGGGAGCCCTCAAATCCTGAGGAGCCCTCATGTCCTGGAGACCCCTCATGTCTTGGGCAGCCCTTGAGTTCTGGGGACCCCTCATATCCTGGAGAGCCCTCATGTCCTGGAGACCCCTCAAATCTTGGGGAGCCCCTGTGGCCTGGGGACCCCACGAGTCCAGGGGAGCCCTCAAATCCCAGACAGCCACTGTGTCCCACATGTCCATGAGGATCCTGGGGCCATGGGGACACTGCAGGAGGTGCCCTCCTTCCCCTCAGCCCAGGGACTCACTCAGGCACCCAGTGGGTGCTGTGGCAGCATCTTCTTCTCCTTTTCCCTTTTCCCTTTTCCCTTTTCCCTTTTCCCTTTTCCCTTTTCCCTTTTCCCTTTTCCCTTTTCCCTTTTCCCTTTTCCCTTTTCCCTTTTCCCTTTTCCCTTTCCCTTCTTTCCATTTCTCTTTCCCTTTCCCTTTCCCTTTCCCTTTCCCTTTCCCTTTCCCTTTCCCTTCCAGCAGAGGGGGGTTGTGCTGGGGCACGGTGGGGGGGTCTGGCTGTCCCTGCCCTGTCCCCACCCTCTCTGGTGACCAGCTGTGTGTGTTTCCTTGCAGAGGACGATCTCCCTGGGAGCTGGGGACAGGCAGGTGATCCAGACCCCCATCAATGACTCTCTGCCCGTCAGCAGCTGCAGCGTGGCCCTGCTCTTCCGACAGCTGGGTGAGACAGAAGTGTCCCCACCCTGTCCCCGTGTGTCCCCACCCTGTCCCCGGGTGTCCCCACCCTGCCCCCGGGGCACCTCCTGCACGTGGCTCCGAGCTCTGAGCCTCCCTTCCCTGCCGTGCCATCCCAGTGCCAGGGGGGTGGGATTGGGGCTGGGGTCTGCAGGAGCAGCCCAGGGCTGACTCTGGCCTTGTGCCACCTGGGAAAGGCCACCCTGTGCCCCCCCAGGAAAGGTCACCCCCAGGAAAGGCCACCCTGTGCCCCCCCAGGAAAGGTCACCCCCAGGAAAGGCCACCCTGTCCCTCTCAGCCCTGTGCCCCCCAGGTAAGGCCACCCTGTCCCTCTCAGCCCTGTGCCCCCCAGGTAAGGCCACCCCCAGGAAAGGCCACCCTGTCCCTCTCAGCCCTGTGCCCCCCCAGGTAAGGCCACCCTGTCCCTCTCAGCCCTGTCCCCCCAGGAAAAGCCACCAGGAGGGACAGAGGCACCAGGAAGGGGGGAGCACCCCTGAAGTGACCAGAACCAGGAGTGGCTCTTTGGGGATGCCTTGCTCCTCTCCTGGGCAGGCTGCAGGGATGGGGGGTGGGATCAGGGGTCTGCCCCGTTGCTGAGCCCCTGCTGTGCCTGCCCAGGCATCACCAACGTGCTGTTCCTGTTCTGCGCCGCGCTGACCGAGCACAAGATCCTGTTCCTCTCCAGCAGCTACCAGAGGCTGACAGATGCCTGCCGGGCTCTCCTGGCTCTCATGTTCCCCCTCAAGTACAGGTGAGGGTCCCCCAGCCTCCAGCTGTGCCAGCCCTGTCCCACCCCTGGTGCCTCCCGGGGTCTGGGGATAACTGGGAATGTCCCAGCCCTGCCTCGCTCTTCTCCCAAGCAAAACGGGCTCTGGCAGTGCTGGAAAATGTTCCTGGAGAGCAGGGGCAGCACCAGGGAGCTGGAGCTGTGCCAGGGAGGCTCAGGCTGGATGTCAGCAAGGTTCTCCCTTCACCCACAGGCTGCTGGGCACTGCCCAGGGGTTGGGCACAGCCCCAGAGCTCCAGGAGAGTTTGGGGTGCCCAGGCTGGGATTGCTGGGGGTCTGTGCAGGGCCAGCAGCTGCAGCCATGATCCTGGGGGCCCTTCCAGCTCAGGAGACTCCGTGGTTCCATGAGCAGTGAGGTGTTCCCAGCAGTGTCTGGGCCAAGGCACCGTGGTGACTCCTGTGGGATGGCTGGAACCCTGCTCCACAGGGTGGGAGCACTGCCCTGGCAGCTCTGGGGCTCCTGCAGCTCTGCCAGGGCCAGGCTGGCACAGATGGGCTCAGGTCTCCTGGCCACCTCCTGTCTCCAGGCTGTTGGTGTCCCAGAGGAAACTTCTTTTTCACGGAATTGTGGGATCCCTGAGCTTGGGAAAGCCCTCCAGGGCCATTGAGTCCCAGCTGTGCCTGATCCCCTCCTTGTCCCCAGCCCAGAGCACTCAGTGCCACCTCAGAATTCCCTGGACACCTCCAGGGATGGGCACTCCAACCCTCCCTGGGCAGCCCTGCCAAGGCCTGGCCACTCTTTCCATGGAGAATTTTTCCTGAAATTCTTTTTGAGTTAATGGCTCTGCTGGAAACCTTTTCCTTGGTCAGACTTTAATAACTGGGATCATATCATGGAGTCCCAGGATAATTTGGGTGGGAAGGGAGCCCAGAGCCCCCCAGTGCCACCCCTGCAGTGCCAGGGCAGGGACACCTCCCACTGTCCCAGCTGCTCCAGCCCCAGTGTCCAGCCTGGCCTTGGCACTGCCAGGGATCCAGGGGCAGCCACAGCTGCTCTGCCAATTCCAGCCCAGCAGCAATTCCTGCCCCAGATCCCAGCAGCCCTGCCCTGTGGCAGTGGGAGCCATTCCCTGCTCCTGTCCCTGTCCTTGTCCCCAGCCCCTCTCAGGGCATTCCCAGGGATGGGGCAGCATTTGGGGTGCCAGGGGGTGCCTGGACACAGCTCTGGGGCTGGGATGGTGTCAGGCAGTGCCAGGACAGGTGGGGCAGGGCTGGGATGGCTGCACTCTTTGGGGCAGTGTTTGGGGCAGCTTTTGAGGCTGTTTGTGGTTGCAGTTTCACCTACGTGCCCATCCTGCCTGCCCAGCTCCTGGAGGTGCTCAGCACCCCCACCCCCTTCATCATTGGTGTCCACTCCATCTTCCAGTCAGAGACCCAGGAGCTGGTGAGAGCCACAGGCTGGGACCTGAGGGAATGGCTGGGACCTGAGGGAGTGGCTGGGACCTGAGGGAATGGCTGGGACTGGAGGGAATGGCTGGGACTGGGGGAATGGCTGGGACTGGTGGGAATGGCTGGGACTGGTGGGAATGGCTGGGACTGGTGGGGAATGGCTGGTACTGGTGGGGGAATGGCTGGGACTGGTGGGGAATGGCTGGGACTGGGGGGGAATGGCTGGGACTGGTGGGGAATGGCTGGGACTGGTGGGGAATGGCTGGGACTGGGGGAATGGCTGGGACTGGGGGAATGGCTGGGACTGGTGGGGGAATGGCTGGGACTGGGGGGAATGGCTGGGACTGGTGGGGGAATGGCTGGGACTTGGGGGAATGGCTGGGACTGGTGGGGAATGTCTGGGACTGGTGGGGAATGGCTGGGACTGGGGGGAATGGCTGGGACTGGTGGGGAATGGCTGGGACCAGAGGGAATGGCTGGGACTGGTGGGGAATGGCTGGGACCAGAGGGAATGGCTGGGACTGGTGGGGAATGGCTGGGACTGGGGGGGAATGGCTGGGACTGGTGACAATGGCCAGGCCATTGGGAGTGGCTGTGTCCCTCTCCTGTCCCCCCAGTGAGGGACCCCAGTGTGTTTTTTGGATTTGGGGACAGGGTGGGACACAGGGAGTGCTGAGTGCTCAGGGAAGGTGTGGAGGAGCCAGAGCCCAGCCCCTTCCTGAGCCAGCTCACCTGGACAGCTCCCCCTCACCTGTGGGGTGTGGGATTGGGAAGGGGAGCTGTGTCCCCCTGCCCTGTCCCCCTGCTGTGTCCCACTGTCCCCCTGCTGTCCCCCTGCTGTCCCTGCTCCCAGCTGGACGTGGTGATCGCAGACCTGGACGGTGGCACGGTGAATGTCCCCGAGTGTGTGCACATCTCCCTGCTGCCAGAGCCCCTGCTGCAGCAGACCAGGGAGGCCCTGTCCATGGTGAGTCTGTGCCAGGGCACTGCCCCTCCCAGGGCACCCCTGGGACCCACAGCCACTCCCTGGGTGACACCCTTCCCTTCCCTGCCACTGACACAGGGGCCAGGAGCTGGGAGTGGAGCTGGGGCTCCTCTGCACCAGGAGTCCTGCCTTGGGGTCCTGCTCATCAACTGGGGTCCTGCTCATCAACTGGGGTCCTGTTCATAACTTTGGGTCCTGTTCATAACTTTGGGTCCTGCTCATAAACTGGGGTCCTGCTCATAAACTGGGGTCCTGCTCATCAACTGGGGTCCTGTTCATAACTTTGGGTCCTGTTCATAACTTTGGGTCCTGCTCATAAACTGGGGTCCTGCTCATAAATTGGGGTCCTGTTCATCAACTGGGGTCCTGCTCATCAACTGGGGTCCTGCTCATAACTCGGGGTCCTGCTCATAAGCTGGGGTCCTGCTCATAACTTTGGGTTCTGTTCATAACTTTGGGTCCTGTTCATAACTCAGGGTCCTGCTCATAACTCGGGGTCCTGCTCATAAGCTGGGGTCCTGCTCATAACTCGGGTTCTGTTCATAACTCGGGGTCCTGCTCATAAGTTGGGGTCCTGCTCATAACTTTGGGTCCTGTTCATAACTCGGGGTCCTGTTCATAAATTAGGGTCCTGTTCATAAATTAGGGCCCTGCCCATAACTTGGGGTCCTGTCTGTGCCTTGGGGTCCTGTCCTACCTTGGGGTCCTGTCACAGGGATCATTCCTGACCCAGTGGCCCCTGGCCAGCACTCTGGGCATGACACACATTTCCATGGGAGCACAGAGTGGAGTAGCTGGGATTCCTCTGTGAGCCTTGATTCCTGCCTTGGGTGCTGCTGCCCTGTCCCAGTGGCCATTCCCATTCCAGTGGCCATTCCCATTCCAGTGGCCATTCCCCATGCCAGTGGCCATTCCCCATTCCAGTGGCCATTCCCATTCCAGTGGCCATTCCCATCCTGTGGCCATTCCCATTCCAGTGGCCATTCCCATTCCAGTGGCCATTCCCCATTCCAGTGGCCATTCCCCATTCCAGTGGCCATTCCCCATTCCAGTGGCCATTCCCCATTCCAGTGGCCATTCCCATCCTGTGGCCATTCCCATTCCAGTGGCCATTCCCCATTCCAGTGGCCATTCCCCATTCCAGTGGCCATTCCCATCCAGTGGCCATTCCCATTCCAGTGGCCATTCCCATTCCAGTGGCCATTCCCCATTCCTGTGGCCATTCCCCATTCCAGTGGCCATTCCCCATTCCAGTGGCCATTCCCCATTCCAGTGGCCATTCCCATTCCAGTGGCCATTCCCATTCCAGTGGCCATTCCCATTCCAGTGGCCATTCCCCATTCCAGTGGCCATTCCCCATTCCTGTGGCCATTCCCCATTCCAGTGGCCATTCCCTATTCCTGTGGCCATTCCCCATTCCAGTGGCCATTCCCTATTCCAGTGGCCATTCCCATTCCTGTGGCCATTCCCCATTCCAGTGGCCATTCCCATTCCAGTGGCCATTCCCATTCCAGTGGCCATTCCTATTCCTGTGGCCATTCCCCATTCCTGTGGCCATTCCCGCATTCCAGTGGCCATTCCCCATTCCAGTGGCCATTCCCCATTCCAGTGGCCATTCCCCATTCCAGTGGCCATTCCCATTCCAGTGGCCATTCCCCATTCCAGTGGCCATTCCCCATTCCAGTGGCCATTCCCATTCCAGTGGCCATTCCCATTCCAGTGGCCATTCCCCATTCCAGTGGCCATTCCCCATTCCAGTGGCCATTCCCATTCCAGTGGCCATTCCCCATTCCAGTGGCCATTCCCCATTCCAGTGGCCATTCCCATTCCAGTGGCCATTCCCATTCCTGTGGCCATTCCCCATTCCTGTGGCCATTCCCATTCCAGTGGGCCATTCCCCATTCCAGTGGCCATTCCCATTCCAGTGGCCATTCCCCATTCCAGTGGCCATTCCCATTCCAGTGGCCATTCCCATTCCAGTGGCCATTCCCCATTCCAGTGGCTATTCCCCATTCCAGTGGCCATTCCCATTCCAGTGGCCATTCCCCATTCCAGTGGCCATTCCCCATTCCAGTGGCCATTCCCCATTCCAGTGGCCATTCCCATTCCTGTGGCCATTCCCATCCTGTGGCCATTCCCATTCCAGTGGCCATTCCCCATTCCAGTGGCCATTCCCCATTCCAGTGGCCATTCCCATTCCAGTGGCCATTCCCCATTCCAGTGGCCATTCCCCATTCCAGTGGTCATTCCCATTCCAGTGGCCATTCCCATTCCAGTGGCCATTCCCCATTCCAGTGGCCATTCCCATCCTGTGGCCATTCCACATTCCAGTGGCCATTCCCCATTCCAGTGGCCATTCCCATCCTGTGGCCATTCCCTCCCAGGTTCCTGGGAATGGGGCTCTGACTCCTGGCCCAGGGCAGGAAGCAGCTGTGGCCTGGCTGTGTTCCTGCTGGAGCAGCTCCCTGGGATCCCAGTGCTTCCCAAGGCAGGGTCAGAGCACTCCTGATCTCCCCGTGGTTTGTCTCCATGCCCCTCAGACCTTGTCCACAGGGCTCTGGGGTCTCTGGGGGAATCTCCCTGGCCTCTCCAGGCAGGATGGGGCCTGAGCTGAGTGTCCTCCCTGGGCAGGTCCTGGACCCGGAGCTGGAGGTGGCCGACCTCGCCTTCCCCCCTTCCACCATTTCTGCCTCTTCCCTCAAGATGCAGGTGAGTGGTGGGAGGGAGAGGGACCCTGGGTGAGGGGCAGGAGGGAGAGGGACCCTGGGTGAGGGGCTGTGCTCCAGGTACACCTGGGGCAGGTGAGGGGCTGTTCCCCAGGTCAGGTGAGGGGCTGTTCCTCAGGGACACCCCGGGCAGGTGAGGGGCTGTCCCCAGTACAGGTAAGGGCTGTTCCCCAGGACAGCTGAGGGGCTGTTCTAGGTACACCCAGGACAGGAGAGGGGCTGTTCCTAGGTACACCCAGAGCAGGTGAGGGACTGTCTGTAGGAGAGGTGAGCAGCTGTCCCCAGTACAGGTGAGGAGCTGTTCCCAGACAGCTGAGGGGCTGTTCTAGGTACACCCAGGACAGGAGCTGTTCCCCAGGGACACCCAGTACAAGTGAGGGTCTGTTCCCCAGGGCAGGTGAGGGGCTGTTCCCAGGATAGGTGAGGGGCTGTCCCCAGGTACACCCAGAGCAGGTGAGGGGCTGTTCCCAGAGCAGGTGAGGGGCTGTCCCCAGGTACACCCAGGGCAGGTGAGGGGCTGTTCCCAGAGCAGGTGAGGGGCTGTCCCCAGGTACACCCCGTGCTCCATTCCAGCCCTGTGCCTACCCAAGCCCTGGCTGGATCCTGCAGGGCTCTGGATTCTCAGCCAGGCTGGAGCAGACAGGGGCTGTTTGGCTCCCAGCACTCCCAGAGCTGCAGACCTGCCTGCAGGGCAGTGAATCCAGCTGTCCCTGTTCCCTGGGGTCTCAGCCACTCTGCCCAGGGTTGATCCCGGGGGGAATGGCTGCCCTGGAGCTGCCCTGTGCCCCAGGCTGTGCCCAGCCCAGGCTGTGCCCAGCGCAGGCGTTTCCCTGCTGCAGGACAAGGAGATCCGGGCCGTGTTCCTGCGCCTGTTTGCTCAGCTGCTGCAGGGCTACCGCTGGTGCCTGCACATCATCCGCATCCACCCCGAGCCCGTCATCCGCTTCCACAAGGTGGGGGAAGCACTGCCAGCCCTGCCAGCCCAGCTGCATCCCCCCTGTGTCCTCGGGCTGTCCCACAGCAGCTCCCTGCTCGTGTCCTGGCGTGTCCGGGCGCTGCTGCAGAGCTCAGCCCGGCCTGCAGCTCCTTTTGGGAGATCTTGGCACTGCTGGGGGAGCCACCTGCAGCCTGGCTCTGTGTCCCTGGGTGCCTCTGGCCTTGTGTCCCTGTGTCTCTGTGTTCATGTGTCCCTGTGTCACTCTGACCCTGAGTACCTCTGGCCTTGTATCCCTGTGTCTCTCTGACACTGTGTCCCTGCATTGTGTTCCTATGTCCCAGAGTCCCTGTGTGCCTGTATCCTTCTGTCCCTGTATTCCTGTGCCCATGTCCCTCTGCTCCTGTATCCCTGTGTCTCTGTGTCCCCGTGTCCCTCTCCCCATGTCCTTCTGCCCCATATGCCTGTGTCCTCTGTCCCTCTCCCCACATGTCCTGTGTCCCTGTGTCCCAGAGTCCCTGTGTCCTGTGCCCCCCTGTGTCCTGTGCCCCTGTGTCCTGTGCCCTGTGTCCTGCCCCTCCATGCCAAGGTGACCCCAGCACCTTTCCCTTGTCCCTTGTCCTGCTGCCATGTGCCAGAGGCTCAGCTTTCCATGCTGAGCCTGTTGCTGTGCCCAGGTGGCACAGGGAAGAAGGTGGCAGTGTCCCAGTGCCACCCAGGTGCCCATCCATCATCCATCATCCATCATCCATCCATCATCCATCCATCATCCATTATCCATCCATCCATCCATCCATCCATCCATCCATCCATCCATCCATCCATCCATCCATCCATCCATCCATCCATCCATCATCCCTCTCTGGTGTCCCCACCCCGCTGATGGCTGTCCCTCCCTGTGCAGGCAGCGTTCCTGGGCCAGAGGGGGCTCACAGAGGACGATTTCCTCACCAAGGTTCTGGAGGGGATGGCCTTTGCCGGCTTTGTCACCGAGCGCGGGGCTCCTTACCGCCCCATCGACCTCTTCGACGAGGTGAGGCCTGGGGGTAAATCTGCATTCCCCAGTCCCGGGTTTGGGAGGGGCAGCTCCTCCTTCCCCATCCCCGGTTTGGGAGGGGCAGCTCTCCTTTCTCTCATCCTGAGTTGGGAGAGGCAGCTCCTCCTTCCCCCATCCCGGGTTTGGGGGGCAGCTCTGCTTTCCCCCATCCCGGGTTTAGGAGGGACAGCTCTGCATTCCCTAATCCCGGGTTTGGGAGGGACAGCTCTGCATTCCCCAATCCCGGGCTTGGGGGGGCAGCTCCTCCCTCCTTCATCCCCGGTTTGGGAGGGGCAGCTCTGCATTCCCCAATCCCGGGTTTGGGAGGGGCAGCTCTGCTTTCCCTCATCCCGGGTTTGGGAGGCAGCTCTGCATTCCCCCATCCCAGCTTTGGGGGGCTCTGGAGCTGCCCCTGTCACCCTTGTCCTCCCCAGCTCGTGGCCTACGAGGTGAAGCGCATGAAGGCAGAGGAGGGGAACAAGCAGAAAATCCTGAGGCACATCAAGGAGCTGGCAGAGAAACTCTACAAAAATGTGAGTGCTGCAGCCCCCCGGGCAGGAGGGGGATGTGCTGGGGAGTGTGGGGCAGGGGGTCACTCTGTCATTGTGCTCATGGGTCCTGTCCCTCCTTGTGCTGCCATGTGGGGTCAGGCACATCCTCAGAGCTCCTGGCAGTGGGATTCCCTGGTTTTAGGGGGTCACAGAATCCCAGAATCACCAGGGTTGGAAAAGCCCTCCCAGCCCATCCAGTCCCAGCTGTGCCCAATGCCACCTTGTCCCCAGCCCAGAGCTCTCAGTGCCACCTCCAGGAAACTCCTTGGACACTCCAGGGATGGGCACTGGGCAGTTCCAATCCCTGCCCACCCTTTCCATGGGGAAATCCCTGCTGACACCACCCTGAGCCTCCCCTGGCCCAGCTCAAGGTGGAGCCTGGGCTGGCTGGCACGAAGCTCCTGGTGGCACCTGGCTCGTGGCTGTGCCACAGCTGTGCCTCCCTGGGGGCAGCTCGGGGGGCAGGTGCTGGGGGGATGCAGACTGGGGCTGGGGGCTCAGATGACTCGGGGCTGATCAGATCAGGGGCTGGGGGCAGATTGGGGCTGGGGGCTTGGGTAACCCCGAGGCTGAGCAGATCAGGGGCTAGGGGCAGATTGGGGCTGGGGGCTCAGGTGCCCCCGGGCTGAGCACACCCTGCCCCTGTCCCTGCAGGAGAACCCCTACCCCGCCGTGGCCATGCACAAGGTGCAGAAGCCCACCGAGGGCTGCCACCTGCGGCTGCACCAGAAGCCCTTCCCCCGCCTGGACGAGGGCACGGTGCAGTGGATCATCGACCAGGCCACGGCCAAGCTGCAGACGGCCCCGCCCGCCGTCAAGGCTGAGAAGAAGTGCATGGTGCCCTCGGGGCCCCCCATCGGTGGGTGGGGCATGGGGTACCCTGCCCTGGGGGGCACAGTGCCCTTGGGACCCCCCATGGGTGTGTGGGGCATGGGGGACCCTGCCCTGGGGGGCACAGTGCCCTCGGGACCCCCCATGGGTGTGTGGGGCATGGGGGTACCCTGCCCTGGGGGGCACAGTGCCCTCGGGACCCCCCATGGGTGTGAGGGGCATGGGGGACCCTGCCCTGGGGGCTGCTGTAGTGCATGGTGCCCTCAAGATCCCCCACCAGTGTGCTGGGACCCTGTTTTGGGGGGATGTGGGAGGGCATGGTGCCCTTGGGACCCCCGTGGGTACAGTGACCGGGGTCTGTTCCCAGTGACTGGGATCCCCTGCACCCCCTGTCCCCCGTGGTCACTTGGGCAGGGGCACCCCGTGTCCCAGCACCCCACAGTGAGTGGGATCTCAGCACCCCGTGTCCCCGCCCCGTGTCCCCGCCCCCGCGGTGACGGGCTCTGCTCCCAGCTGCCATCCTGGAGCGCAATGGGAACGCGCTGGCCAACAGCGCCCGGCGCCTGGAGGTGGTCAGGAACTGCATCTCCTACGTCTTCGAGAACAAGATGCTGGAGGCCAAAAAGGTCAGGGGGGGCTGGGCTTGGGGGGTCAGTGTCCTCTGTTCCCTGTCCGTGTCCTGCTTGTTGCCTTAGGGTCAAACTCTGGAGTTACTGAGGCTGGAAAATCCTCAGAGCCCATCGAGCCCAGCCAGCACTTACCATGTCCCCAAGTGCCACATGCACGTGGATTTTAAACCCCTGCGGGGATGGGGACTCCCTGGGCAGCCCCTTCCAAGGCCTGATCACCCTTTCCAGGGTGGAAACTTTCCCTGATATCCAACCTGACTCTGCCCTGGCACGGCTTGAACTGTTCCCTCCTGTGCTGTCCCTGTTCCCTCCTGTGCTGTCTCTTTCCCTGGGAGCAGAGCCCCCCTCCCACCTCAGCAATGGGACCATTTGGGTTGGGAATCCCTCTGGGACCATCAGTGGCCACCACGTGTCCCCCTCCTGGTGTCCCTGGGATTTTGGCTGGTGGCTCCACCCCATCACCTCCCCAGCTCCATCTCCCCGTGCCCCTGGCCTCCTCCCCTCCTCCCTGCCTGTGTCCAGCTGCCCACACCTGCAGTTCTGCCCTGGCTCTCCTCCATGTCTGACCACATCCCACGACCCCAGTGCTGGCTGTCACAGCCCCTGGAGCAGGCTGTGCTCTGCAGGTCCCATCCCAGGCTCCCCCCGTTGTTCCCCAGCTGTTCCAGCTGTGCTGTGTGCCATGAAGGGCCGTGCTGCCCAGCACTGCCTGACACAGGAGCTGCACCTGCATTAAGGCAAAACCTCCAGAGAGGCCAAAACTCCAAAGACTAAGGCAGACCTGACCAAAAGCCTAAAGCTGGGTTCAGTGGAATTGTCACTGTCACCTTCCCAGCATCCTCTGCAGAGGCTGAGGAGGGATCCTACACCTCCAGTTTTCTCCCCTCTCACAGAACCAGAGAATCTCAAAATCCTTTTGGTTTGAACAGATCTTAAATGTCACCCAGTTCCAGTTCCTCCCACTGTCCCAGCTGCTCCCAGCCCCAAAGTCCAGCCTGGCCTGGGCACTGCCAGGGATCCAGGGGCAGCCAGAGCTGCTCTGGGCACCCTGTGCCAGGGCCTGCCCACCCTCCCAGGGAGCAATTCCTGCCGAATATCCCACCCAGCCCTACTCTTAACTTCAAACCATTCCCCCTTATCTTTCTGCTCCAGCTCCCTGATGAACTGTTCTCCAGATAATTCTTCCTTTCCCTAACTCATCCAGGAGAAAATGGGATGATGTGTTCCATGTATAAATGGCATTTTAAGGCTGTCTCCCCGCTGTCCCCAGCTGTTCCCAGCTGTGCTGCGGGCCATGAAGGGCCGTGCTGCCCGGCACTGCCTGACGCAGGAGCTGCACCTGCACGTGCAGCAGAACCGCTGCCGTGCTGGACCACCAGCAGTTCGACTTCGTCATCCGCATGATGAACTGCTGCCTGCAGGTGGGGCAGGGCTGGGGGGCTCCTTGGAGGGCTGGGGGTGGCCTTGGATTGTCCCCGTGTCACCCCTGCTGTGTCCCTGCCCAGGACTGCACGGCCATGGACGAGCACGGCATCGCCGCCGCCCTGCTGCCGCTGGTCACCGCCTTCTGCAGGGTGAGTGGCCGCAGTGTCCCCTCCCTGCTGCCCTCAGCGTGCCCCCAGGCTGCCTGAGGCTGAAAGGGGTGGCCCATCGGTCACACAATTCACAGAATTCACAGAATTCACACAGTCACAGAATTCACACAATTCACGGAGTCACACAATTCACACAGTCACAGAATTCACACAATCACAGAATTCACAAAACTCACAGAATTCACACAGTCACAGAATTCACACAATTCACACAGTCACAGAATTCACAAAACTCACAGAATTCACACAGTCACAGAATTCACACAATTCACACAGTCACAGAATTCACAGAACTCACAGAATTCACACAGTCACAGAATTCACACAATTCACACAGTCACAGAATTCACAGAACTCACAGAATTCACACAGTCACAGAATTCACACAGTCACAGAATTCACACAATCACAGAATTCACAAAACTCACAGAATTCACACAGTCACAGAATTCACACAATTCACACAGTCACAGAATTCACACAGTCACAGAATTCACAGAACTCACAGAATTCACACAGTCACAGAATTCACAGAATTCACACAGTCACAGAATTCACACAATTCACGGAGTCACACAATTCACACAATTCACACAGTCACAGAATTCACACAATCACAGAATTCACAAAACTCACAGAATTCACACAGTCACAGAATTCACACAATTCACACAGTCACAGAATTCACAGAACTCACAGAATTCACAGAATTCACAGAACTCACAGGATTCACACAATTCACACAGTCACAGAATTCACAGGATTCACAGAATGACAGAATCACAGAATTCACACAGTCACAGAATTCACAGGGTTCACAGAATGACAGAATCATAGAATTCACACAGTCACAGAATTCACAGGATTCACAGAATGACAGAATCACAGAATTCACACAATTCACAGAGTCACAGAATTCACAGGATTCACAGAATGACAGAATCACAGAATTCACACAGTCACAGAATTCACAGGGTTCACAGAATGACAGAATCATAGAATTCACAAAATCACAGGGTTCACTGAATGACAGAATCACAGAATTCACACAATTCACACAGTCACAGAATTCACAGGATTCATAGAATGACAGAATCACAGAATTCACACAATTCACACAGTCACAGAATTCACAGGATTCACAGAATGACAGAATCACACAATTCACACAGTCACAGAATTCACAGGATTCACAGAATCACACAATTCACAGAACTCACAGAACTCAGAATTCACAGAACTCAGAATTCACACAATTCACGGAGTCACACAATTCACACAATTCACACAGTCACAGAATTCACAGGATTCACAGAACTCACACAATTCACACAATTCACACAATTCACGGAGTCACAGAATTCACACAGTCACAGAGTTCACAGGAGTCACAGAATGACAGAATTACAGAATTCACAAAATCACAGGATTCACAGAATCACAGAACTCACACAATCACAGAATTCAAATTTACACAATCACAGAATTCACAGAGTCACAGAATTGCCAAATTCACTGAATCACAGATTTCAGAATCACAGAATCACGGAATTCACAGAATCACGGAATTCACAGAATCACAGAATTCACAGAACTCACAGAATTCACACAATTCACGGAGTCACAGAATTCACACAATTCGCAGAATTCACACAATTCACAGAATTCACAGAGTCACAGGATTCACAGGATTCACACACAATTCACAGAATTCACACAATTCGCAGAATTCACACAATTCACACAATTCACAGAGTCACAGAATTCACAGGATTCACAGGATTCACACAATTCACACAATTCACAGAATTCACACAATTCGCAGAATTCACACAATTCACAGAATTCACAGAGTCACAGGATTCACAGGATTCACACAATTCACAGAATTCACACAATTCGCAGAATTCACACAATTCACACAATTCACAGAGTCACAGAATTCACAGGATTCACAGGATTCACACAATTCACACAATTCACAGAATTCACACAATTCGCAGAATTCACAGAGTCACAGAATTCACAGGATTCACAGAATGACAGAATTACAGAATTCACAAATTCACAGAATTCACAAATTCACGGAATTCTGTCAGCCTGCAGCTCCTGCCCAGAGCCTTCCATCCAGCCCAGACTGGCCCAGGCTCCCAGGGAGCAGGAGCAGCTGTGGGAAGGGGGTTGCTCTGGATGCCATGGTCAGTTTGGGCTGGGATGAGGCTCATGGCTCTGAGCACGAGAATTTTCAGGGAATGCTGGAGGAGCTCTGGTGCAGACATCCCTCCTGCCTGCCCGGGGCTCTCCCAGCAGTGGAGGAGCAGGGATACCCGAGTGGAGAGCTGAGTTAAACACAAAGGCTGGGTTTACATGGACCTTCTCCACCTCCCTGCACAGAAACTGAGCCCTGGCATCACCCAGTTCGCCTACAGCTGCGTGCAGGAGCACGTGGTGTGGACCAACATCCAGTTCTGGGAGGCCATGTTCTACTGCGACGTGCAGAACCACATCCGGGCCCTGTACCTGGACAGCAGCGAGGAGAACCACGCTGAGCAGGTGGGGCAGGCCCAGGAGGGCTCTTCATGCACTTACAGAACCATGGAGAGGGCTGGTTGGGTGGGAAGGGACCCCAGAGCCCCTCCTGCCACCATGGCAGGGACACCTCCCACTGTCCCCAGTGTCCAGCCTGGGATCCAGGGGTCTCCATTGGCTGATTTCACTACAGCCACACAAACATTCCTGCCTGGCCAAGCAGAAGAAAATTAACTGTAAATAAAAAGGGCAATAGAGCATCTGAGCAGTATAAAAGTGAGGGCTGGAGGTTTCCATTAGGATGGAAGCACAGGAAGCAGGGAAGTGTCCTGAGGAGAAGGCCACACCCAGTGTCCCCATTCCTTCACAGAGAATTTCCCAGAGTCACGAGGCAGGACAGGCAAGTGTTGGAGTCACAGAACCAGGGAAAGCTTGAATGGTTTGGGTGGGAAGGGACCCCAGAGCCATGGCAGGGACACCTCCCACTGTCCCCAGTGTCCAGCCTGGGACCCAGGGGCAGCCACAGCTGCTCTGAGAGTCCCATCCCTGCTGCGGGCAGGCTGCTCAGATGGGGATGAGGGGCTGCAGCCCCGTTCTGGGGGCTCCCCGTGGCTCTGCCCGTGCAGCCACCCCCATGGCCTCCCTCCCCTGCCCCAGGAGAGCGCGGAGGAGCCGCAGGAGGCCAAGTCAGCGCTGGAGATCGCCTCGGAGCAGCTGCGGCTGTGGCCCACCATGAGCAGGGAGAAGCAGCAGGAGCTGATCCAGAAGGAGGAGAGCACGGTGTTCAGCCAGGCCATCCACTACGCCAACAGGATGAGCTACCTGCTGCTGCCCCTGGACACCAGCAAGAACCGCCTGCTGCGCAGCTCCGGCCTGGGCGACGTGGAGAGCGTCAGCAACAGCTTCGTCACCAACAGGTGGCGCTGGGGACCCGGCACACGGCCGGGGGGGGCTGGGGTTGTGGCAGGAGGGGGGTCCCTGCCCCCTGCAGGGGCCTGGGTCGGGTGCAGCCCAGGGGTTCTTCCCAATCCCAGCCCTGCTGGGGTCTGCGATCGTGTCGGGTGCCCAGGGGGGTGTCTGGGAATGGGAACAGCCTCGGACTCCAGTCAGGAGTGGGATTCTCTGTCAGGAGTGGGAGCTTTCCAGGGTCTCTATTATGAGTAGGAACTCTCCTGTGTTCCTATGAGGAGTGGGAGCTCTCCTGGATCTGTATCACCATGGGGAGCTCTCCTGGGTGTCTGTCACAGGTTGAAGCTCTCCTGGGTCTGTGCTGGGAGTGGGAACAGCCTCACACTCCTGGCAGGAGTGGGATTCTCTGTTAGGAGTGGGAGCTCTCCTGGCATCACTTCAGGAGTAGGAACTCTCCTGTGTTCCTATGAGGAGTGGGAGCTCTCCTGGCTTTTTCAAGGAATAAGAGCTCTCCTAGGTTATTGTCATGGGAGCTCTCCTGGGTCTGTATCAGCACGGGGAGCTCTCCTGGGTTTTTATCAGGACTGGGAGCTCTCGTAGTACTACATCAGGAGTAGGAACTCGACTGAGGTTCCTATGAGGAGTGGGAGCTCTCCTGGCTTTTTCCAGGAGTAAGAACCCTCCTGGGTTTCTGTCCCAGGTGGGAGCTCTCCCATGTCTGTATCAGGAGTGGGAGCTCTCCTGGGATCACATCAGGAGTAGGAACTCAACGTGTGTTCCTATGAGGAGTGAGAGCTCTCCTAGCTTTTTCCAGGAGTAAGTGCTCTCCTGGAATTCCATCAGGAGTGGGAGCTCTCCTGGGTCTGTACCAGCATGGTGGACCTCTCCTGGGTTTTTATGACTGGGAGCTCTCCTGGCATCACATCAGGAGTAGGAACTCTCCTGTGTTCCTATGAGGAGTGGGAGCTCTCCTGGCTTTTCCAAGTGTAAGAGCTTTCCTGGGCTATTGTCATAGGTTGGAGCTCTCTTGGGATCACATCAGGAGTAGGAACTCTCCAGGGTTCCTATGAGGAGTGGGAGCTCTCCTGGGTCTGTACCAGCACGGGGAGCTCTCCTGGGTTTTTATAGGAGTCGGAGCTCTCCCAGGTCCATATTGGGAGTGGCCCCTCCCGGGCTGTCCCTCCCCGGGCTGTCCCTCCCCTCTGTCCCTGGGCTGACCCCTCCCCGTTTCCCCCGGGCAGCATCGCGGGCAGCGTGGCCGAGAGCTACGACACCGAGAGCGGCTTCGAGGACGCCGAGAGCTCGGACGTGGCCAACTCGGTGGTGAGGTTCATCAACCGCTTCGTGGACAAGGTGTGCACCGAGAGCGGCGTCACCAACGAGCACCTCAAGGGGCTGCACGTCATGATCCCGGGTGAGGCCACGCGAGACTGCGGGGGGACTGGGGCGGGGCAGGGAGGGATTTGGGAAAGGCAGAGTGGATTTGGATAGAGCAGGGTGGGATTTGGATAGGGCAGTGTGGGATTGGAGCAGGGGGGGATTTGGGAATGGCAGAGTGGATTTGGATAGGGCAGGGTGGGATTGGGGCGGGGCAGGGTGAGTGGGAAAACAGGTTGGGATTGGGGCAGGGTGAGATAGGGGTAGGGTGAGATAGGGGTAGGGTGAGATTTGGGCAGGATGGGATTTGGAATGGCAGAGTGGATTTGGATAGGGCAGGGAGGGATTTGGATAGGGCAGGGTGAGATTTGGGCAGGGTGGGATTGGGGCAGAGCAGGATGGGATTGGGAAAGGCAGAGTGGATTTGGATAGGGCAGGGTGGGATTGGGAAAGTCAGGGGTGGGATTTGGGCAGGGTGGGATTGGGGGTGGGGGCAGGGTGGGATTGGGAAAAGCAGTGTGGATTTGGATAGGGCAGGGTGGGATTGGGGCAGGGTGGGATTTGGGAAAGGCAGAGTGGGTTTGGATAGGGCAGGGTGGGATTTGGATGGGGCAGTGGGATTGAGCAGGGTGGGATTTGGGAATGGCAGAGTGGATTTGGATAGGGGCAGGGGTGGGATTGGGGCGGGGCAGGGTGAGTTTGGGAAAAGCAGGTTGGGATTGAGGCAGGGTGAGATTGGGGCAGGGTGGGATTTGGGAAAGGCAGGATGGGATTGGGAATGGCAGAGTGGATTTGGATAGGGCAGGGGAGGGATTTGGATAGGGCAGTGTGGGATTGGAGCAGGGTGGGATTTGGGGGCAGGGTGGGATTGGGGTGGGGCAGGATGGGATTGGGAAAGGCAGGGTGGATTTGGATAGGGCAGGGTGAGTTTGGGGTGGGGCAGAGTGGGTTTGGGAAAAGCAGGAGTGGATTTGAATGGGGCAGGGTGGGATTTGGGAAAGGCAGGGTGGGATTTGGGCAGGGTGGGATTGGGAAAGGCAGAGTGGATTTGGATAGAGCAGGGTGGGATTGGAGCAGGGTGGGATTTGGGGCAGGGCAGGGTGGGATTGGGAAAGGCAGAGTGGATTTGGATAGGGCAGGGTGGGATTTGGGAAAGGCAGGGTGGGATTTGGGAAAGGCAGAGTGGATTTGGATGGGGCAGGGTGGGATTTGGGAAAGGCAGAGTGGATTTGGATAGAGCAGGGTGGGATTTGGGAAAGGCAGGGATGGGATTGGGGAAAGGCAGGAGTGGATTTGGATGGGGCAGGGTGGGATTGGGACAGGGTGGGATTTGGGAAAGGCAGAGTGGGTTTGGATAGGGCAGGGTGAGTTTGGGGTGGGGCAGGGTGGGTTTGGGAAAAGCAGAGTGGATTTGGATGGGGCAGGGTGGGTTTGGGAAAAGCAGAGTCGATTTGGATAGAGCAGGGTGAGTTTGGGAAAAGCAGGGTGGGGTTGGAGCAGGGTGGGATTGGAGCAGGGTGGGTTTGGGAAATGCAGGATTTGGATAGGGCAGGTAGGATTTGGGCAGGGTGGGATTCAGGTAAGGGAGGGCAGGATTTGGGTAGGATAGAATGGGGTTAGGGCAGGGACAGGTGAGATTTGGGCAGGCCAGGTGGGATTTGGGCAGGGACAAGAGGAATTCACCAGGGATGACAGGATTTGGTCAGGACAGGTGGGATTTGGGCAGGGACAGGGAAGGATTTGGGCAGGACAGGTGGGGTTCAGACAGGCCAGGTGGGATTCAGGCAGGCCAGGTGTGATTCAGCCAGGCCAGGCGGGGTTTGGGCAGCCAGGACTCAGCCCTGCCCCGCAGACATCGTGCAGATGCACATCGAGACGCTGGACGCCGTGCACAGGGAGAGCAAGAGGCTGCCCCCCATCCAGAAGGTAGGGCTGCCCTGGCGGGCGGGGGGCTGGGCCTGAGCCCCTCCCCACGGGCCTGAGCCCCCCGTGTGCCCCCAGCCCAAGCTGCTGCGGCCCAGCCTGCTGCTGGGGGAGGAGTGCGTGCTGGAGGGGCTGCGGGTGTACCTGATGCCCGACGGGCGCGAGGAGGGGGCGGGGGGCAGCGTCGGGGGGCCCCCCCTGCTCCCCGCCGAGGGAGCCGTGTTCCTCACCACCTACAGGATCATCTTCAAGGGAACTCCCACCGACCCCCTGGGTGAGGGGCTGCGGCTGGGGAGTCCGTGGGGGGCACGGGGAGCCTTGAGGGGTGATCCCTGGGCAGCAGGGGGCTGGGCAGGAATCACTGGGGGGCAGGGGGCTGGTGAATTGTCCCTGAGAGCTGGTTATCCCTGGGGAGCGGGGGTGGGGGGTGGTCACTGATCCATGGGGAGGAGAGCTGGTAATCCCTGGGGAGCAGGGGGATGGTCACTGATCCATGGGGAGGAGGATTGGTGATCCCTCGGGGTCAGGGAGCTGGTCAGGAATCACTGGGGAGCAGGGGATGGTCACTGATCCATGGGGAGGAGGATTGGTGATCCCTGGGGGTCAGGGGTTGGTCAGGGTTCCGTGGGGAGGAGGATTGGTGATCCATGAGGATCAGGGGATGGTCAGGGATCCCTGGGGAGCAGGGGTTGGTCAGTGGTCCCTGGGGATCAGGGGATGGTCAGGGATCCATGGGGATCAGGGGTTGGTCAGGGATCCCTGGGGAGCAGGGGATGGTCAGGGATCCATGGGGATCAGAGGTTGATCAGGGATCCCTGGGGAGCAGGGGTTGGTCAGGGTTCCGTGGAGAGGAGGATTGGTGATTGATGGGGAGCAGGGGTTGGTCAGTGATCCCTGGGGAGCAGGGGATGGTCAGGGATCCCTGGGGAGCAGGGGTTGGTCAGGGTTCCGTGGGGAGGAGGATTGGTGATTGATGGGGATCAGGGGTTGGTCAGTGATCCCTGGGGAGCAGGGGATGGTCAGGGATCCCTGGGGAGCAGGGGTTGGTTGTTTCTGTTGTTTGTGGTGGCACAGACACCCAGGGTGGCCGGGCTGGCCTGGCCCGGGCACTGACCCGTCCTGTCCCGTTGTGTCCCCAGTGGGGGAGCAGGTGGTGATCCGCTCCTTCCCCATCGCCTCGCTGACCAAGGAGAAGAAGATCAGTATCCAGGCCCAGGCGGATCAGTTTATCCAGGAGGGATTGCAGCTGCGCTCCTGCACGTTCCAGGTGGCACCCTGAGCTGGGAGAGACACCCCAAAGCTGCTGGGGGCACTGGGAGACCCCGGGAGGGGAGGGAGGGAGGGAGGGGAGGGAATGGGGTGGAGGAGAGGGAATGGGAACGGGGAAAGGAAATGGGACAGAGGAAGGGAATGAGACAGAGAAAAGGGAATGGGACAGGGGAAAGGGAATGGGACTTCGGAAGAAGAATGGGATCTCAGGCCAGCCTGTGCCCGTGGTGCTGCTGGGCAGCACCAGGCTGTGCCTCAATCCATGGGAAGGGCTGTCCCCCATCCTGACCCCTCTGTCACCCCTGGCTGTTCCCCTATCCATGGGAAGGGCTGTCCCCCATCCTGACCCCGCTGTCACCCCTGGCTGTGCCCCAATCCATGGGAAGAGCTGTCCCCCATCCTGACCCCGCTGTCACCCCTGGCTGTGCCCCAATCCATGGGAAGAGCTGTCCCCCATCTTGACCCTGCTGTGCCCCAATCCATGGGAAGGGCTGTCCTCCAGCCTGACCCCACTGTCACCCCTGGCTGTGCCCCAATCCATGGGAAGGGCTGTCCCTTGGCCTGACCCCTCTGTGCCCCAATCCATGGGAAGGACTGTCCCCCATCCTGACCCTGCTGTGCCCCAATCCATGGGAAGGGCTGTCCCCCATCCTGACCCCTGCTGTCACCCCTGGCTGTGCCCCCCAGCTGCTGAAGATCGCCTTTGACGAGGAGGTGGCCTCGGAGAGCGCCGAGATCTTCCGCAAGCACCTGCACAAGCTGCGCTACCCGCAGCACGTGCGCGGCACCTTCGCCTTCACCGCCGGCCAGGGCCCCAAGCAGGCCATGCAGCCCAAGGCCAAGGAGAAGAACCCCTCGCTCAGGTGCTGTGCCAGGGGAGGGAGTCACACCTGGCAGGGCCTGGCACACCCTCTCCTGTCCCCGGGGCGCTCAGGGGTGGGACACAGGGAGCTGAGCCCACCCCTGGTGCGGGGTTTGCGTGGCTGGAGGTCAGAGAGCACTTAGGGCTGGAAAAGTCCTGTGAGACCATGGCTCCAACCATCCCCAGCACTGTCCCCAAGGGCCACCTCCTCAGGGCTCTGAAATCCCTCCAGGGCTGGCAGCCCTTCCCAGGAGGGAGTTCCCCAAAATCCACCCAGACCCTCCCCTGGCCCAGCCTGAGGCCGTTCCCTCTCCTCCTGTCCCTGTTCCCTGGGGCAGAGCCCGACCTAGGGCTGTCCCCTCCTGGCAGGGACTTGTGGGGACCAAAGAGCTGCAGGTGTCCCCTCTCCTGCAATGTCCCCACCCCAAAGTCACACTGGCAAGTGGGACTTTGTCCCCTGCCTGAGGAGGTGTCCCACAGGAGAGGTTCCAGTGGCCTGGGTGGCCCAGGGACACAGTGCTGCAGTGCTGGGTGACTTGGGGCCATGGCCCTGCAGTGCTGGGTGACTTGGGGACACAGTGCTCCTGCTCTGGGTGACTCAAGGACACTGTTCTTGCACAGGGTGTCTCAGGGATGCAGTGCTGGGTGACTTGGGGACAAGGTCCTGCGGTATTGGGTGACTTGGGGACACAGTCCTTCTATGCTGAATGACAGAGTAGCATTGTTCTGCACTGCTGGGTGACCTGGGGACATTGTCCTGCAGCACTGGCTGCAGCCCTGAGCCCAGACTTGGCTGGCAATGCCCCTGCCATGGATCCCTGTCCCTGTGCTGGGTCCCTGTCCCTTGTTGTGATGTGGAGCCCTCCTCCCCTGGGATGAGCCACAGCTCTGCCTGTAGCAGTGTCCCCTCAGATCCAGGGGCCCTGCTCCTCCTGGCTGCCCCATCCCACCTCCCCAGCACCCCAAATCCCCCGGGAATGGCAGCACCTGGGTCCTGCAGGGAGCAGGTGGCACGGCCATCCCCTCCTGTGTGACAGCCGTGGGCTGAGGGCTGCTCCTGGCCGTGCCTGCCAGGGTGACAGCGCTGTCCCCGTGTCCCCAGGACGCTGTCCAAGAACCTGGTGAAGAACGCCAAGAGGACGATCGGCCGGCAGTACGTGACCCGCAAGAAGTACACCCCGCCCGCCTGGGAGCAGAGGGGCAGCCAGCACTTCCCCGAGGACAACGAGGACGAGATCTCAGGTGGGGAACTCCCCAGGAAGGCCTGGGGGCAGTGGGACGAGTCCTGGTGTCCCTGCAGTGGGACAGGGTTCACAGGGTCACGGAATGCACAGAATCACAGAATTTACAGAATGTGCAGAATTCACAGTTAGAGAATCCACAGAATCTCAGAATTCACAGTTAGAGAATCCACAGAATCTCAGAATTCAGAGTCACAGAATTCCAAGGGTTCACAGAATTCACAGAATCACAGAATTCACAGAATGTGCAGAATTCACAGAATCACAGAATTCACAGTTAGAGAATCCACAGAATCACAGAATTCAGAGTCACAGAATTCACAGGGTTCACAGAATCACAGGGTTCACAGAATTCACTGAATCACTGAATCACAGGGTTCACAGAATTCACTGAATCACTGAATCACAGAATCACTGAATCACAGAATTCCAAGGGTTCACAGAATCACAGAATTCAGAGTCACAGAATCAACAGGGTGGGAGCAACTCCCTGTTCCTGGTGCTGGAAAACCCTCGGGGCTCTGGTGGTGGTGACAGGTGACAGCAGCGTGGTCGGGCATTGCCCCATCCCCTCCGTGTCCTCCTCCTGTGCTCTGGCACCCACCGAGGTGTCCCTGTCCCCTCTGTGTCCTCCTGTGCTCTGTCACCACACATAGGTGTCCCCATCGAGGTGTCCCCAGCCCTGCTGTGTCCTCCTGTGCTCTGGCACCCACCGAGGTGTCCCTGTCCCCTCCATATCCTCCTGTGCTCTGGCTCCCCACGGAGGTGTCACCATCCCTTCTGTGTCCTCCTCCTGTGCTCTGACACCCCACCTGTAGCTGTTTTTAAAGTTGGGGGCTTTCCAACTTCGGGCTCTGCAGCCGTGAGTCCAGATATCTCTGAACTCTGGCTGTTGAACCCACAGCTACTCACTAGCGAAGTAGGAAAGGCTGAGACAGTTTAGCACAGATTCCAAAGATAACTGTTTTTCTCCGAAGGGAAGGTGCTACAACGGTCTGGTTACATCAGGTAACAAAGGGTTTTTTATAGGTTTCCAGAGGATTGAATTTTCTACCAATAAGAACTACAACTTATAAACTAACCAATTATCTTAAAATTCTAAGTAAGAAAAAAAACCAATAAACTAGTGACTTTAAGAGCCAATAAGAATCCTAAGAGATAACAGGGTTTTCGATAAGGGAGAGGGAGTCTTGTTTCCAGGCATTTAGTAATTATGGGATGGAATTCCAGGGATACACTTTAGGGGGAGTAACATTTTCTACACCCACCGAGGTGTCCCATCTCCACCGAGGTGTCCCTGTCCCCATCCCCACTGAGCTGTCCCTGTCCCCATGCCCACCCACTGCGTGTCCCCATCCCTCATCCCCCCACGTGTCCCCATCCCCCACCGTGTCCCCATCCCCACCGAGCTGTCCCCATCCCCACCGAGGTGTCCCCATCCCTGCTGTGTCCTCCCCGTGTCCTGTCACCTCACCGAAGCTGTCCCCATCCCCACCACGTGTCCCCATCCCCACCCACGTGTCCCCATCCCCACTGAGCTGTCCCCGTCCCACCGCGCGTGCCGCGCCGTGTCCGCAGTGTCGGAGGAGCTGGACAGGAGCACGCTGACGCCCGGCAGCGCGGTGAGGCCGTCGGAGAAGATGACCATGACGCACGTGGTGGAGCGCGCCTGCTGCCGCGACTACCAGCGCCTGGGGCTGGGCACGCTGAGCAGCAGCCTGACCCGCTCCAAGAGCGAGCCCTTCCGCATCTCCACCGTCAACCGCATGTACGCCATCTGCCGCAGGTGAGCCACCGTGGGGTCGCGGGGTCACGGGGTCACAGGTGAGCCACCGCGGGGTCACAGGTGAGCCACCGCGGGGCCACGGGGTCACATGTGAACCACCACGGGGTCACGGGGGTCACAGGTGAGCCACCGCGGGGTCACGAGGGGTCACAGGTGAGCCACCATGGTGTCACAGGGGTCACATGTGAACCACCACGGGGTCACAGGGGTCACAGGTGAGCCACCGCGGGGTCACGGGGTCACGGGGTCACAGGTGAGCCACCGCGGGGTCACAGGTGAGCCACCACGGGGTCTCAGGTGAGCCACCGCGGGGCCACGGGGTCACGGGGGTCACAGGTGAGCCACCGCCAGGGGGGTGAGCCGTGGGGTCACAGGTGAGCTGCGGGGTCACAGAGTCACAAGTGAGCCACTGCGGGTCACGGGGTCACAGGGGTCGCAGGTGAACCACCGCGGGGGGGGAACTGCGGGGTCACAGGTGAGCCACCATGGGGTCACAGGTGAGTCACCGCAGGGTCACAGGGGTCACAGGTGAGCCACCATGGGGGTCACAGGTGAGTCACCGCGAGGGTCACAGGGGTCACAGGTGAGCCACCGTGGGGTCACAGTTGAGCCACCGCGGGTCACGGGGTCACAGGGGTTGCAGGTGAGCCGCGGGGTCACAGGGTCACAGGGGTCACAGGTGAGCCACCATGGGGGTGAGCCAGGGGTCACAGGTGAGCCACGGGGTCACAGGGGTCACAGGTGAGCCACCACGGGGTCACGGGGTCACAGGTGGGCCACCGTGAGGGTCACAGGGGTCACAGGGTGAGCCACCGCGGTGAGCTATGGGGTCACGGGTGAGCCACCATGGGGTCATGGGGGTCACAGGTGAGCCACCGCAGGGTCACAGGGGTCACAGGGTGGGCCACCCATGAGGGTCACAGGGGTCACAGGTGAGCCACCGCGGGGGAGGAGCTGCAGGGGTCACGGGTGAGCCACCATGGGGTCACGGGGTCACAGGTGAGCCAGGGGTGAGCCACAGGGTCACAGGGGTCACAGGTGAGCCGCTGTGGGGTCACAGGTGAGTCACCGCGGGGGGGTGATCTGTGGGGTCATGGGGTCACAGGGGTTATAGGTCAGCCACGGGTCATGGGGTTACAGGTGAGCCACCGTGGGGTCACAGGGGTCACAGGTGAGCCGCAGGAGGGGGTGATCCACGAGGTCACAGAGTCACAGAATCACACAATCACAGGATTAATAGGGTCACAGTGTTCACAGGTGAGCCACGGGGGGGTGATCCACGGGGTCACAGGTGAGCCACTGTGGGGTCACAGGGTCACAGGTGAGCCGTGGGGGGGTGATCCGCGGGGTCACAGGGTCACAGAATCACGTAATTACAGGGTTCACAGAGTCACAGAAAATTCACAGGTGAGCCGCAGGGGGGTGATCCACGGGGTCACAGGGTCACACAATTAACACAGTCACACACCTCACAGGGTCACAGAAGTCACAGAATTGACACAAGCACAGAATTCACAGAATTAACACAGTCATAGAACTCACAGAATCACAGAATTGCCAAATTCACTGAATCACAGAATTCAGAGTCACAGAATCACAGAATCGCAGAATGGTGTGGAGGAACAGGGGTGGAGCAGGTCAGTCAGTGCTGGCTCCAGGTGGGCACTGATTAATTGGAGCACTAACGAGGCTGGGGCCGCGCTGGGGGTCTGTCCACAGCTACCCCGGGCTGCTGATCGTGCCGCAGAGCATCCAGGACAACACGATCCAGCGCATCTCGCGCTGCTACCGGCAGAGCCGCTTCCCGGTGGTGTGCTGGCGCAACGCCCGCACCAAGGCCGTGCTGCTGCGCTCCGGGGGCCTCCACGGCAAGGGCGTGGTCGGCCTCTTCAAGTCCCAGAACGCCCCCACCCCAGGTGAGCGTCCTGACCCGGCCGGGAGGCGGGGCTGGGGCTGGGGGATCGCCCCCGCCTCGGGGCGGTGGCACTCGGGGTTCCCTGGCTCTGGGCGGTGACACTCGGGGGTCCTCTGACTTGGGGTGGTGACACTCAGGTGTCCCCTCGGGGCAGTGACACTCAGGGGTCCTCTGACTTGGGATGGTGACACTCAGGTGTCCCCTCGGGGCAGTGACACTCAGGGGTCCCCTCGCCCTGGGCAGTGACACTCAGGGGTTCCCTGGCTCGGGGCAGTGACACTCAGGGGTCTCCTTAGCCCAGGCAGTGACACTCAGGGCTCTCCCCAGCTCTGGGAGGCGACACTCAGGTGTCTCCCAGCTGTGGGAGGTGACACTCAGGTGTCTCCCAGCTCTGGGAGGTGACACTCAGATGTCTCCCAGCTGTGGGAGGTGACACACAGGTGTCTCCCAGCTGTGGGAGGTGACAGGTGTTTCCCAGCTCTGGGAGGTGACACTCAGATGTCTCCCAGCTCTGGGAGGTGACACACAGGTGTCTCCCAGCTGTGGGAGGTGACAGGTGTTTCCCAGCTGTGGGAGGTGACACACAGGTGTCTCCCAGCTGTGGGAGGTGACAGGTGTTTCCCAGCTGTGGGAGGTGACACTCAGGTGTCTCCCAGCTGTGGGAGGTGACACTCAGATGTCTCCCAGCTGTGGGAGGTGACACTCAGGTGTCTCCCAGCTGTGGGAGGTGACACTCAGGTGTCTCCCAGCTGTGGGAGATGACAGGTGTTTCCCAGCTCTGGGAGGCGACACTCAGGTGTCTCCCAGGTGTGGGCGGTTACCCTCAGAGGTGTCCCAGTTTTGGGCAGTGCCAAGCTGGGGGTCTCCAGGTGACTGTGGGGTGTCCCCTGCAGGCCCCTCGCAGGCAGACTCCACCAGCCTGGAGCAGGAGAAGTACCTGCAGGCCGTCATCAACTCCATGCCCCACTACTCGGACGCGGGCGGGCGCAACACCCTGAGCGGCTTCACCTCGGCTCACATGAGCAGCGCAGGTGAGGGGCACGGGCAGGGGGCACCTGGGGGGCACAGGGGGCTCCTGCCAGCCCTGGTGCTGCTCTGCAGCCCAGGGGAGCCTCCCCCAGCCCAGGAGGCAGCACAGCCTCTCCAGAGCTCCCAGCTCCAGCTGGGTGTGCCTGGCTGCGGGTGGGGATGGGACTGGGGAGATGTGGTGTCCCTGGAGCTGGGAGCACTGGGGAACTGGGAATCCCAGTGTCCCCAGAGCACTGGGGGATTTTGGGAATCCCAGTGTTGCTGAAGCACTGGGGGATTTGAGAATCGCAGTGTCCCCAGAGCACTGGGGGATTTGGCAATCCCAGTGTCCCCAGAGCACTGGGGGATTTGGCAGTCCCAGTGTCCCCAGAGCACTGGAGGATTTTGAGGAATCCCAGTGTCCCTGGAGCTGGGAGCACTGGGAGCCAAAGCCTGTGCTGGGATCTGGGCATTCTCTGGGGGCCTGTGGGGACAGACCCCACCAGGATCTCAGCCCTGTGTGCCCCCTGCACGGTGCTGGGGTCAGTCTGGAGACCCCCGGTAAGTCTGTCCCTTCCCAGCTGTCCCTTCCCAGCTGGCCCTTTGTGCAGGGCAGAGCTCCATCATGCCCTGCCACACTCCAGTGCCATCTGTCCTGTCCCAGTGCCATTTGTCCTGTCCCAGTGCCATTTGTCCTGTCCCAGTGCCATCTGTCCTGTCCCGGTGCCATCCATCCTGTCCTGGTGCCATCCATGCTGTCCCAGTGCCACTCACACTGTCCCATCATCCCACCCATCATCAGTGTGGACACATCAGGGGCTGGGGGCTCTGGGGAGCCCAGGGGGGCTCCCTGATCCTGAAGGGAGAGAACTTCCCACAGCCCCTCTGAGGCCTTTCCTTGGTGTGGGGGGCTGGAGCAGGGGCTCAGCCTGGCTCTGGGGTGGCACAGGGTGACCCACTGTGGGCTGAGGGCTGAGCTGTCTCAGAGCTCTCTGGGCACTGGTTTCCATGCCCCAGCTGGGTGCCCTGTCCCAGGTCTCTCTGGGCACTGGTTTCCATGCCCCAGCTGGGTGCTGCTGTCCCAGATCTCTCTGGGCACTGGTTTCCATGCCCCAGCTGGGTGCCCTGTCCCAGTGCTCTCTGGGCACTGGTTTCCATGCCCCAGCTGGGTGCCCTGTCCCAGGGCTGCTGGGCACTGGTTTCCATGGCCCCAGCTGGGTGCCCTGTCCCAGGGCTCTCTGGGCACTGGTTTCCATGCCCCAGCTGGGTGCCCTGTCCCAGGGCTCTCTGGGCACTGGTTTCCATGCCCCAGCTGGGTGCCCTGTCCCAGGGCTCTCTGGGCACTGGTTTCCATGGCCCCAGCTGGGTGATGCCCTGTCCCAGAGCTGCTCTGGGCACTGGTTTCCATGCCCCAGCTGGGTGCCCTGTCCCAGGGCTCTCTGGGCACTGGTTTCCATGGCCCCAGCTGGGTTCCCTGTCCCAGAGCTGCCTGGGCACTGGTTTCCATGGCCCCAGCTGGGTGCCCTGTCCCAGGGCTCTCTGGGCACTGGTTTCCATGGCCCCAGCTGGGTGCCCTGTCCCAGGGCTCTCTGGGCACTGGTTTCCATGCCCCAGCTGGGTGCCCTGTCCCAGGGCTCTCTGGGCACTGGTTTCCATGGCCCCAGCTGGGTGCCCTGTCCCAGGGCTCTCTGGGCACTGGTTTCCATGCCCCAGCTGGGTGCCCTGTCCCAGATCTCTCTGGGCACTGGTTTCCATGCCCCAGCTGGGTGCCCTGTCCCAGAGCTCTCTGGGCACTGGTTTCCATGGCCCAGCTGGGTGCCCTGTCTCAGAGCTCTCTGGGCACTGGTTTCCATGCCCCAGCTGGGTTCCCTGTCCCAGGGCTCTCTGGGCACTGGTTTCCATGCCCCAGCTGGGTGCCCTGTCCCAGGGCTCTCTGGGCACTGGTTTCCATGCCCCAGCTGGGTGCCCTGTCCCAGAGCTCTCTGGGCACTGGTTTCCATGCCCCAGCTGGGTGCCCTGTCCCAGGGCTCTCTGGGCACTGGTTTCCATGGCCCCAGCTGGGTGCCCTGTCCCAGGGCTCTCTGGGCACTGGTTTCCATGCCCCAGCTGGGTGCCCTGTCCCAGGGCTCTCTGGGCACTGGTTTCCATGCCCCAGCTGGGTGCCCTGTCTCAGAGCTCTCTGGGCACTGGTTTCCATGGCCCTAGCTGGGTGCCCTGTCCCAGGGCTCTCTGGGCACTGGTTTCCATGCCCCAGCTGGGTTCCCTGTCCCAGAGCTGCCTGGGCACTGGTTTCCATGGCCCCAGCTGGGTGCCCTGTCCCAGGGCTCTCTGGGCACTGGTTTCCATGCCCCAGCTGGGTGCCCTGTCCCAGAGCTGCCTGGGCACTGGTTTCCATGGCCCCAGCTGGGTGCCCTGTCTCAGTGCTCTCTGGGCACTGGTTTCCATGCCCCAGCTGGGTGCCCTGTCCCAGGGCTGCTGGGCACTGGTTTCCATGCCCCAGCTGGGTGCCCTGTCTCAGTGCTCTCTGGGCACTGGTTTCCATGCCCCAGCTGGGTGCCCTGTCCCAGGGCTGCTGGGCACTGGTTTCCATGCCCCAGCTGGGTGCCCTGTCTCAGTGCTCTCTGGGCACTGGTTTCCATGCCCCAGCTGGGTGCCCTGTCCCAGGGCTCTCTGGGCACTGGTTTCCATGCCCCAGCTGGGTGCCCTGTCCCAGGGCTCTCTGGGCACTGGTTTCCATGCCCCAGCTGGGTGCCCTGTCCCAGGGCTCTCTGGGCACTGGTTTCCATGCCCCAGCTGGGTGCCCTGTCCCAGGGCTGCTGGGCACTGGTTTCCATGCCCCAGCTGGGTGCCCTGTCCCAGGGCTCTCTGGGCACTGGTTTCCATGGCCCCAGCTGGGTGCTGCTGTCCCAGGGCTCTCTGGGCACTGGTTTCCATGGCCCCAGCTGGGTGCCCTGTCCCAGATCTCTCTGGGCACTGGTTTCCATGGCCCCAGCTGGGTGCCCTGTCCCAGGTCTCTCTGGGCACTGGTTTCCATGCCCCAGCTGGGTGCCCTGTCCCAGGGCTCTCTGGGCACTGGTTTCCATGCCCCAGCTGGGTGCTGCTGTCCCAGGGCTGCTGGGCACTGGTTTCCATGCCCCAGCTGGGTGCCCTGTCCCAGGGCTGCTGGGCACTGGTTTCCATGCCCCAGCTGGGTGCTGCTGTCCCAGGGCTCTCTGGGCACTGGTTTCCATGGCCCCAGCTGGGTGCCCTGTCCCAGATCTCTCTGGGCACTGGTTTCCATGGCCCCAGCTGGGTGCCCTGTCCCAGGTCTCTCTGGGCACTGGTTTCCATGCCCCAGCTGGGTTCCCTGTCCCAGGGCTCTCTGGGCACTGGTTTCCATGCCCCAGCTGGGTGCTGCTGTCCCAGGGCTGCTGGGCACTGGTTTCCATGCCCCAGCTGGGTGCCCTGTCCCAGGGCTCTCTGGGCACTGGTTTCCATGCCCCAGCTGGGTTCCCTGTCCCAGGGCTCTCTGGGCACTGGTTTCCATGCCCCAGCTGGGTGCTGCTCCCCATGCTGGCTCTGCATCCGGGGCTCTGCTTGCTGCCTCCTCCCGCCCTGCCCCGGCCCTGGGAGCCCTGGGAGCCCTCGGGTGCTGACCTTCTCTTGGTGCTGCAGATTTCTCCGACAAGAGGCAGCAGCCTAAGCTGGGATCGCTCATGAAGCAGGTGATGGGAGGGAAGGACGAAGGGCCTGGGACTTTGAGCCGTGGAGGTGAGGATGGGCGCGGGCGCTGCCGGGGGCCTCGCCGAGACCCCCAGCCCGGGCAGCTCTCGTAGAGTAGATGGTCCTGGGGGGAGCAGGTGATCCTCTGGGAAGGGCAGGTGATACTCTGAAAAGAACAGGAGATTCCTGGGAACAGCAGGTGATGACTCGTGGGGAAGGGCAGGTGATGTCTGGGAAAGAGCAGGTGATGAGTCCTGGGGAAGGGCAAGTGATTCCTGGGGGGAGTAGGTGATTCCCAAGGAAGAGCAGGTGATCATTCCCTGGGAAGAGCAGGTGATTCCTGGATAGAGCAGGTGATGATTCCTAGGAAGAACAGATGATTCCCTGGGAAGAGCAGGTGATTCCTGGATTGAGCAGGTGATTCCCTGAACAGAACAGGTGATTCCTGGATAGAACAGGTGATTCCCTGAACAGAGCAGGTGATTCCGTGGGCAGAGCAGGTGATTCCTGGATAGAACAGGTGATTCCCTGAACAGGTGATTCCTGGATAGAACAGGTGATTCCCTGAACAGGTGATTCCTGGGTAGAACAGGTGATTCCATGAACAGAACAGGTGATTCCTGGATAGAACAGGTGATTCCCTGAACAGGAGATTCCTGGATAGAACAGGTGATTCCCTGAACAGGTGATTCCTGGATAGAGCAGGTGATTCCCTGAACAGAACAGGTGATTCCCTGAACAGGTGATTCCTGGATAGAACAGCTGATTCCCAGGGCAGAGCAGGTGCAGAGGGAGGGAGGGAGGGAGGGCTCGGCAGCCCCAGCAGCATCACCTCCATCCCATCCCATCCCATCCCGTGTCCGTGCTCCGTGTCCGTGTGTGTCCCTTGCTGAGGTCACTTTCGTCCTGTGCCCCCAGGGCTGGGTCACAGAGCCAGGGTCATCACCCTGTCCTCCCCCAAGTGCGCGTCGCCGAAGGGCCGCGAGACGCCCCGAGGTACGGACGCGCCCGAGTGACCACTGACCACTGACCCCCCCTCACTGACCCCTGCCCCCACACCACTAATGCCCAGTAACCCCAGTAACCCCCCAGCCCCCTGCTCCAGCTGTGCCAGCTGTGCACGGTAAGTACCGGGCAGCCTCGCCAGGTTTGCTTTGGGCTCCTCGGCCTCTGCGGTGCCAGGGTGGGGCTGCAGGTGGTGGCAGGGCCGTGGGGCAGGTGGCAGGGCTGTGGCACAGGTGGCAGGGCCGTGCTGCAGGTGACAGGTGCTGGGGATGCTGGAGTGGGGTGTGACAGTGCCAGTGCCAGTGATGAGACACGGAGCTGCCAGGGCAGGAATCCAGCAGGAATCCAGGAATTGCTGCAGCACCCAGAGGGAGAAGGAGCCAAAGCAAACCTGGTGCCCAGCACCTCCCTGGCATGTGCCCCCCGGGCCAGGCTGTGGGGACAGCTCCAGCTCTGTCCCCCGGCTGGGGATGTGCAGCCCCCAGCCCGGGCTGACCCCGCCCCGTCCCGCAGGGAAGTGGGGCAGCATCCGGGCCAGCGGCCGCATGAGCAGCTACGCCCTGAACGTGGAGATCGGCTCCAGGCTGGCGGGGAAGGACCTGCTGGGGACACAGCACAACGGGACCCCCGCAGAGCCCTCCTTCCTGCGGCAGCACCGCGCCTCCCTCTACATCATCGGGGACAAGTCCCAGCTGAAGGTGACGCCCCCGGCACGGCCCCCTCGGGGGTGGAGCTGGGAATGGGGCTGGGGGAGCTGGAAAGGGGCTGGGGGAGCTGGAAAGGGGCTGGGGGAGCTGGGAATGGGGCTGGGGGAGCTGGGAATGGGGCTGGGGGAGCTGGGAATGGGCTGGGGGAGCTGGAATGGGGCTGGGGGAGCTGGGAATGGGACTGGGGGAGCTGGAATGGGGCTGGGGGAGCTGGGAGGGGCTCAGGCTGGAGAAAAGGAGGCTCAGGGCCCTTGTGGCTCTGCACAAGTCCCTGGCAGGAGGGCACAGCCCCAGGTCGGGCTCTGCTGCAGGAACAGGGACAGCAGGAGAGGGAACGGCCTCAGGCTGGGCAGGGCAGGGCAGGGGGGGCAGCAGCAGCAATTTCCCCGTGGGAAGGGGTGGGCAGGGATGGAACTGCTCAGGGAGGGTTGGATCCCCATCCCTGGGGGGATTTCACAGCCCTGTGCAGGTGGCACTTGGGGACATGGGCAGTGGTGGCCTTGGCAGTGCTGGCAGTGGTTGGACTCACAGTCTCTGAGGCTTTTCCACCCCAAAGAGTTCCCTGGTGTGGAGGGTGGCCATCACCCATCCCATCCCATCCCAATCTCCTGATCCCATCCTATCCCGTCCCATCCCAGCCCCTGATGCCATGCCCTGATCCCAGCCCAGCCCGTGCTGTCCCTGCAGGGTGTGAAGCCAGACCCCCTGCAGCACTGGGAGGTGGTGCCCATCGAGGTGTTCGACGTGCGCCAGGTCAAGGCCAGCTTCAAGAAGCTGATGAAGGCCTGCGTGCCCGGCTGCCCCTCCAGCGACCCCAGCGTGGCCTACCTGCGCTCCCTGGAGGAGTCAGAGTGGCTGTCCCAGGTCAGGCACCCCGGCAGGGCCTGGCCTCCCTGCCTGGGCTCTGAGCGAGGGTGGGCTGCAGAGCCCTGTGCACAGCACCCTGGGGCACCCTGGGGACACTGGGGGGTGTGAGGGACAAGGTGGGGCAGTGCAGAGCTCAGCTGGGCAGAGCTGCCAGGCAGGAGCTGCAGTGCTGGGTGCTCTGCGGGGGCTGGGACTGGTCCAGTGTGGAGCCGTGGGAGGGGTCCCACTCCGGAGGGGCTGAGGGTCCCCTGTCCCTGCTGCCACGTCCAGGGTGGTGGCTGGAGGGACACTGCCCCCACCCCAGGCCGGGCATCCCCCGTGCCCTCCTGACTGCTGGCCCTGCCCTGGCAGATCCACAAGATCCTGCAGATCTCGGTGCTGGTGGTGGAGCTGCTGGACACGGGCTCCTCGGTGCTGGTCAGCCTGGAGGACGGCTGGGACATCACCACGCAGGTGAGAGCCTGCAGGGCTGCGGTGGCCCTGTGGCCGTGCCTGCAGCCCCTGCAGCCCCTGTCTGTCCCCAGGTGGTGTCCCTGGTGCAGCTGCTGTCCGACCCCTACTACCGCACGCTGGAGGGGTTCCGGCTGCTGGTGGAGAAGGAGTGGCTGAGCTTCGGCCACCGCTTCAGCCAGCGCGGCGCCCAGACCCTGGCGGGCCAGAGCAGCGGCTTCGCGCCCGTCTTCCTGCAGTTCCTGGACTGCGTGCACCAGGTGGGACCCCGAGTGCCCCCAGCACCCCCAGGTCACCAGTGAGATCCCTGAGTGCCCCCCAACACCTCCAGGTGACCAGTGGCACCCCTGAGTGCCCCCCAAGACCCTCAAGTGACCAGTGAGATCCCCCAACACCCCCAAGTGACCAGTGGCACCCCTGAGTGCCCCCAGCACCCCCAAGTGACCAGTGGGACTCCTGAGTGCCCCCCAAGATCCCCAAGTCCATGAGTGTCCAGTGGGACCCCCAGCACCCAGAGGAACCCCTCAGTGCCTACTGAGACCCCCAGGTGTCCCCTGGGACCCCCAAGTGCCCCCCAAGCCCCCCAAGTGCCCCGTGGGACCCCCAAGCGCTGGGCGTGGCCCTGGGCAGGCGGGAGGGCCCAGCCCAGCCCAGCCCTGATCCCGGCCGTCCCGGGCTCTCCCCACAGATCCACCTGCAGTTCCCCATGGAGTTCGAGTTCAGCCAGTACTACCTGAAGTTCCTCAGCTACCACTACATTTCCAACCGCTTCCGGACATTCCTGCTGGACTCGGACTACGAGCGCATCGAGCTGGGTGAGGGCGGCGTGCGGGGGGGCGCCCCCCCTGCCTGTCCCCGCTCACCCCCGTCCCTCTGTGTCCCCTCTGTGTCCCCAGGGCTCCTGTACGAGGAGAAGGGTGAGAGGAAGGGCCAGCAGGGCTCCAAATCCATCTGGGATTACATCGACCGCCTCAACAAGAAAGCTCCTGTCTTCTTCAACTACCTGTACGCACCTGAGGACGGGGAGGTGAGAGCTGGGGGCACCTGCAGGGGGCTGGGAGCACCTGGGATCTGGGATTTGTCCACTGGGAAGGGAGCCCAGAGCCCCCCAGTGCCACCCCTGCAGTGCCAGGGCAGGGACACCTCCCACTGTCCCAGCTGCTCCAGCCCCAGTGTCCAGCCTGGGATCCAGGGGCAGCCACAGCTGCTCTGCCAATTCCAGCCCAGCAGCAATTCCTGCCCCAGATCCCAGCAGCCCTGCCCTGTGGCAGTGGGAGCCATTCCCTGCTCCTGTCCCTGTCCTTGTCCCCAGCCCCTCTGCAGCTCTCCTGGAGCCCCTCCACGCTCTGAGCTCCCCCTGGAGCATTCCCCTGTCCAGGCTGGACACTCCCAACACTCCACATGGTCACTGTGTCCCCTTGGTCTGGCTGGGAACGTCCAGCCCGGCCCCGCTGCCCTTCCTGATCCACCCCCGCCCCTCCCACAGGTGCTGAGGCCGTACAGCAACATCTCCAACCTGAAGGTGTGGGATTATTACACGGAGGAGACGCTGTCCGAGGGCCCCTCGTACGACTGGGAGCTGTTGCAGGGGCAGCCGGAGGAGGAGCCGGAGCGGCAGGACACGGCGGCGCCGCAGAGCAAGCGCCGCATCGTCTGGCCCTGCTACGACAACCGCGGCCGCGTGGAGCCCGACGCCATCTCCAAACTGCTGCAGGTCAGACAGGACAGGGACAGGGGACGGGGACAGGGGCCCTGGGGTTTGTCCCTCCGGGGCTGAGGCTGGAATTTCCCCTCCCCCCTCACAGGAGTTGCAGAATCTGGAGATGGAGCTGGGGCAGGTCCCGGAGCGCTGGAAGGACACGTGGGACAAGGTGAAAGCGTCCCAGCGCACGGAGGGGCGGCAGGAGGGCAGCAGGGTAGGTGACAGGGGTGACAGGGCTGTGCCAGGCACTGTCACGGGATGAGACAGGGTGTGACAGGGTGTGGACATAGCGGTGATGGTGTGACAAGAGCTGTGATGGTGTGATGAGCTGTGATGGTGTGACAGTGTGGCAGGGGCTGTGACAGGCCTGAGAGAGGTGTGGCAGGCTGGTGCTGCTGGTTCTGCTGCTGGTTCTGATGGTGGTGCTGGTGCTCGTTCTGGGTGCTGCTGCTGCTGGTTCTGAGTAGTTTTGCTGCTGGTTCTGGTGCTCGTTCCAGTGCTGCTGCTGCTGTGCTCAGCCCCAGACCGGGGTCCCCTCGGTCCCCTCACACTGTCCCTGTCCTGCAGACCCCCAGCTCGCTGCTGATGTCGTCGGGGCTGTCCCACCAGCGGCGCTCGCTGGGCGTGTACCTGCAGGAGAGCGGGGTGGGCTCCACGCTCAACCTCAGCCTGGACAGCGACACCAGCAGCACCTCCACCCCGTCCAGCGGGAAGGTGGGCGGCCGCCGCAGCACCTCCACCCTCTACAGCCAGTTCCAGACGTCGGAGAGCGAGAACAGGCAGGCGGGGCTGGAGGCGGCTGCGGGAGGGGGATCCCTCCCGGGGCAGGGCGTGGGTCCCGGTGCGTTCCCATCGCTGACCCCTTCCTGCCCCGCAGATCCTACGAGGGCTCTCTCTACAAGAAAGGCGCCTTCATGAAACCCTGGAAGTCTCGGTGGTTTGTGCTGGATAAAACCAAACATCAGGTACGGGGTGGGGCCGGGGTTTGTCCTGTCCCTCCCTCCCGTCCCGTCCCGTCCCTGCCCTGCCCATCCCGCCCTGAGCGCGGCTCTCCCGCAGCTGCGGTACTACGACAGCCGGATGGACACGGAGTGCAAGGGGGTCATCGACCTGGCCGAGGTGGAGTCCATCACCCCGGGCACCCCCACCATGGGGGCCCCCAAGACGGTGGACGAGAAAGCTTTCTTCGACGTGAGTGTCCCCGCGGGGCGGCTCGGGGCGGCTCCGCTCGCTCCGGGCGTGGCCCTCAGCCCCTCCTCTCTCTGCCCGCAGCTGAAGACGACAAAACGAGTTTACAATTTCTGCGCCCAGGACGTGCAGCTGGCCCAGCAATGGATCGACCGCATCCAGAGCTGCCTGTCGGACGCGTGAGCCCGGCTCAGCAGAGCCGCAATTCCAGGCACGGCTGCCGCGCCCGCAGGGGAGCAGAGGCAGCGCCAGGCTCGGGGCCGAGCCGGGACTGAGGGAGAGGAGAGGAGGAGCGGCCCTTCCTCCCTCCCGCCCGCCGGGCCGTGTCCGGGCTGGGGCGGCGCAGGGAGGATTCCTCGCGTTGAAGCGGGCGGGGGCCCCGGCCCGCCCCCAGCCCCGTCTGAGCCGTGTCGTGACCCCGCGTCCTCCGTGTGCCCCCGCCCCGCCCCGGCTCCCTGGGCGGGGGGCCTGCACCCCACACCCCCACCCCACAGTGCTGGGGGAGCCAGAGCTGCCCCCTCGTCCTGCCCCTCGTCCTTGCATGTCTGCCAGAGCCCCCGGAACCCGCCCTGCCCCTCCCGGCCTGAGAGCGAGTCCTGGGCGAGACCTGCGGCTCAGGGGGTGGCAGAGGGGACAGAGCCCTGCAGCTCAGGGGCTGGCAGAGGGGACAGAGCCCTGGGGGTGGCAGAGGGGACAGAGCCCTGCAGCTCAGGGGCTGGCAGAGGGGACAGAGCCCTGGGGGTGGCAGAGGGGACAGAGCCCTGCAGCTCAGGGGGTGGCAGAGGGGACAGCGGGAGCGCCGGGACCATCCCGTGGTGAGGAGCCGCTCCCAGCTGTGCACAGAACGGGAGGCTGGGGACACTGGGATGCTGCAGGCGCTGGCTCCGTGTCCCCGGGGGGACGTGGCCGTGGCCACTCTGCTCCCTGCGGGCAGGAGGTCCCTGGGCTGTGGCCAGGGAGTCCCTGTCCTGGCTGGGACAGTCTCTACCTCCAGGCTGGCTGTCCCGGGGGGGACACGTTCCCTGCGGGAGGTGCCAAACGCTGCGGCCTCCTGGGTGCCCCCCTGTCCCCTCCCGGGGGTGGGGACCAGAGCAGCCGCGGGGTGAGGGTCCCGTCTGGCTGCAGCCACACGGGGCTGGGACAGGGCTGGGACAGCGGCTCTGCAGGTGCCACCCGCTCTCTGCAGGGTCTCCTTTGCACAGGTCACTCCCCCCGCCCCCCTCGGGGCTCTCTGACTCCCCCCCATCCCACCGGGTGCCCCCTTTGTGCTCTGCCTGTGCCCAGCCCGGGGGGCGCAGGGGAGCAGCTTCTGTCCCTGTCCCTGCTCCTGTCCCTGCCCCAGCCCCGCTGTCCCTGTCCCAGCCCCCCTGTCCCTGTCCCTGCTCCTGTCCCTGTCCCAGCCCCGCTGCCCCAGCCCCAGCCCCGCTGTCCCCCCCGCTGCTGCTGCCCCTCAGTTCCGGGGGGCTCTCGGTACCGAATCGGCTCCTGCAGCCCCCCCACCCCCGCACTGGTGTGAACTGGGGGGTTCAGCGTGGGGGGACCCCAAAGGGCCCCGTGGGGTCACTGCCCCGGGACCCCCCAGGACTGACCCCCCCAGCTCCCCCACCCATCTTGTTTTTAAAGTCCAGCGTTTTATTTCAGTGCAGAGCTCTTTGTACAGTCGCCCCGTTCCTCTGTTCCATCCTGGCTGTGCAGGTGTAACACGGAGGTTTTGTAACTTACCCGAGCAGTTGTAGATTATTGAAGTTTCTGTACATTGTGTCAAACATGCAGAGTCCTTGTATTGTATTTGTGCCTAGAGGAAAAGGTTATTCTATAAAGAGAAAACTAACGGAATTTAATAAAAAAATTAATATGAGAGACGCTGCTTTTGCCTCGCTGAGCACCGGGACACAGCCCAGGACAGGCTCAGCTCCAGCCCTCGGGCACTCCTGTCCCTGTCACCAGCAGAGCTCCCGGGGGCTGCACAGGGACCTTTGTCCTGTGGCACACGCTCTGTGCCACCGTCCCAGCCTGACAGGGGGGAACAGGGACAGCAGGAGAGGGAACGGCCTCAGGCTGGGCAGGGCAGGGCAGGGCGGGCAGCAGCAGCAATTTCCCCGTGGGAAGGGTGGGCAGGGATGGAACTGCCCAGGGAGGGTTGGATGCCCATCCCTGGAGTGCCCAGGGAATTCCTGGGGGTGGCACTCAGGGCTCTGGGCTGGGACAAGGTGGGGTGGGGCACAGCTGGGACTGGGGGGCTTCTCCAGCCTCAGGATTCTGTGACTCCATCCCGGCTCCAGCCCCACTCCCAGCCCATCCCAAAGCCCCCTTGGGACCCTCAGCATGTCCTGCAAGATGAAGAACCCAGCACTGGCACGTGAATTTTGAGCTTTTATTGATAGTTGGAATTTACAGCCTAAAACTGACAACATAGAGAGATGCAGACTTTTTTTTCCTTTTTCTTATTTTCTTTTTTTTCTTTTTTTTGGTCGCTTTTTTACAAAAAGAAAAAAAAACCAAAACAAAACAAAAAACCAAAAACGAAAACCAAAATAACCAAAAAAGCCACCAGCATCAGATTTACAATATAAAAGTTTTGACAGTAGAGAGACTAAAGTACATCTGGAATTACTCAGAAAAATAAACAGGGAAAAGGCAGTAATTTCAAATTTGTCCCTCGTATTTACACATAATACACAGACATTGCTTACAAAGACCCGGATCCCAGGTTAAGGGCAGTTGGCATCGTGAGAAGGCGCCCCCGGCATCGCCCTGTGCCCGCCCGGGCCGGAGCATCCCGGGGTCTCCCCGCGGCCCCTCCGTGGTTTTATTGCTTTGCGGGGCCGGTGGTTGTGAGAAAGGCATCGAGTCCCCCCCGGGACACCCCCAGCCCTCGGGAATTCCCTCGGGAACTGCGGGATGGCCCCGCTGCCAGCGATTTCCAGGAGACTCGGCTCGGACACCGGGGCAGGATTGGGAGGAGCGGGAAGGGGAGGAGCGGAGCGAAAAGCCGGGCTCGGGCTGGGGACCCCCTGCAACATTCCCAAATCCCAAATCCCCACCCGCACGGCGGCAGCGTCTCCCCCCTCGGGCTGCTGAATTTCGGGGATCTCTGCTCTCAGGGACGGCTCCAGCTCCCACCCCCCAGCCGGCAATCAGCCGGAGCTGGGGAGGGCAGAGGCGCCATTCCCAGGACTTTTCCAAAATGAGCCAAGGCTCGGAGCGGGCACGGAGCCCCTGGGGTGGGCACGGAGCCCCTGGGGTGGGCACTGATCCCGGACAGAACCCGCTCCCCCAGGAGAGCCGGGGATGGCCCCGCCGGCCCCGGGCACCGCTGGGGTCCCAGAGCCTCCCGCTGTCCCGGAGATCGGGATTTTTCCCAACAAACAGCCTGGCCTGGGTCATTTTAGGTCAATTTGGGGCTCTGGCGCCGCAGGTGGCACCGGGGTCTCCGGGGGATGAATCCACCCGTGGTTTGTGCTAACAGTCACAGAGCCGAGTGCTCTCCCCGAGCCCTGCACGGAATGGAAACCTGGAAAAGCCCTGGGAAAACCTGGAAAAGCGGCTCCAGCGGCTCCAGCTCAAGAGCAAACAGGGAATATCCCGGGTGTGGACGGACGGAGGAGCCAAGGAGGGAACGTGACCCGGCAGGAAAAGCAGCAGGGAGCGCCAGGGCCGGGATGCGCCTGCAGGATCAGCCCCGCGAGCCCGCAAAAAGGAAAGGTTTGGAAAACGTCACAGCACGGAGAGTGCCCGGAAAACTCCACATTCCCACCCGGATTCCCCTCAACTGCCGCTGCAGCCGGGTCGGACATGGAAGGCAAAGACAGAAACAAGGAAAAGGGAAAATCCAAGGGAAAATCGGAGAGTGCCAGGGACACCCTGGGACGGCTCCAGCCTGGAACAGCCTCCCCTGCCCGGAGAAAATGGAACAGGGATGAAATTAAGGGAAGGAGCCGCTCCATTCTCAGCCCTGGGAGCCCCGGAATTCCCAGCCCTGCCCAGCACCCGGGACTGGATTGGATCGATTTGTACCAACGCTCATTGGGAAGGTGCAAATCTGCTCCAGGAGATCCCAGCAAAGCCAAACGCTCTGGGAAAAACAGGATTCGGGTGAGTTTAGAAATCTCTGCAATAAATTTTTATAAATATTCCCTATTTACAGCAAACGCTGGGAATGAGAGCGTGGGGAGGGAAGGAGGAGCCAGGGACAGGGAGCAGCTCCTGCTGCCACTGCTGGAACTCTCCTGCTGTCCCCACTGCCCCTCACTCCATGGATCCACCCCTGGGACTCTCCTGCTGTCCCCAGTGTCCCCTCACTCCATGGATCCACCCCTGGGACTCTCCTGCTGTCCCCAGTGCCCCTCACTCCATGGATCCACCCCTGGGACTCTCCTGCTGTCCCCAGTGTCCCTCACTCCATGGATCCACCCCTGGGACTCTCCTGCTGTCCCCAGTGTCCCCTCACTCCATGGATCCACCCCTGGGATGATCCTGCTGTCCCCAGTGTCCCTCACTCCATGGATCCACCCCTGGGACTCTCCTGCTGTCCCCAGTGCCCCTCACTCCATGGATCCACCCCTGGGATGATCCTGCTGTCCCCAGTGCCTCTCACTCCATGGATCCACCCCTGGAACTCTCCTGCTGTCCCCAAGGCTGGGGCACACACCCCCACCTCCTCCCCGAAATCCCCAGGATTTGAATCCCAAGGTCTCTCCTCATCCATCTCCTGGCCCAGCCCGAGTCACATCCTCAGCCAAACCCACGGGGAAGGTTCTGCTCCCTCGGCAACTGGGGAATGGGGTGGGGGTCAGCTCCTGCTCCTAGATTGGCCATAAATCCATAAAATCCATAAATCCCTAAAATCCATTAAATCCACAAATCCACTGCTCCAGCCCCACGGTGCCTCCTGGGATCCCAGCCAGGGAAACCCCAGCCCAAGGCAGGGAATTCCCAATCCCAGCCCCTCCCTCTGAGCCCAGCCCAGGCTTAGGGCTGGATCCCAGCACTGGCCCCTGGGCAATCCAGGGAATTCACTGGCAGCTGCCAGGGAAGGGATGCACAATTTGAAGAAGAAAAACTCATCAGGGAAACCCCTTCCATTCCACAAACCCCAGATCCAGCAGGGCAATGTTTATATTCCAAAGGGGGGAAGGAATATTTACAGTTTTCATTTAAATTCCATTAAATATTCAAATATTTGGGATTAAAGCACGAATTCCATCCTGTCAGAAAATCAGGACTAATCCTTTCTTTTGGTGCTCTTAAGCCCCATTTCTGTCCCACTGGGAGTGTGGGATCCCTCTGGAGCAGCCAGGAAATGGACACAGAATCCCCATTCCTGCCCCAAGGGAGCTGAGCACTCCCAAAGGAATTTTCCTTCTGGTCGTGGGGCTCTGACAGGGCCCATTCCCAGCCCCACGTCCCCAGTCAGGGGAGGGGCCCTGGGGAACAAACCCCACTGGGCTCTGCCCGGGGCTAGGGAGCACAGCCACAGGACTGGGATACTGGGATAAACTGGGATACTGGGATGGACTGGGACAGACTAACTGGGATACTGGGATGGACTGGGAAACTGGGATGGATAAAGTGGGATACTGGGATGGATAGACTGGGGTACTGGGATGGACTGGGATACTGGGATGGATGAACTGGGACACAGGGATGCACACACTGGGATCCTGGGAGGCACTAACTGGAATGAACTGGCACACAGGGATGCACTAACTGGGATGAACTGGCACACAGGGATGCATTAACTGGGATGAACTGGGACACAGGGATGCACTAACTGGGATGAAGTGGCACACAGGGACACACACACTGGGGTAAGGAGCTGTGAGGTGCAGGGAGGAGCACAGGGAACAGTCCATGGCTGGGACTGGGGTGGATTTAAGGCACTGGGAACAGGGAATTGGGAATGATTCATCCCTGGGCTCAGGCACAGACATTCCCTGTTCCCTGCGGGCTGGGATGGATCCCAACTGGAATGGGAGGAGATGGATCCTTCCAGAATAAATGCAGAGCTTTGGAACTTCCAGAGGGGGAAGGGAAGGGAAGGGAAGGGAAGGGAAGGGAAGGGAAGGGGAAGGGAAGGGAAGGGAAGGGAAGGGAAGGGAAGGGGAAGGGAAGGGAAGGGAAGGGAAGGGAAGGGAAGGGAAGGGAAGGGAAGGGAAGGGAAGGGAAGGGAAGGGGAAGGGAAGGGAAGGGAAGGGGAAGGGGAAGCATTGGGATTTTCCCCACAAAGTCACTTTCCCAGATTCTGCTGTGGCCAGAGATCAGAGTTTGAACATTCCTGGGATGAGAGAGAGGAGCAGGGAAAGAGCTGAAGTGTCCATGCAAAGTCACTGCCAGGAGTGGGAACAGGGAGGTGAGGAGCAGGGAATGGCAGAGGGGGCAGGGAATGGCAGAGGGGGCAGGGAATGGCACAGGGAATGGCACAGGGAATGGCACAGGGATGAGGGAATGGCACAGGGATGAGGGAATACACAAGGGCCAGGGAACAGCTGCAAGGACCAAGGACAAGGACCATGGATCACACGTGAGGATTTGGAGCTGCAGGGACCAAGGGCTGACTCCAAGGGGCAGGGAAGGGCTCCAGGAATTCCCAGGAGGACATGGAATGCACACAAGGATCACAGACCAGGGCACTCCAGGCCCTGCAGAGGAGAACCAAAATTCCCTGTGGCAATCCCAGCACCCCAAGGGCCACTCGAGGTGCTGCAGGCAGTCTGGGAAAGCAGGGAGTGGCAGAGGCATTTCCATGGAGAGAACATCTCCAGGAACACTGGCTGTGCCTGTGGATAATTCCATCCCACATCTGGATCCACGAGATCCAGCCAAGGGGATCCCCCAGCAGTGCCCCCACTGCCAAAGGCACCAAACCCATCGCCAGCAGGGGAATCCCTACAGCAATCCCAAAATTGCCTCAAATTCTGCAAAACTACCTCTGAGCAGCAAAATAACAGGAGAAAGGAGATTTTCCTTGTTTCCATCTGCCCAAGGACCTGGAGGGAGTCAAAAATAGAGGGGAAAATTCCTCTCTTCCCATCAGCATCAGGTACAAAAATACACTTTCCATGGGAATATCCCAGTGCTGGGAGAGGTGAGGCCACCAGGGAACCCCAGGAATCCTGTACAAATCCAGCTGGGACAGCACAAAGCCCTTCCTGGATGAGGTAAGAGAGGCTCAGGTGAGTGACGCCAGCGGGGAGGACCAAATTGTTCCTTTTCCATTTGTTTGTGCCAAAGTCCAGCCCTAAATGCACCTGGAAAACTCCTGGAGCTTCCCAGCACGCAGGGGAAAAGCCAGGTTTAAAAATCTCATTCTGAGCCCAGACCCAAGAGCATTCCTGATGAAGTCAGAAATGATATCCAGGAAAAATCAAGGGGAATGGATCCAACCCATCTCCCAAGGGATCTCAGAGCTGGGGAATGCTGGAGCTGCTCCAGCCTCCAAGGGCACCATTCCTGCCACTGCCACACCTCATTCATTAACACAGCTAATTAGGCACCAACACTGCCCCATGCCAGAGATCATTCTGGAGTGGGAATGGCACAATCCCAAATCCAGTGTGGGAAAAGCCAAGGGAAAAATCCCAACCCTGAACCAAGGGAGAAGAGTCCCAACTAAATCCTCCATGCCAGGATTCCATGGGCACACGCACACTCCAGAGCCCAGGGGACTGCAGGGGCACACAGGGATTGCCAGGGTGGCACACAGGGACTGCAGGTGGCACACAGGGATTGCCATGGTGGCACACAGGGACTGCAGGTCGCACACAGGGACTGCAGGGGGCACACAGGGATTGCCAGGGTGGCACACAGGGACTGCCAGGGTGGCACACAGGGACTGCAGGGGCACACAGGGATTGCAGGTGGCACACAGGGATTGCAGGGTGGCACACAGGGACTGCAGGGGACACACAGGGATTGCAGGTGGCACACAGGGACTGCAGGGGGCACACAGGGACTGCAGGGTGGGACACAGGGATTGTGCTTTTCTAACCAATTAATCTTTTTTCCAATACATCAATTCAGTTTTTCCCGATCAATTCTGGTTTTTCTGACAGGTCAATTCAGTTTTTCCCAACCAATCCATTTTTTCCAGTCAATTCCCAGCCCACCCCACAGGGGCAGGAAGGTGCCCTGAGGATGAGGGGGATCCCCAAGGGGTTGGGACTTCAAGGCTTGGCCCAGGGATGAGCTCCAAGGATTGCCACTGATAAATGAGGATTTTAGGGTGGAAAAAACAACTCAGGGGCACTGAGAACAAGAAAGTGATTTAAGTGATATTTCCTGTAGATACAGTCTTTGGGGATGTCCCTGCACCCTTGCTCTGGAAATTTGGGACTGGGATGCCCAAGCTCGGACACTGAGGCCAACACTGGCTTTTTGTCTTTTTTTTGTTGGGTTTTTTTTTTCCCTTGTTTTTCAATCTGTGCCCCCCAGAGTTTCCATTCCCTGCCCAGCTGCAGCCTTCTAAAGAGTTTCCTGATGAAACCTTGGGGTTCCATCCCAGGGCAGCAAAGCCTGGGGACACCCAGAGGATTTGCTGAGGACACAGGATCCCAACAAACCCCTGGGGTTTGCCTGTCCCAAGGGGAGCAGGAGTTGTGGTTTTGGGAGGTTTCTGGCTGGAGTATCCCCTGCTGGCTGCCCTTGCAGGGGGCTGGTGCAGGGGGAGGGTCCCAGCCCTGGGACACGCCTGGGGATGTCCCTGGATTGAGGGGATGGAGCCCCAGCTGCCCTGAGCCCCAGAAATGCCCAATCCCAGCCCCAGCTGCCATGGGGTCACAGCTCCCCACTCTGAATTTGGGATTCTGAGCCCTCCAGCTCTGCTCCCCCCCCCACTCTGCACCAGGTGCCACGACAGGGAAGGGACACACGATGTGACAATGGGGACACTCCCACCCCCAAGGGTTCTTCCCACAGCCCAGCCAGGCACAGAGGTGCCACCAGCCAGGATTGCCTGCACTGGCCAAAGGGATGAGGGTCAGGAACTGTGCCCAAGAGCCCCTGCCCTGCCACCCCAGGGCATCTCCAGCTTCCCAGAACCTTCCCCCAGCAACCTGGCCTTGCTAAATGCTTCTGCTCCTGGCCCTGGAGCTGCACAGAGACAAACCCCAGCTCCTCGTGCCCCCAGTGCCCCCTCAAGGGAGCTCACAGGACCCCAGTGTGTGTGGGTGAATATCCATGGAGTGACACAGATCTGTGTCCACTTACACCTCAACATCCCCAGGGCAACCCCAGCCCCAGGACACCCTGTGGATGTGGGGGACCCCAATTTTCTCACAAGACCCCAGCAGTGTGTGTGGATAAACACCCTTGGACTGACACAGACCCACACCCTCAACATCCCCAGGACACCCTGTGGATGTGGGGGATTCCAAGCCTGAGGGAGGAGGGAAGCAGGAGCAGGACTTGGGGAGAGCCTTCATAGCTTGGACACAGAGCTGAGCAGGGATCAGGGGACAGGAGGACAGGGAATTCCATCTCAGGATCCTGGAGATCCTGCTCCAGCCCTGGAAACCCTACCCTGGAGGGGGACACTCCAAGCCCTGCACACCCCCTGTGCCTCTGCCTTGGAAGGATTTCCTGCTCCTGGTTTCCCCACAAAAGCACAGGAGCCAGGCCAGGCAGCGGCTCTGGCTCTGGCTGCAGCTGCGAAGCCCAGCAGGAATTGGCTCTGGATCAGCCCCTGGCTGCTGGGAGAACAAACCCAGGGGAGAGCAGAGCTGGAATGAACAAGCCCAGCCCTGGAGGGATCAGCCACAGGCACAGAACCCATGGAATTTGTGCATCTCCACAGCTCTGACCACAGCCCAGTGATGTGTCTCAGCACTAAGTAATAAATTAACTCATTAACGAGCTGTGTTCAGATCTGGATATGCCCAAGGATATCATTATTATTATTAATATAATCATTATTATTAATATAATTATTATTATTAAAGCTCTCACTGACACTCAGGGACTCCAAGCCAAAGCTGGAATTGCAGTGGAAGGCACAGACAGCCCCATCCTCTGGGATATTCCCCCATCCCTGCCCAGGTGGAACCACTGCTCCCAAAGCTCTGCCTCCCCAGGGTGGGGGCTCTGTCCTGTCCCTCAGGCCCCCGAGGGGACCTGCTGTGACCCCAGCCCACCCCAAGCACGGCTCTGAGGGGAAGGAGGATCCAGCTGTGCCTGTTTACATCATCCCCTGATCCCACAGGGATCTGGCCCAGCTGCCCCAGGCTGGAAAAGCACCCTGGCACCCCCTGGGATCCTGCCAGGCTGTGCCAGCACATGGATCCCTCACCTTCCATGGCATCAGCTCCGGGGCCCCAGCAGTGCCCCAAGGGGAGCCAATGTCCAGCAGAACTCTAGCACCAATCCTTGGAAAATTAAGACTTCAGTGTGTCTCCAATCAGGACCTCAAAGCCACTGATGCTGTCTGAAAGTCCTGGCTGGAGTGGGATTGATCCCTGAACACCAAGCAGGGGAAGCAAAGCACAAAGTGAGATTTTTTTCCCTCCCAGTGCAATTAACTTTAAATTATTCATTTTAAATTACACGGAGCGAGCGCAAACTTGCAGAACAAGAGCACTGTGCAGCTGATTGCCAAGGAACTGGGCTGGGGGACAGCCCAGCCCTGCCAGCAGCACAGGAGTGACCCCAGCCCCAGTGACCCCCAGCACCAGTGACCCCAGTGCCCCAGCTCTGGGATCCAGCTCCCTGTCCCTCCAGCACACAGAGGGAACAGCTCACTGCCCCCTGCCCTGCATTCCTGCCTGCCAAGCTCCAGCCTTGACTCCCAAGGGAGCATTTTCCAGGATGCCACGTGCCAGGGGATCCAGCTCAGTGCCCCAGTGCCCCTCAGTGCCCCCTGGGCTGGGCTGGCAGTGAGCTCAGAGCCTGGCACCAGCATGGCTTTCCTGGGAGCAGCCTGGGCACATCCCATACCCCATATCCCACATCCCAGCTCCAGGTGCTCCCCTCACCTGGCCCTGCTCTGCCACCCCCCGAGGGATCCAGCTGTCCCCCAGGCTCTGTGTGTCCCTTCACACGCTGTCACCACCAGGTACAAAGTGCAAAAGTGTTGCTGTTCCTGCATCCATTAAAAACTTTTAAAAACAGAACAAAACAAACAGAAAAAGGATTTTCCATCATCATTTGCAAATACATTAATTCAGTCTCCGAAGAGCCAGCAAACCCCTGGTCACTCCCTCGTGGGCCAACACTGGCAGGAGAGGCAGCCCAGCTGCTGCCTGGTCCCCACAGGCATGGAGAGCCTGGAGCAGTGCAGGAGTGCAGGGACAGCCCGTTCTGTGTCACTGCCACTGCCTGGGGACAGCCCCGGCCTCGGCCCCATGCAAGCCCTCCCTGCTCCCTCCCAGGAAGTGTTGGCATTCCTGCTCTCCTGTGAAATGTTTCTGGTAAGGCTTTATTGCTCTACAAAGCGTGCAAAGGCTGCCCCAGGGCAGCTCCATCAGCAACTTTGGTCTCAGGGCTGCGGGCTTTGTGCGTGGCCCCGCCGCTGGACCTGCTCCCTTCCCCAGAGAGGCTGAACACTGTGTGCAATAACACTGGGCAAACAGCACTGAACCCCAAACCCAAACAAAAACCAGGGGCAGGGGGAAGGGGACAACTGAAGTCAGGCAGAAGGCTTGGGAAGAGCCCGTCATTCAGTGAGGACTGAACTCAATGCTACATTTTGACAATGCCGAGTCTTTCCCAACGGATCGGTGCTGTTGGATCTGCGTGTCTGGTCCTGAACGCCAGCTCGCTCTCATCAATGCAGCATTTATTAAAAAATAAAATTAAAATGAAAAAAAAAAATAATAATAAAGAATTGACAAATTGCATCACCAGGGAGCAGCCTGGCCTGGCTCACACACGTCCCGGGGCGGCGGCGGCATCAAGCGGGGCCGTTCAACGTGGCTTCGGCACAGGGCACGGGCTCCTCACTCCTGGGGACACCAGGGACACACTCAGCGACAGGCACACCCAGAGCTGCCCTCACCCTCCTGGGAATGCAGCTGAGCCCTCCCTCTGCCTGTGCTGTCTGCACAGTGACTCCCCCAGCCCCTCGTGGAATGCTCAGGGAAAATCAGTGTGGGATCAGGGAATGGCCGGGGTGGGAAGAGACATTAAAGCTCTCTAGTTCCAGCCCCTTCAAGGTGAGCAGAGGGATGGGGCATCTGTGCTATGAGAGCTGGGAATGTTCAGCCAGGGAGAGCTCAGAGCCCTGCAGGGCCTGGAGGGGCTCCAGGAGAGCTGCAGAGGGGCTGGGGACAAGGACAGGGACAGGAGCAGGGAATGGCTCCCACTGCCACAGGGCAGGGCTGGTGGGGCGTCTGGGGCAGGAATTGCTGCTGGGCTGGAATTGGCAGAGCATCCCTGGATCCCTGGCAGTGTCCCAGGAAAGGCTGGAGCAGCCTGGGATGGTGGGATTGGGATGGGATGGGATTGAAGGGCCATGGATCCCATCCCAAACCATTCTGGGATTCTGGGATCAAGGATGCTCAGAATCCATCCCGAGGGATTTTTATGGAATTTGGGGATGGAAAAGGGAAGGGAGACCCTTGCTGGAGTCCTGAGATTCCCAGTGCAGCCCCCAGATCCCAAAATTCCTTCCTAGAGAGGAGCTGGGGTGGGGATGGATCCAATCCCGGGCCGGGAGAGCTGGGAATGGAGGGAATTCCCTGGGTGGGGGAGCTTGGGGTGGGAATTGGGGCAGGAATTGCTGCTGGGCTGGAATTGGCAGAGCAGCTGTGGCTGCCCCTGGATCCCAGGCTGGACACTGGGGCTGGAGCAGAGGGACAGTGGGAGGTGTCCCTGCCCTGGCACTGCAGGGGTGGCACTGGGGGGCTCTGAGTCTCTCCTATCCCAACCCACGCCATGATCTGCCCTCACCTGTCTCTCGTGGCCGTGTCTGGGGCAGCTGTGGCAGCAGTGGCTCCTCTCTGGGGCCCGTCCGTGTGCGTGGCCGCGCTGCCCCGGGCGGCCCCGGCTCCCCCCGGCCCCGCCTCCGCAGCCGCTGCCGGCGCCTCGCTGCGGGCAGGACACGGAGCTCAGCCCTCGGGCCGCAGCCTCACTGCCCCGGGGCTCCCATCCCTCCGGGGAGACAAAACCCCCCCTGCTGCCCTCACACGGATCCCATCAGGAATGAGAACTGGCAATAAACTGGGATTGAAACAGCAGGAACAGCCTGGAGGGTCCCAAACCCACCAGGACACACCAGAACATCTCCTGCAGAGAGGGGTTCCCCATTCCTGCTGGAACTCCCAAACTGCCATTCCCAACTTCTGTTCCCACTGGCACTGCTGGGATGGCACAGCCTGCTCTGCTCTGCCCAAGGGGCCCCTCAGGATTCTGAGGCACCCAGGAAATCCTGGATTCAGTGGCAGCTCCTAAAATCCCAAGGAGGAAAAACCCCAAGGGTTGGACACCCAGGATCCAAACATGCTGAAGGTGCTCCAGGGACCACAGAGGTGGCACCTGAGGGACAATGCTCCTGGTGAGGCACCAACAACCACAGCTCAAACCCTGGACAAGGAGAACTGCAGGAACAAACCCTCCCAATCCCTCCTTTGGAATAAACCCACCCAGATTTCCAGCTGGAGAAGGGATTTCTGCACACATCCCATTTTTTGGCTTCCAAGGCAGAGGATGAGCTGCCCCAGGAGTGATTTTCATCCCAGTTTCCATCCAGAACAATTCCTTCTCCCTCTCTCCCAGAGCAAACCTCCCCAAAAGGGAGGAAAGCTGGAGATGGATGAGCTGGAATCCTGTCACTGGGTCTGGGGGAGTTTTCATAGAATAAAATAATCCCAGCTGGATAATTGCACATGTGATGGAGATTGGAGACTGAGGTTCTATTTTTGGAGCACTTCTCTTGAAAAAGAACCATAACAATGAGGAATAATGAGATCCAAACATTCCCTTTCCCCCAGGGCTCACGATCTCCTCAGAAGTACCAAAATACACCTTGGAGAGACACAGGGATGGAGCTGCATTCCCAGGAATGCCACTGGAAAACCACCTCCCACACAAAAAACTGGAGCTTGACATTTCCATGGATTCAAAAGAAACTTCTGAAACCCAGCCCCTGAAGTTTCCAGAGCAGGAGGAATTCTGGAGTTACCTGAGCACCCACAGGGGCTCAGGAATTTCCCTGCCCTCCCCAAGCTCCTGGAAAATCCCAGCTGGACACACAGGGCCAGACCCAGGGGTGACACAATGTGCACAAGAGTTTGTGTGGGATGTCCTGTTGTCCCTTGGACACTCCAGGGATGGGACCCTGGAGCAGCTGGATCCAAACTGGGAAGCTGAGAGCAATTCCTGAGCTGCATTTCCCAGCCTAAGGATCCTCCTGGGCAGCTGGGATGGGGCTCATGGAGGGTGGAACATCTGGAGGATCTGCTGGGCTGCAACATCTGCTTCTCCATGGAATCCACAGAGGCCCTGGGCAGCTCCAAGGATAAAAGAGCTCCAGAGTGTGAGGAGAAAGCTCAGAATCAGACCTGGCTAAAATCTCAGGGTGCAGCAGAGCTGGCTGGGCTGGGCAGCAGCTCCCCCCTGACTGGAGCAGTAGGGACTGAGGATCCAACTCCTACAAACCTGCCCCATCCCTGGACCTGCTCCAGCCTTTCCTGGTGCTCTATCACTGAATGGCTTTGAGACTGAGGGGAAAACAAGAACCTGAGTGGGTGAAACCTTCCCCCAAGGCTGCAGGAGGATCCCATGGGAGCCTTTGCTCTGCTTTTCTGAGTGACCCACCCAGATCCTGCCCTGGATCCCAGATCAGGGATCTCCTGTGACACTGGGGTGGCCCAAGGACAGGGACAGAGATCTCCTGTGACACTGGAGTGGCCCCAAGGACAGGGACAGAGATCTCCTGTGACACTGAGGTGGCTCAAAGGATGGGGAACTCCTGTGACACTGGAGTGGCCCCAAGAACAGAGATCTCCTGTGACACTGGGGTGGCCCCAAGGACAGGGACAGGGATCTCCTGTGACACTGGGGTGGCTCAAAGGATGGGGATCTCCTGTGACACTGGAGTGGCCCCAAGGACAGGAACAGAGATCTCCAGTGACACTGGAGTGGCCCCAAGGACAGAGATGCTCCTGTGACACTGGAGTGGCCCAAGGACAGGGACAGAGATGTTCCTGTGACACTGGGGTGTCCCCAAGGACAGGGACAGAGATCTCCTGTGACACTGGGGTGGCCCCAAGGACAGGGACAGGGATCTCCTGTGACACTGGAGTGGCCCCAAGCAGCCCAACCCTTCCTTGGAATGACCCTGTGCTAAATACATCCCTCAGCCCCCCTGTGCCACACCAGGGACAGGCCCTGCTCCCAGGGGACATTGGGACACAGAGCCCACGGGCGAGGGGACACTGGGACCACGAGGGGTCACCCAGAGGCCACCCCAGCCCCCAGAGACCCCTTCCCACCTGGAGGGAGCTGCCCTGTCCTTGCCGGGCTCCTGAGCCGTGCATTCCGTGGCAGCCTTGGCCTTGTCGTCGTCCTCCTCGTCGCTGTCGGAGCTGCCCGAGGAGCTGCTGTCCGAGGCCACCAGGGGCGCCTTCCGCGCGCCGCACGCGTTCCACACGCAGGCGGAGGCAGCGCTGCCTGCGGGACGGACAGCCCGGCTGGGCCCGGGAGCGCCGGGGGCGGCGGGGGGAAGGGGTGGGGTGGGAATGGTGGGGTGGGAATGGTGGGATGGGATGGGATGGGATGGGAATGGTGGGATGGGATGGGATGGGATGGGATGGGATGGGATGGGATGGGATGGGATGGGATGGGATGGGATGGGATGGGATGGGATGGGATGGGATGGGAGTGGTGGGGTGGGGTGGGATGGGAGTCGTGGGATGGGGGAGGAGCCCAAAGCCCTGTGCCACCACGGCAGGGACACGTCCAACTGTCCCCGAGTGCTCCAAGCCCCTTCAGCCTGGCTGGGACACTGGCAGGGGTGACTGAAGGGTCCCTGACACTGCCGTGACTGAAGGGTCCCTGACACTGCCGGGGGTGACTGAAGGGTCCCTGTGGGATCAGCTCCCACTCCCTGCAGCTCCATCCCTCCCCTGCTGACGCTGTCCCAGCAAACCCGCGGGATTTCTGCCTTTGTTTCGTTCCCCAGCCCGCAGGAACCCTGAGGGCAGGGTGTGCTCCATGCAGAGCTCCCAGAGCTGAGAGCAGCCCGTGTGTCGCTGTCACCGTGTCACTGTCACCGTGCCACTGTCACCGTGCCACTCACAGTTCTTGTCCTGGCCCTGTGCCGGGCTCCGGTCGGTGCCGCCGCCCTCGGGGTCCACGGGGGAGCTGCAGCGAGGCCCGGACTCGGAGCTGGGGAGGGAAGAGCCCTGAGCAGGGAGCCAGGAGTGTCCCAGAGCCCCCCCAGCCCAGGAGCAGCCACCGGCCCTGCTCCTCCTTCCATCAATGTGCTGAATCCCTCTAAACCTCATTCTCTGCTCTCCACCCCAGTGAGGACACAGAGAGCAGGGTGGGGACACAGAGAGCAGGGTGAGGACACAGAGAGCAGGGTGGGGACACAGAGAGCAGGGCTGTGTCCCAGCCCCAGGCAGGGGCACTGGGCAGCACAAGGGAGCCCCGATCCAGCATCATCAGACAATACTGAACCATAAAAGGGAAGGGAAGGGAAGGGAAGGGAAGGGAAGGGAAGGGAAGGGAAGGGAAGGGAAGGGAAGGGAAGGGAAGGGAAGGGAAGGGAAGGGAAGGGAAGGGAAGGGAAGGGAAGGGAAGGGAAGGGAAGGGAAGGGAAGGGAAGGGAAGGGAAGGGAAGGGAAGGGAAGGGAAGGGAAGGGAAGGGAAGGGAAGGGAAGGGAAGGGAAGGGAAGGGAAGGGAAGGGAAGGGAAGGGAAGGGAAGGGAAGGGAAGGGAAGGGAAGGGAAGGGAAGGGAAGGGAAGGGAAGGGAAGGGAAGGGAAGGGAAGGGAAGGGAAGGGAAGGGAAGGGAAGGGAAGGGAAAGGAAGGGAAGGGAAGGGAAGGGAAGGGGAAAGGATTGCAGCCAGCCACTCCACTGAAACGCATTCCCACACATTCCCCTGTTCCCAAGCCCTGAGGGTGCTGGAAGCCCGTGGCTCTTACCAGCAGAAAGGCTGGAAGTCTGTGAACTTGGCCCAGCCCTTCTCCTCCGGGGCACTGCTCTGTGGGGTGGCCGAGTCCCACACGCTGGAGCCCACGTCCATGGCCACGGGCGGCGCGGGGCTCGCGGGCTCGAACACGGCCGTCCAGCCAGCCCCTGGGGAGAGCACAGCTTGGCTGCAGCCCAGCCCGGGCAGCCAGCCACACCCAGGGCTCCCAGGGACACAGCAACCCAGCTAGCCACACCCAGGGACATCCCAGGGACATCCCAGGCATCAGCAACCCAGTCCAGCCACACCCAGGGCTCCCAGGGACATCCCAGGGATCAGCAACCCAGCCCAGCCACATCCAGGGGTCCCAGGGACATCCCAGGGACATCCCAGGGATCAGCAACCCAGCCAGCAACATCTCAGGGACATCCCAGGGACATCCCAGGGACACAGCAACCCAGCCCAGGAACACCCCAAGGATCCCAGGGACATCCCAAGGGCATCTCAGGAACATCCCACAGACACCCCAGGGATCCCAGCAACACCCCAGGGATCCCAGCAACACCCCAGGGACACAGCAACCCAGCCAGCAACACCCCAGGGATGCCAGAGACATCCCATGAACATCCCAGAGATCCCAGGGGCATTCCAGGGACACCCCAAGGATCCCAGCACATCCCAGGAACATCCCAGGAACATCCCAGTGACAGAGCAGCCAGGAGAGAGCAGCCCTGGGATCCCTGGCACTGTCCCCTGGGGCTGCCTGACACCAGGGCTGCTGTGGGGCAGCTCCCAGAGGCTGCAGAGGCACACATGGGCACTGGCACTGCTGTGTGCCTGGGGCACTGCAGGATGGGTGCTGTGTGCAGGGTGTGCTCCCAGAGGCTGCAGAGGCACACACGGGCACTGCAGGGTGGGTGCTGTGCTCCCAGAGCTGCAGAGGCACACACGGGCACTGCAGGGTGGGTGCTGTGGGCAGGGTGTGCTCCCAGAGCTGCAGAGGCACTCGGTGGGCACTGCACTGCCCTGTGCCCCGGGGCTCTGCAGGGTGGGTGCTGTGTGCAGGACGGGCTCCCAGAGCTGCAGAGGCACACACGGCACACACGGGCACTGGCACTGCCCTGTGCCCCGGGGCACTGCAGGGTGGGTGCTGCGGGCAGGACGGGCTCCCCGAACCGCTACCTTGGCAGGAGTCCGCATCCCCCCGCTCCGGGGCGCCGCCCTTGTGCGGGGAGGGGGGCGGCGGCTGCTCCTCCTCCTCCTCCGAGTCCACGCTGCCGTGGTCGCCGTTCTCCAGGTCACTCTTGGAGCTCTCCGACGTCTGCGAGGCTCCAAACCTGCGGGGGAACGGGGAGTGAGCCACGCCCGACCCGGGAGAGACAGCCCGGAGCCCTCCCGGCGCGGCTCCCCTCTCCGGGGGGATTTAACGCTTGTGCATCCCCCATCGGCAGCTCTGCTGCTGTCAAATGCCGAGCTCTGCAGCTCTAGCGCTGGCTCCAGCAAGAAAGGAAGAGAGGAGAGGTGCAGAGTGTTATCAGAACTGCACCTGCCCCCCATCCTTCACACAAACAGCAGTGTCTGCAATAAACAGCAAAAAACCCTCTCCTTTACTTGCAGGGAACTTTTCTAGCTAGTTAAAGAAGTTCCCTAGACTGTAGTTTTTTCCCCCGTTTTCTTAAAATTATTCAAACCTACTCTAAATTAAAAAACAGAAAAACCACCAAAAACTCACATCTATAACCCAACAAATCTACCCTAAATCACAGCATTTCCCAACACCAAAAATCCTAAAAACAAACCAAATAAAACTAACTACAATCCACAAAAAAAACTGTTCTAAGTTTATCATCTCTTCTGAACAGCAAGAAGTTTTGATGTTTAGTATTATTCATTTTTGTACTAAAAAATACTTTACCTATTAAATAAACAATGTTTTTTTCCACTTCTCTCCAAAAAAGTCTCCCCAAAGCAATTTAAAAAAACCTACTTAAACCTGTTTCCTAAAAAAACCCCATTCTAAAATTTCCTCCCAAATTTACCCTAAACTAAAACACCCCCAAAGTATTTCCCTGAGGGCTTTGGTGTCAGAATTCCCTGGGGGTGCAGGGCAGAGTCAGGCCTGGGGACACCAACCAGTGCCTAGTGAGGACACAGAGATCTTGGATGTTTTCTGTTTCCTCTGATCACATTTCACACTGGGAATTATGGAAATAACTTTATTTAATGAGTGGCTCAGTCAAAGGGATGAAAAATTATTCCAAAGCCCGAGATGCCCCTGGGAGAACTCCTGCTCTCACTTTCCTGATGAGAAAGAATGTTCTGCCCACTCCCCCCAGTCTCACCTCCTCTTCCTCCTCTCCAAGGATGAGGGAAGGAGCAAATTTCACACTAAGGGTGGGGGTTTAATGTGTTTGAGGGCAGACTCATTAATTAGGTGTTGCCATTGTTAATGAATTGGAACTGGATTTGTCTCCAGCTCAGAACCCCCTGCACTCAGGGTTGTGTCACGACACCAAACCCCAGGAATCCCCCCTGGCCTGGGCTGAGATGTGCAGACTGGCAGCAGGAGGGGCAGGCTCAGGCTCTGCTGTCACCTCACCGTGTCCTGGCCTTGACCTGGGCTGCGTAGGAGATCTCCTTCTCCTCCCAGATGTCCTCCTCCTCCTCGGTGTCGTCGAACTGCTGGATGCGCTCGTTGCAGCAGGCCTCGAACAGGGAGGCGTTGGGCTGCAGGAGCAAAGGGACAGCACATTCCACAGCTTCCCTGGGCTCTGCTGAGCCGGGGCTCAGCCTGAGCAAACCCAGCTCTGCTGGCATCACCACACCCAGCTGCTGCTTGGCTTTGTGGCAATAAAGCAGCCAAGGCTGGAACAGCCAGGCAAGGGTTAGATCCATGAGAAACCCACCTCTGCCTATGGCTCCCTAATCTGTGCCTGGAAAGGTGACTGAAAACTGGGAGAGTTCATGTGGAGAAGAGAGGAATCCACAGAGACCAGAGCCCAGCCAGGGGCTCCAGGAGAGCTGCAGAGGGGCTGGGGACAAGGACAGGGAATGGCTCCCACTGCCACAGGGCAGGGCTGCTGGGATCTGGGGCAGGAATTGCTGCTGGGCTGGAATTGGCAGAGCAGCTGTGGCTGCCCCTGGATCCCTGGCAGTGCCAAGGCCAGGCTGGACACTGGGGCTGGAGCAGCTGGGACAGTGGGAGGTGTCCCTGCCCTGGCACTGCAGGGGTGGCACTGGGGGGCTCTGGACTCCCTTCTATCCCAAACCCTTCCAGGATTCCCTGACTCTAAGAACAGACTGGCTCTGCAGGGAGGGAGGGAGATTCCCTCCGTGCCAGGGGCGCTGCTTTGGAGGGAACATTTCCTGGGAGGAAAACGAGCAGTGTCCTGGCTCTCTCAGGCCCCTCTGCCCTGCCCAAACCCCCAAAGCTTTGTTCTGTCAGAATGCAAGCAGGACCTTTCCAGAACCACATTTATTCCAGCACTAGCCCAGCTCCCCACTCACGCTGTCGTCGTCAGCGTCGATGTTGAAGTTGATCTCGGCGATGCGGTCGAAGGGAGCGCTGCGAGGAGGAGGGAGAGCCTCAGGGAGGGATCCCAGGAGCCTCCCAAAGGGACAGAGCCCCTCCTGGCCTGGGATCCCTGTGTTCCCTCCCCGTGGGAAGGGTTTTCCCAGCCTGGAACATTCCCTGCCCATGGCAGAGGGGCACTGGAGGGGATTCCTGGGGGACAGCCCCAGGTCGGGCTCTGCTGCAGGAACAGGGACAGCAGGAGAGGGAACGGCCTCAGGCTGGGCAGGGCAGGGCAGGGCGGGCAGCAGCTGCAATTTCTCCGTGGGAAGGGTGGGCAGGGATGGGAACTGCCCAGGGAGGGCTGGATCCCCATCCCTGGAGTGCCCAGGGAATTCCTGGAGGTGGCACTGAGTGCTCAGGGCTGGGGACAAGTCTGGATTGGAAGGTCTGGGAGGGCTTTTCCAGCCTCAGGGATCCCAGGGTTCTCTGACTCTCACGGTACGAGTGGCTCAAAGCCCGAGGTGGGGCTGTGGTGTGAATATCCCAGGATGGGAATATCCCAGGATGGGAATATCCCAGGATGGGAACATCCCAGGACGGGAATATCCCAGGATGGGAACATTCCAGGATGGGAATATCCCAGGACGGGAATATCCCAGGATGTGAAAATCCCAGGATGTAAATATCAAAGGATGGGAATATCTAGGATGGGAATATCCCAGGATGGGAACATCCCAGGATGGGAATATCCCAGGATGGGAACATCCTAGCATGTGAAAATCCCAGGATGGGAACACCCCAGGATGGGAACATTCCAGGATGGGAACATCCCAGGATGTGAATATCCCAGGATGAGAATATCCCAGGATGACCCAATTCCCAGTCCAAGCCAGGGGAGCCCCTGGTGGGAACAGCAGAGGGTGCTGCAGGCCCAGAAATTCCCAATTCCCAGAGTTTGGATCCAGGAAAAGTTCACTCCCCCTACTCATGGATCTGTAGGTTTTGCAGTGTTATTTTCTTTGAAAGACTCTGCAGTTCAACACTCTTGTCTTGGGGACACTGGGACTGAAACTCCTTAAACATTCCAATTTCCCTTCCAGCCCAGTGCCCAACAGCTGGAAACAGCTGGCAGGGAGCACCACTCCCAGAATACTCCAGGTGTTGCAGGACATTCTGCTTTTCCAATCACAAACAGAGCCATAACATCCCAGGCACAGACTTTTCCCAGCCTCCTGCTCATTTTACACTGGGCACAGTGCAAAATGAAGATGGGGCAGCTCCTCAGGGATTTATTTAACTCCTCCCTGCCCCTCACTGACATGGGGCCCTATTTGCCAGCACTGAAAAGATTATTTTATTTATTTATTAGTTTTAATTTATGTCTAGAACTGAAAAACTTCAATTCAAACAGAACAATTTTGTTTGAAAAATTCTGTTCAAACTCTGATTCTACTCTGGAACTTTTTGGCCTTATCAAGTTTTTGACATCTTTGAAGCTCAGGAAAAACCCTGGATGGGAAGAACAGCGGTGCTGCCTTGGATCCCAAGGAATTCCTGGGATGGAGACAAACCCAGGAGCACTGGGAACCCCTGGAATGCTGCTCTGTCCATAACCAGTCCCAGTTTCAGGATGGTTATGGCCACTGGGATAATCCCAGTGCCAGGTACATTCCTAAGGAGAGAGGATGAGCTGCAGCTTTATTGGGATTAAAGGAATCCTGTAAAAGCAGTGAATTCCCAGCTCTGGATTCAGCAAGTTGTGTGACACTGAATCCCCTTCCCTGTCTCCCTGAAGTGCCAGTGCTCCCTTCCTCATCTGCACTTTCCATGGATCCCATCAGAGCACTCTGCCTTCATTCCTCATTCCTTAGTTCCTTGGAAAAGATCTGGTTAACTCATTTCAACTCATTCCAGACCAGGGCTGGACAACAGTTGCCTGCTTTATTTGCAATATCCCTCTTTAAAATGAAGGAATACTTTTCCTTGCTTCTCCACCTGGCTCTGGAGATCGGGCTGGGCCCCTGGAAAAGAAGGAGCTGTTTCCAACCTGAGGAGGGATAACGAGGCTCATTTGTAAACCTGAAGCAGAGGGAGGATGGTGCAAAGAGGCTGAAATGAGACCCCCAGACTCACTTGGTGCTGTCCCCAAACACCCCCAGACTCACTTGATGTTGTCATCCTGGTCTGCAAACTCCTCGTCGTTGAAGCCAAACTGATCCACGAAATTTGCTGTCATCTGCTGGATCTGGTACTCAGAGAAGGCCTGGGAAGGATCCCAAAAAATCCATCATGAGGGTGTCCAGAGACAGTGCAGAGACATTCAGTGGAGCTACACGGGAACAGCTCCTCCAGGGCAGCATTACAACCCCAGGGAGTGTGTGGAACCCTCACTCCAGCCCTTCCCAGAGCAGGGTCACACAGAGCTCTGGGATTCCTGCCCCAACACCTCCTGCTGCTCCCAGGTGGATCCCAGGCCATGGAACTCTCTGGGAGAGCCCAAAGGAGCTGAGCACACAGACTGGGAGCAGAGCTCAGGAAGCTGCTCCACACCCAGAGCAGTTTCCCAGGAACAGTCAGGATGTTCCCAACTCACCTGCTGGAGAGTGAGCTCGTTGGGAAAAGCACTTTCAATGTCCTCATCCTCGCTGGAGGAGTGCAGGTGGTGGGTGCTCACCTGGGGAAGCACAGAGCAGTCAGGGAACCAGGAGAGCTGGAAAAGCTCTGATGTTTCAGCTCCACCAAAACCCAGAGTCCTGCCTGGGCAGGAGCTGCCCCAAGGAATCCCAGCTCAGCAGCAGGGATCAGCTCTGCTGAAGGACTGCTATGGAATGTGTTTATGGAAATGCTTTCCACTCTGCCTCAAAGCATTCTTCAGCAAAACAAGGCAATGAAAAAACCAGGAATATCCCTTTCTTCTCAGGGGGAGCCCAGCAGCACTGGAGTGACCAACTCACCAAATCCACCGTGTTTCTCCGGTTCGTCTCCGTCAGCGTCTCCTCCACAAAACTCTCCCACCTGCCCCTGCAGTCCTCAGGCAGCTCTGCAGGGAGAGGAACATAGAGACCATGGCATCTGGGTGCTCTGAGCTCCCTGGGGACTCACCTGGCCTAAGCACTCACAGCTTCCCTCACCCTGCTGGGAACACCCCGAGCAGGGCTCCAGCTGTGCTTGGGTCTTCCCTTTTCTGCTGGGGACTGGGGGGGCCCTTCCCTCCCATCCCTCCCATCCCAGCACAACAGCACAGCTGGGAGCCCAAAGCTGAGCAGAACTCGAGGGTTGAGGAAAGGAAATGGAGAAATAATCAAAGGAGAAAAGAGCAGAAGACTGTGCCCCCAGATTGTCACTGCCTGGCTGTGTCCCCCCTCCCAGCCCAGCAGGGGCTGTGCAGGGAAGGAAAATGTGGGAAATGGAAATTCTTCCTTCCTCCCAGCCAAAGCCATGGGACAAAACCAGTTCTCCAAGGGGATGCAGTGAGAGCAGGATGGACACAGCCTGCCCTGATGGACACATCTAGGGTCTCTAGGGACATTTAACCTTTGCCCAGAGAGGTGTCACGGAGTCACAGAACCATGGAAGGGGTTGGGTGGGAAGGGACCTCAGAGCCACCCTGGCATGGCAGGGACACCTCCCACTGCCCAACCCTACCCTCAGTGTGTGGAAACCAAGAGCAGCCAAATGGGCTCTCACCATACTTTAAACGATGGGATTTCCCTGGGAAAGGACCTTGAGGAAACACCTGCAGTGAGTGCTCCCAGGAGCTCCCCAGGGCTATTTCTGCCTGGAGAGCAGTGAGGGGAGCTGAAGGAGGAGGAGGAGCAACAGTACCTTTGATGAAGTCACTGATCTGGGCCTGCATGGGCCCCTTCTCCATGTTGTGCACCACGGCGTTGGCGATGCGTGTCAGGTGCCCCATGTTCCCTCTCCTCCTGCCACCCTCTGCCCTGGAACAGAGAGCAGCCACTACCCTCGGAGCTGGGACAGCCAGGGAGCTGGGATGGGATACCCAGGGAGCTGGGATGGGACAGGCAGGGAGCTGGGACAGGCAGGGAGCTGGGATGGGACAGGGAGCTGGGATGGGACAGCCAGGGAGCTGGGATGGGACAGGCAGGGAGCTGGGACAGGGAGCAGGGGAGCTGGGATGGGACAGGGAGCTGGGATGGGACAGGCAGGGAGCTGGGATGGGGACAGGCAGGGAGCTGGGGATGGGACAGGCAGGGAGCTGGGATGGGACACTCAGGGGAGCTGGGATGGGACAGGCAGGGAGCTGGGATGGGACAGGGAGCTGGGATGGGACAGGCAGGGGAGCTGGGATGGGACACTCAGGGAGCTGGGATGGGACAGGCAGGGGAGCTGGGATGGGACACTCAGGGGAGCTGGGATGGGACAGGGAGCTGGGATGGGACAGGCATCAGGGAGCTGGGATGGGACAGGGAGCTGGGATGGGACAGGCAGGGAGCTGGGACACCCACAGAAGCAGGATGGGACACCCACAGAGCCAGGACAGAGCCCTGGGAATGGCCCTGGAATTCCTGCCCCAATGGCCCTGGAATTCCTGCCCCAATGCCAAAGCATTCCTGCCCCAATGCCCACAGAATTCCTGCCCCAATGGCCACAGCATTCCTGCCCCAATACCCACAGCATTCCTGCCCCAATGCCCACAGCATTCCTGCCCCAATGCCCACAGCATTCCTGCCCCCAATACCCACAGCATTCCTGCCCCAATGCCCACAGCATTCCTGCCCCAATGCCCACAGAATTCCTGCCCCAATACCCACAGCATTCCTGCCCCAATACCCACAGCATTCCTGCCCCAATGCCCACAGAATTCCTGCCCCAATGCCCACAGCATTCCTGCCCCAATGCCCACAGCATTCCTGCCCCCAATGCCCACAGCATTCCTGCCCCAATACCCACAGCATTCCTGCCCCAATGCCCACAGCATTCCTGCCCCAATGCCCACAGCATTCCTGCCCCAATGCCACAGCATTCCTGCCCCAATGCCCACAGCATTCCTGCCCCAATACCACAGCATTCCTGCCCCAATGCCCCACAGCATTCCTGCCCCAATGCCACAGAATTCCTGCCCCAATGCCCACAGCATTCCTGCCCCAATGCCCACACAATTTCTGCCCCAATACCACAGCATTCCTGCCCCAATGCCACAGAGTTCCTGCCCCAATGCCCCAGCATTCCTGCCCCAATGCCACAGAATTCCTGCCCCAATGGTCACACCATTCCTGCCCCAATGCCCACAGCATTCCTGCCCCAATGCCACAGAATTCCTGCCCCAATGGTCACACCATTCCTGCCCCAATGCCCACAGCATTCCTGCCCCAATGCCACAGAATTCCTGCCCCAATGCCCACAGCATTCCTGCCCCAATGCCCACACAATTTCTGCCCCAATCCCACAGCATTCCTGCCCCAATACCACAGCATTCCTGCCCCAATGCCACAGCATTCCTGCCCCAATGCCACAGCATTCTTGCCCCCCACACTGCAGAGCTCCCTGCAGAAGCCCAGCAGGGATCAGCCCTGCTCTGGCAGGATGGGATGAGCTCAGCCCCAGCACAGGGACCCTCCCTCATTTTGCCCTGGTTTGGGACCCCTCCTCCCACTCAGGCAATGTGGGACAGGCTCCAAACAAGGAGCCAAAGGTGGAAAAGATGCAGGAATAAATAATTATTGTAATTTCCAGGGAACTCTCTGGCAGGAAATGGGGATGAGCTCTGGCTCCTTTCTGGTTTCAGCAGGAAAACTCCCAAGCAGCACCCACGGGTATTTTTGGTCCTACAGAACTGGGCAAGGAAATGCCCAGCAAAATTTCTTATGTGGACAGGGAGCTGTAAAAAGGACCAAAAAACCAAAAAAAAACCAACAGAAAAAATGTAATCCAGACCTGAACCCAGCAATTATGGCCAAAACAATTCCAGTGGGGCTCCAAAGGCCTTGAAGCCACCAGGAGCTCAAAATAGAAAGGGAGGAGCAAACACTGAGCTGGACATAGAAACTGAATCCTCTGCAGTATCTCCACTTTAATGTTTCAGTTCTTTTAAAATATTGAGATCTTATCAGCCCAGTCAGCACAAAACCCAAGGGGTTTAAAAGCTAAAATAGGGAATTCAGGGCAGAAATGCTTGGTCACCCCAACTTCCAACAGTTTTCTACTGCAGGGAGAATAAAATTGTGCATTTAAACAAAATAAAAATAATTAAAAAAAAAAAATCCCATTCCATGGGATTCCCTGAAGAAGCAGGAAAGCAGCAGACTGAGTGTTTGGGATGGGATGTTGGAAACACCCAGAAAACCCACCATGCCTCCAAATCCCAAATCCTGCATCAGATGTGGGAATTTGCCTTGTCAGCATGCAAACCCCCACCAAAACCCAGGGCTGGGTGGAGCCCAGCAAACTGGAAACTCCCCAGGAATATTCCCAAAATTCCATGTGCAGCCCACAGCAGCTCCTTACTGGATTTTGTCATTGGCCTCCCAGGCATCCAATATCCTCTGCACCAGGCAGCACTTCTGGAACAGCTGCAGAAAAGAGAAAATTCAGATTTCCCAGAGCAGAAATCCCTGGATCCCCTGTTCCTCCTCAGGAATAAAAGCACTGCTGCATTTCCCAGCCCCCACACCAAGGCCTGGCCACTCACAGCTGCAATTTGCTTTCTTGTCCCAAATTTATAGGAACTTTTACTAAAAAAATGGAATTTGAGTAAAAAATAGGGGTAATATTAATAAGAAATAGGGATAATTTTAATAAGAAATAGGGATAATTTTAATAAGAAATAGGGGTAATTTTAATAATAAATAGGAATCATTTTAATAAATACCAAGGGATTACCCAGGGCCATTAAATGAGGGGAGTTTTAATGGGATGCTGCAAATAAAGGCAAAAAAGGAACCACAGCTCCATGAGAACCACTATAAATTATAATGAGTAATAATAGAGACCACTAAAAATAGATAATAAATAAAACCCACTAAAATTGTAAAAAAAACAATAATAGAGCCCACTAAAAATAGATAATAAATAATAATAAAACCCACTACAAATTATAATGAAAAATAATAGAACTCACTAAAATTACAATAAATACACCCCACTAAAATTATAAAAAATAATAATAGAGTCCACTAAAAATAAATAATAGTAAATAATAATAAAACCCACTACAAATTATTATAAATAGAGCTCACTAAACATAGATAAAAAAAATAGTAAAATATAAAAGTAATAAAAGCCCACTAAAAATAGATAATAAATAAAACCCACTACCATTTATAATAAATAATAAAATATAAATATAATAAAAACCCACTAATAATAGATGATAAAGAAAACCTACTACAAATTATAATAAATAATAAAACCCACTACAAATTATAACAAATAATAAAACCCCACTAAAAATAGATAATAAACCTCACTAAAATTATAATAAATAATAATAAAACCCACTGAAATAGATAAAAAATCATAAAATATAAAAATAAGGAAAGCCCACAAATAATAGTAATAAAACCCACTAGAATGATAATAAATAATAATAAAACCCTCTAAAATTAAAATAAATAATAAACTACACTAAAATAGGTAATAGACAATAAAAACCCACTACAAATAGAAAATAAATAAAAACCACTATAATTATAAAAATAATGGAACCCACTAAAATTTAAATAACTAATAAACCCCACTAAAATAGGTAACAGATAATAAAAGAAACCACTAAAATTAAAATAACTAGTAATAAAAACCCACTAAAAATAGATAATAAGTACTAATAAAGCCCACTAAAATTTAAATAAATAAAAAGCCCCACTAAAATAAATAACAGACAATAAAACCCACTAAAAATAGATAATAATAAAACCCATTAAAAATAGATAATAAATAAAACCCACTAAAATTATAATAAATCATAATAAACTGCCACTAAAATACGTAACAAATCATAATAAAACCCACTAAAAATTGGTAATAAATACTAAAAAATGACTTTAAAAAGGCAATGAATGCTGCCAAAGCCACCAGCCATGCCAGCTGTGAGCAAGAACAGCTCAGTGCTGTGGAGCAGAGCCCCAGTGTCCCCAGTGCCCCCAGTGTCCCCAGTGCTCTCAGTGCCCCCAGGTGTCCCCAGGTGCCCCAGTGTCCCCAGTGCCTCCAGTGTGCTCAGTGTCCCAGTGTCCCCAGTGTCCCAGTGCCCCCAGGTGCTCAGTGCCCCAGTGTCCCCAGTGCCCCAGTGCCCCCAGGTGTCCCCAGTGCCCCCAGGTGTCCCCAGTGCCCCAGTGTCCCCAGTGTCCCCAGTGCCCCCAGTGTCCCCAGTGCTCAGTGCCCCCAGTGTCCCCCAGGTGTCACCAGTGCCCCCCAGTGCCCCCAGTTCCCCAGTGCCCCCAGGTGTCCCCATGTCCACAGTGTCTCCCAAAGTCCCCAGGTGTCCCCAGTGCCCCAGTGTCCCCAGGTGTCCCCTAGTGCCCCCAGTGCTCCCAGTGTCCCCAGGTGTCCCTAGTGCCCAGTGTCCCCCAGTGTCCCAGTGCCCCCAGTGTCCCCCAGTGCCCCCAGTGCTCAGTGCCCCAGGTGTCCCCAGTGTCCCAGTGTCCCCCAGTGCCCCCAGGTGTCCCCAGGTGTCACCAGTGCTCTCAGTGCCCCAGTGCCTAGGTCAGTGTCCCCAGTGTCCCCAGTGCCCCCAGTGTGCTCAGTGTCCCAGTGCCCCCAGGTGTCCCCAGTGCTCTCAGTGCCCCAGTGTCCCCAGTGTCCCCAGTGCTCTAGTGTCCCCAGTGCTCGTGTCCCCAGTGCCCCCAGTGTCCCCAGTGCCCCCAGTGCCACAGTGCTCTCAGTGCCCCCCAGGTGTCCCTAGTGTCCTAGTGCTCTCAGTGCCCCCAGGTGTCCCCCTAGTGTCCCCAGTGCCCCCAGTGTCCCCCAGTGCTCTCAGTGCCCCCAGTGCCCCCAGGGTGTCCCCAGGTGTCACCAGTGTCCCCAGTGCCCCAGTGTCCCCAGTGCCCCCCACTGCTCCCAGTGTCCCCAGTGCCCCCAGTGTCCCCAGTGCCCCCAGGTGTCCCCAGTGTCCCCAGGTGTTCCCAGTGTCCCCAGTGCCCCCAGGTGTCACCTAGTGACCCCAGTGTCCCCAGAGTCCCTCAGTGCTCTCTAGTGGCCCCAGGTGTCCCCAGTGCCCCCAGAGTCCCCGGTGCCCCTAGTGCTCTCAGTGCCCCCCAGTGTCCCCAGGTGTGTCACCAGTGTCCCCAGTGCCCCCCAGTGTCCACAGGTGTCCCCAGTGTCCCCAGAGTCCCCAGTGTCTCCAGTGCCCCAGTGCCCCAGTGTCCCCAGGTGTCCCTAGATGTCCCTAGTGCCCCCCAGGTGTCCCAGTGCCCCCAGGTGTCACCCAGTGCCCCCAGTGTCCCCAGTGCCCCCAGGTGTCCCAGTGCCCCCAGGTGTCCCCAGTGCCCCCAGTGCCCCGGCTCTCACGTGGGTGACCATGACGTTCTCGGCGGCTCCTGCAGGGGGCGCGGGGGGCGCGGGGGGCTCGGGGGCTGCGCTGCCCTTGGCGGGCTCCTCCTTGCTGCCCTGCCCCTGCCCCTGCTGCTCCTGCCCCTGCTGCTGCTCCCTGCCCCTGCTGCTGCCCCTGCTGCTGCTGCTGCCCCTGCTCCTGCCCCCCCGGGCTGGGCTTCCCCTCGTGCGCCGAGTGCGACAGGATGGCTGCTATGGACAGCTCCACTTGGAAATGCAGGAAGTTATTCCACGTGTATTTAAAAAATAAATCCTGCAGGGGAAAGGAGAGATGCAGGAGTTGGTGAAGTTTGCTGGTTCTAATGATCTGTGATATCAACCCAACCCATGCAGGATTCTGGGGCTCTGGGATATTCTGTTGTTGCTCAAGTCGTTGGTTGGGCTCTGCATTCCCAGGGGACTCAGTGAATATTCCCAATAAATGGAGCACTTGGGAATCCTCTCACTCACACACAGCACTCACAGCACACACACACTGAACAAAACAACTTCAATCTGCATGAGTGAATGAGTCCTGGGAAAAACAGAACTAAATCATTGCTGAGGATGGAATGAATTCTCTTAAGGCTGCTCAGGTTCTGGGAAGGTTTTCCAGCCTCAAAATTCCTCGCTCAGCATTCCAGGAGCTCACACACACAGCACAGACTGTTCCACACCTTCTCCAGGAAGTGCCCCAGGACTAATGGAAGTTTGCAGGTGGGATGCGCTCCCTGGTACTCACGAGCAGCAGGTCCATGGTGCCCAGCCGGCAGAGCTCCAGGTTGATGCTGGGGGTGTTGGTGTGCAGCAGCGCCGCCACCAGGCGCGAGCCGTGCAGCCGCGCGTTCCCCAGCGGCTCCTCCAGCACCCCCAGCGTGGTCAGGATGGCCGGTTTCTGGGGACAGGGGCCAGTCAGGGGGGCAGCACTGCCACACAGCCAGGGCTGGCCCTGTGTGCTGCCCCTGAAGGGACACAGAGCCCTGGCTGTCAACTCTCCGTGCTGGGGGCTCAGAGCCCTGGAGCCGCTGCCCAGGGAGGGACTGAGTCCCTGCAGACATCCCAAACCAGCTGTCCTGTGCCACCTGCTCCAGACATCCCAAACCAGCTGGGTGTGTCCCTGTGCCACCTGCTCCAGGCATCCCAAACCAGCTGTCCTGTGCCACCTGCTCCAGACATCCCAAACCAGCTGCTGTGTGCCTGTGCCACCTGCTCCAGGCATCCCAAACCAGCTGGGTGTGTCCCTGTGTCACCTGCTCCAGGCATCCCAAACCAGCTGCTGTGTCCCTGTGCCACCAGCTCCAGACATCCCAAACCAGCTGTCCCTGTGCCACCTGCTCCAGGCATCCCAAACCAGCTGTCCTGTGCCACCTGCTCCAGACATCCCAAACCAGCTGCTGTGTGCCTGTGCCACCTGCTCCAGGCATCCCAAACCAGCTGCTGTGTGCCTGTGCCACCTGCTCCAGACATCCCAAACCAGCTGTCCCTGTGCCTCCTGCTCCAGACATCCCAAACCAGCTGGGTGTGTCCCTGTGTCACCTGCTCCAGGCATCCCAAACCAGCTGCTGTGTGCCTGTGCCACCTGCTCCAGGCATCCCAAACCAGCTGTCCCTGTGCCTCCTGCTCCAGGCATCCCAAACCAGCTGCTGTGTGCCTGTGCCACCTGCTCCAGGCATCCCAAACCAGCTGTCCCTGTGCCTCCTGCTCCAGACATCCCAAACCAGCTGGGTGTGTCCCTGTGCCACCTGCTCCAGGCATCCCAAACCAGCTGTGTCCCTGTGCCACCTGCTCCAGGCATCCCAAACCAGCTGCTGTGTGCCTGTGCCACCTGCTCCAGACATCCCAAACCAGCTGCTGTGTCCCTGTGCCACCTGCTCCAGACATCCCAAACCAGCTGTCCCTGTGCCACCTGCTCCAGACATCCCAAACCAGCTGTCCCTGTGCCACCTGCTCCAGACATCCCAAACCAGCTGGGTGTGTCCCTGTGCCACCTGCTCCAGGCATCCCAAACCAGCTGTGCCTGTGCCACCTGCTCCAGACATCCCAAACCAGCTGTCCCTGTGCCTCCTGCTCCAGGCATCCCAAACCAGCTGCTGTGTCCCTGTGCCACCTGCTCCAGACATCCCAAACCAGCTGTCCCTGTGCCACCTGCTCCAGGCATCCCAAACCAGCTGGGTGTGTCCCTGTGCCACCTGCTCCAGACATCCCAAACCAGCTGTGCCTGTGCCACCTGCTCCAGACATCCCAAACCAGCTGTCCCTGTGCCACCTGCTCCAGGCATCCCAAACCAGCTGTGCCTGTGCCACCTGCTCCAGACATCCCAAACCAGCTGTCCCTGTGCCACCTGCTCCAGACATCCCAAACCAGCTGCTGTGTCCCTGTGCCACCTGCTCCAGGCATCCCAAACCAGCTGTCCCTGTGCCACCTGCTCCAGGCATCCCAAACCAGCTGTCCCTGTGCCTCCTGCTCCAGACATCCCAAACCAGCTGTCCCTGTGCCTCCTGCTCCAGACATCCCAAACCAGCTGTCCCTGTGCCTCCTGCTCCAGATGACTCTGCCCTGCAGGGGCTGCACTGCATGATCCCCAACAAGCCCAGCTGTGCTGGGACTCTGGGATTTAACAGAACCTGCTCATTTCAGGAATGTTCTCAGCAAGAAAACCTCAATCACCTTCCCAAGAGGATGGTTCTGGGACCACTGTGAGGTCTGACTTCCAAACCAGAAGATTAAAAGCAAACTATCCACGGAAAGTTCCTTCTCCTCCATCCCCTCCCACCTCCACTCAATCCCCCGATCCCAAAGATTTCCCTGAACATAACCCTCAGATTCCTGCTGCAGATCCCACTGCAGATCCCCGTGCAGATCCCACTGCAGATTCCCAGTGCAGATTCCCAGTGCAGATCCCCCTGCAGATCCCCGTGCAGATCCCACTGCAGATTCCCACTGCAGATCCTGCAGCCTCCCTCATCCCCACCCCAAGTCACAGGATGCTGTGCTGTCCCTCCCCTGGCTGTGTGTGTCCCCCAGAGCTGTCTGTCCCTGGCTGTGTGTCCCCCAGAGCTGTCCCTCCCTCTGGCTGTGTGTCCCCCATAGCTGTCCCTGTGCCTGGCTGTGTGTCCCCCAGAGCTGTCCCTCCCCTGGCTGTGTGTCCCCCAGAGCTGTCTGTCCCTGGCTGTGTGTCCCCCAGAGCTGTCCCTCCCCTGGCTGTGTGTCCCCCAGAGCTGTCCCTCCCCTGGCTGTGTGTCCCCCATAGCTGTCTGTGCCTGGCTGTGTGTGCCCCAGAGCTGTCCCTCCCTGGCTGTGTGTCCCCCAGAGCTGTCCCTCCCCTGGCTGTGTGTGCCCCCGTGAGCTGTCCCTCTGTCCCCTGGCTGTGTGTCCCCCAGAGCTGTCCCCTCCCCTGGCTGTGTGTCCCCCATAGCTGTCTGTGCCTGGCTGTGTGTGCCCCAGAGCTGCCCCTCCCCTGGCTGTGTGTCCCCCAGAGCTGTCCCCTCCCCTGGCTGTGTGTCCCCCATAGCTGTCTGTGCCTGGCTGTGTGTCCCCCAGAGCTGCCCCTCCCCTGGCTGTGCGTGCCCCAGAGCTGTCTGTCCCCCAGAACAGGGGCCATACCTTGGGTGGGTGCAGCAGCAGCTGGTGGAAGTCCTTGAGCCGGGGCTCGATGCCGTGTAAGATGCTGCTGTTGACAGTGTAAGACCTCTCGAATCCCTGAGTGTACGAGTCCATCAGGCCTTCCACTCTGGGGGAACATTGGCATTCACTCAGGATTCACTCACAATTCCCTCTTCCCATGCTGAACAACCAAGGCTCCTCAAGGCCCCTCCCAACCCAGTCCATCCTGGGATTCTGGGACTTTATGACATGGCACCACTGCCCAGCTCGGTGTTTCATCAGCAATTCCACTAAAACTATTTCCCACACTCCATCTTCCTTCTCCTGGGCCCAGAACTGCCCCCAGTATCCAGAGGTAGAGACTTTGTTAAAGAGCCTCCAGTCACACTGGCCATGGCAGTGGTTCTCTCTTAAAAAATAAGGATGAAAAATAATAATGTTCAGCTCCTGAACACATTCCCATACCTGCATGAAACTGATTCTATGGTATTAATTATTTCCATTATTTATTATACTGTATTAGTTAATACTGGTATCATGTCCCAGGTGCTGCTCACACAGCCAAACCTGTGCTGGGCTCAGGGAGAGTTGACCAGAAACAACTTCCCAGCAGAGCTGGCAAACCTCATTCCCAAAGCACTTCCAAACCCCCAAACACTTCCAAAGGAAACGGCTCAGCAAGAGTTACCAAACAAATGTTTGTTCCTCCCACTGCCCCAGTGTCCAGCCTGGCCTTGGCACTGCCAGGGATCCAGGGGCAGCCACAGCTGCTCTGCCAATTCCAGCCCAGCAGCAATTCCTGCCCAGATCCCATCTAGGAGTCCCCCCTTGCAGCTGGGAGCCATTCCCTGTGCGCTGGCACTGCCCCTCCCTTGGTGCCCCATGGAGCCCGGGCGGCCCTGAGGCAGGGTCCCAGTGATCCCAGTAACCCCAGTGACCCCAGTGATCCCAGTGATCCCAGTAACCCCAGTGATCCCAGTGACCCCAGTGATCCCAGTAACCCCAGTGATCCCAGTGACCCCAGTAACCCCAGTGATCCCAGTGACCCCAGTGACCCCAGTGATCCCAGTAACCCCGGTGATCCCGTGATCCCAGTAACCCCAGTGATCCCAGTAATCCCAGTGATCCCAGTGACCCCAGTAACCCCAGTGATCCCAGTGACCCCAGTAACCCCAGTGATCCCAGTGATCCTGGTGACCCCAGTGATCCCGGTGATCCCAGTAACCCCAGTGATTCCAGTGATCCCAGTGATTCCAGTGATGCCAGTGATCCCAGTGATGCTGGTGATCCCAGTAACCCCAGTGATCCCAGTGACCCCAGTGATCCCAGTGATCCCAGTGATCCCAGTGATCCCAGTGACCCCAGTAATCCCAGTGACCCCAGTGATCCCAGTGACCCCAGTGATCCCAGTGACCCCAGTAACCCCAGTGATCCCAGTAACCCCAGTGATCCCAGTGACCCCAGTGATCCCAGTGATCCCAGTAACCCCAGTGATCCCAGTGATCCCAGTAACCCCAGTGATCCCAGTAACCCCAGTGATCCCAGTGATCTCAGTAACCCCAGTGATCCCAGTGATCCCGGTGATCCCAGTGATCCCAGTAACCCCAGTGATCCCAGTGATCCTGGTGACCCCAGTGACCCCAGTGACTCCAGCAATCACAGCAATCCCAGCAACCCCAGTGATCCCAGCAATCCCAGTGACCCCAGTGATCCCAGTGATCCCAGTGATCCCAGCTATCCCAGCAATCCCAGTGACCCCAGTGACCCCAGCAGTCCCAGCAATCCCAGCAGTCCCAGCAATCCCAGAGACCCCAGTGACCCCAGCAATCCCAGTGACCCCAGTGACCCCAGCAGTACCAGCAATCCCAGTGACCTCAGTGACCCAAGTGACCCCAGAGACCCCAGCAATCCCAGTGACCCCAGTAATCCCGCTGACCCCAGAGAACCCAGAAACCCCAGCAATCCCAGTGACCCCAGAGACCTCAGCAATCCCAGTGACCCCAGTGACCCCGGCAATCCCAGCAGTCCCAGCAATCCCAGTGACCCCAGTGACCAGCAGTCCCAGCAATCCCAGTGATCCCAGAGACCCCGGCAGTCCCGGCACTCCCAGCAATCCCAGTGACCCCAGTAACCCCAGCAATCCCAGCAGTCCCAGCAATCCCAGAGACCCCAGTGACCCCAGCAATCCCAGCAGTCCCAGCAATCCCAGCAGCCCTGCTCACCCGGAGCGCCGCGTTTCCAGCAGCGTCAGGAGCACCTGGGTTCCGTTCACGATGCACGTCTCGCTCTGCTCCCCATCAAACATGTTCCTGAGGAGCTGCTCCACACACTCCTGCCTGGGGACACAGGGGTCACTGCCAGGGGACCCAGGAAGGCACAGGGAGCATCCCAGAAAGGCACAGGGAACATCCCATCCTGCTCATCCCTCTGCTCTGGAAGCCAAAGGGAACATCCCATCCTGCTCATCCCACTGCTCTGGAAGGCACAGGGAACATCCCATCCTGCTCATCCCACTGCTCTGGAAGGCACAGGGAACATCCCATCCTGCTCTTCCCACTGCTCTGGAAGGCACAAGGGAACATCCCATCCTGCTCTTCCCACTGCTCTGGAAGCCAAAGGGAACATCCCATCCTGCTCTTCCCACTGCTCTGGAAGGCACAGGGAACATCCCATCCTGCTCATCCCACTGCTCTGGAAGGCACAGGGAACATCCCATCCTGCTCTTCCCACTGCTCTGGAAGGCACAGGGAACATCCCATCCTGCTCATCCCACTGCTCTGTGCCACCACCAAGGAATGAACAGGAGACAGAGGCCAGCCCTGCTCCCCAGCTCCTTCTCCCACCACATCCCAGCTCCATCCCTCAGGGACAGCTCCCCAAAATCCAGCCCTTGGGAGGTCCCTTCCTGCCTTCCCCAAAAGCAAACCCAGCCTCCCTGCAGTTACAGCCCAATCCTGACTATTTGCTAATGTTCCAAAAAATCTCCTTTCCGTGGTTGTAAATAAAATATGAGACAAAAATATAAAAACAGCTGAATAATTGATGAGGGAGGATTATTTGAATAAGGAGCATCTAAATACCCTCTGTCAGTAGAGCAGGGGAGGCAGAGGCAGCAAAAGGAGTCAATTTTCTGCAATGAGCCAAATTCCCTTCACTGCACCCAACCAACAGCTCCTGAACCTGGATTTGGGGCCCACTCCCTGAGCCCACCTCCTCGATGCTGATCATTCATTCCTGACTCTGGGATGATGAAGTTATCCAAAACCCCAAAGGTCATTGTAATGCTGAGAAAATCAGCTAGGAAGGGCCATGAGCTTTGTGACCTTCAGCAGAAAGGGAAGAGGAGCAAAAGAATCCCTTTGTCCAAAATGCTCTTTTATTTTGAGCAGGAATTCTGGAGATGGTTGCTGGAAGTGCAGGATCCCACAGCCCTCTCCAAAACTACCAAGAAAGCCTAAAATTACCAAAAAATTCTGCAAGTGCCACATCTTCCATGGCCATCAGCCATCACCCCACCCTGCAGGGAACCACAGTCCTCATTAAAAGTCCTGGGATTCCCAGGGGGAATGACTGAGCTGCAATCCCAGCTCCAAAATTTGAGGGCTCAGAACTGACAGGGAGGAGAGGCCACAGGCTCCAGTCAGGGATGTGATCTCCAGTGCCTCCAGTGACCTCCAGTGCCTCCAGTGCCACCAGTGACCTCCAGCTCCAGAGCCCAGCAGCAGCACCTGGAGCTGCTGGAGAGTCCAGAGGAGCCCCAGGGCAATTTGGAGCCCCAGTTCCTTCCATGGCCCCTTCCTGACAAAATGTCACCTCTGGGCCTAAAAGAGCCTTTTTTAGTTCCAGTCTCCTGGAGAATCTCCTGGAGATTTTAGGTTTGAAGCAAAGATAAGAAGCAGAAAACACAGGACATAAATATTGAATGTTCATTGCAAAGTGCAAAGGAAGAACAGCAGGAAATGGAGCAAAACTGGGAAAATCAACATTTCTGGTACACAGTGAACATTATCTGGGAAATCAGGGAATCCTGGAATGGTTTGGGATAGAAGGGAGCCCAGAGCCCCCCAGTGCCACCCCTGCAGTGCCAGGGCAGGGACACCTCCCACTGCCCCAGCTGCTCCAGCCCCAGTGTCCAGCCTGGGATCCAGGGGCAGCCACAGCTGCTCTGCCAATTCCAGCCCAGCAGCAATTCCTGCCCCAGATCCCACCAGCCCTGCCCGGGCAGTGGGAGCCATTCCCTGCTCCTGTCCCTGCAGTTCTGGATGAACAATCCCCCTCTGAGATCCCTTCAGACCCTGGAGGTGCTGTGAGGTGCCCACACAACCCTCCCTTCTCCAGGCTGAACTTCTTTGGGTTTTTGCCTCACCCTGGATCAGGTTGGGAGCTTTGGGTTCCCTGACCCCCTCTCCTGCCTCTGCACAGAGCCCCAAACCCCAAATCCCTGAGGAGGGTGTTCAGGGCTGCTCCAGCTCCAAAGGAACATCCCTGCTGTGTGATCCAGGAGCCCCCCAGTGCCCCCAGTGCCCCCAGTACTCACGATTCCAGTGCTGTGAGAAGTGGATCTGGCTCTGGGACATCCTGGAGCTGAGTGCTCTGGTCTCTGCTCAGCCTGATGATGTCACACAGGGTCTGGGAAGCGTTGGATTGCCTCTGGAAAAGGGACAGGAGCAGGGTCAGGGCCAGCCTGGCCAGACTGGGTGTGCTCTGGCTGGGATCAATCCCATCCCTGCCCCCCTGAGTGACAGTGCTGGGCACTCCTGGAGCAGCAGCACCAACAGCCTTTTGCACTCAGAGACTGGCCCAAATGTGACCACCAAGAACAGCTCAGGAACTCAGGGATGAGGATTTCTGTTCCTCTCCTCAATCCTGCCACCCTGACATAAACATTCCCTCCTTCCTCCCACTGCCCAGCTCTCCTGCTGGGGAAAACCCTTCACCATTCCACTCCTGGAGACTAAAGGCTCTCCAGGGGTGTTTGGGGAATTCACCCTCTGGCTCTGGCCATCAGTCCAAGCCTCTCTGGAGCTGCTGTGCCTCAGCACCTGCTCCAACACAAACCCAGCTTTCCTCTCACAGAGGGAAGTTTGCCTGGATGAGCTGAGGGAGTTGGGCCCAGAGAACTGCATTTCTGGACTTTACAACTGAATTCCTACTTGGGCTAAAAAGAAAATGGCATTAAGTGGCTGATTTTAAAGGATCTTCCAGGAACTCCCTAATCCCAAGGGGAGTCCCCACTGTCTGTAGGCTTGAGATGAACACACAATTTAGACTAAAGTAAGTCAAAAGCAGATGAAACCACTCCAAAGCCCCACATGTGGTGCTGAGCAGAGGATGGGACATCCCAAGGCCATCCCCATGGCTCCTCCACAGGTCACTGGGACAAGGAGAACAGGAATCTGCAGGACCCTGCAGGACCCAGCACCCCAAATGCCCAGCCCTGGTGCCACTCACATCCTCGTCCTGGCTCGAATGGATCAGCTCCACGAGTCTCTGGATAATCCTGGCTTCATTCAGCCACTGCAGGGAAAGAGCAGGAGAGGAAATGCTCACTGGATGGTCAGGAACTCAGAACAGGAGCTCTGGGAAGCTCTGCAGGAAGGGGAAGCCCTTCCTTCCCTCTCCTCCTCCCAGGGACAGCATGGGTTTGGATCAGCGTGGATGGGGATGGATTTGGATGCCTCATGTGAGCAGTGGTGACAGAACCCCCACCACACCCTCCCAGCAGCTCCTGCTCCTCCTGCTGCTCACACTCAGCAATTCCTGCTCCTGCCAGATGTTGAACAGCTGGCACTGTACCTTCACCTTGCTCCACAACCTGCTGTTCTCCATGCAAATCACTCCCTAGCTCCCTTTCCAGCCCAGGCAAACCAGGAATGTCCTCTCCAAAGGCTCCTTCCACTGCTCCCTCCCAGCCCCACCTGCAGGCTCAGCCCCTCATCTCCATCCATGTCCATTCACACCCACTCCTGTTCCAGGAAAACTGCTGGATGTGTGACATCCCCCAAACTCATCCCAACAATGCCCAAACTCAGCTCAGCAAAATGAGCAAACTCTCCTTACAAGGAAAAACATTTCCAGGGATGGGTCTGGAGCCCCTCAGCTCCCAGAGATCCAGCCTGGGAGAGCTGGGGGTGCTCACAGGGCAGGAGAAGGATCTAGGCAGAGCCCAGAGCCCTGCCAGGGCCTGGAGGGGCTCCAGGAGAGCTGGGGGTGCTCACAGGGCAGGAGAAGGATCCAGGCAGAGCCCAGAGCCCTGCCAGGGCCTGGAGGGGCTCCAGCAGAGCTGCAGAGGGGCTGGGGACAAGGACAGGGACAGGAGCAGGGAATGGCTCCCACTGCCACAGGGCAGGGCTGCTGGGATCTGGGGCAGGAATTGCTGCTGGGCTGGAATTGGCAGAGCAGCTGTGGCTGCCCCTGGATCCCTGGCAGTGCCAAGGCCAGGCTGGACACTGGGGCTGGAGCAGCTGGGACAGTGGGAGGTGTCCCTGCCCTGGCACTGCAGGGGTGGCACTGGGGGGGCTCTGGGTTCCCTCTGACCCAAATCATTCCAGGACTCCCTGATTCCATCACTCCTTGACCATGGTAAGGAATGACACTAATTGCTGTCCCAATCAATGTCTGAACACTGGGAAGAACAGATTCCCTTTCTCCCAGCTCTTAGGTGCCAGCAGTGAGCCAGGCTGCTGCCCTGAGGGACCCCTGGGAGCAGGAGCTGCCAGAGGGGTGGCTGTGCTGCTGGCACAAGCAGCCCCGAGGCCAGGAGTGCCAGCCAGGCAGGGCAGGGCTGCCAGGGGGGCTCACGTTGAGCACGTCCTGGCGCAGCGCCGTGGGCTCCACGCAGCTGATGAGGCGCAGCAGCAGGTCCATCATGGCTGAGGTGTCGATGTGCTTGAGCACCAGGCTCAGGAACTTGTCCTTTTTCCTCAAAAACTGAGATCACCTGTGGAAACAGGAGCCTGCATCAGCTGCCAACAGGGGACACAACTCCCTTACAGCTCCCTCACAATTCCCCCATAACTCCCTCACATCTCCCTCACAAATCCCCCACATCTCCCTCACAGCTTCCCTACAAATCCCTCACAACTCTCTCACAGCTCCTCACAACTCCCCCATGATTCCCTCACAACTCTCCCATAACTCCCTCACATCTCCCTCACAATTCCCCTATAACTCTCTCACAACTCCCTCACATCTCCCTCACAACTTCCCTATAACTCTCTCACAAATCCCTCACATCTCCCTCACAATTCCCCCACAACTCTCTCACAAATCCCTCACAATTCCCCCACAACTCTCTCACAGCTTCCCTACAACTCCCTCACAACTCTCCCATAAGTCCCCCACAGCTCCCAGAGCTTCTCCTTTGTGTCTCACCCACCGACCCTGGTTTGGGAACTCTCCAGGGAACAAGAGAATAATTCTAATTGCAAGGCAACACTAAATCCCATCTTCTCAGCCAACTTTTCTCTCCTCTGTGCCACAGAGAAACTCAAGGCCATAGAAAGAAATGAGGCTGGAGAATTTCCCTTTCCTCTCAAGCATTTAAAACCCCAGTATTTATTGGGATGTGACTATTCCTGAACCCCTGTTCAGCCCAGCATCCCTTCCAAAGGATGGATTATGGATTGGGATGACTCTGCTGATCCTCAAAATGCCTTGGTATGAAAAGTGAAGCTTTAGCTGTGCCATGGGGACATCCCGACAGAACCCTGGGAAGAGTCTGTCCACACCAGCATCTCCCTGAGGAATTCCCAGCACCCTGCAGAGAGCCCCAGGCTCGGAGCCAGCTGCAGGACCAGCAGCAGCAGTGCCAGAGCCCCCGGGGGCAGCTGCCAGCCCACCTGCTCAGTTTTGCGTGCAATGAGGTTGCCGATGGTCTTGCTGAAGAAGCTGGCCAGGAGGGGGTTCAGGGGGGGCTCGTGCTCCAGGAAGTCGTAGAGGATGTTGAGCAGGGTCTCGTCCCCGCCCAGCTTGTCGTTGATCTGCGGCACGTCCGAGGTCAGCAGCTCGCAGGCCGTGTTGGGGTACCTGGGGACACGGGCACAGTGAGCAGCCTGCAGGCACAGTGAGCAGCCTGCCATGGGCCCCTGGGGACACAGGCACAGTGAGCAGCCTGCAGGCACAGTGAGCAGCCTGCCATGGGCCCCTACCTGGGGACACAGGCACAGTGAGCAGCCTGCCATGAGCCCCTGGGGTACCTGGGGACACAGGCACAGTGAGCAGCCTGCCATGGGCCCCTGGGGGACACAGGCACAGTGAGCAGCCTGCCATGGGCCCCTGGGGTACCTGGGGACACAGGCACAGTGAGCAGCCTGCCATGGGCCCCTGGGGTACCTGGGGACACAGGCACAGTGAGCAGCCTGCCATGGGCCCCTGGGGTACCTGGACGGGCACAGTGAGCAGCCTGCCATGGGCCCCTGGGGACACAGGCACAGTGAGCAGCCTGCCATGGGCCCCCTGGGGTACCTGGGGCACAGTGAGCAGCCTGCCATGGGCCCCTGGGGTACCTGGGGACACAGGCACAGTGAGCAGCCTGCCATGGGCCCCTGGGGTACCTGGGCACAGTGAGCAGCCTGCCATGAGCCCCTGGGGTACCTGGGGACACAGGCACAGTGAGCAGCCTGCCATGAGCCCCTGGGGTACCTGGGCACAGTGAGCAGCCTGCCATGGGCCCCTGGGGTACCTGGGGACAGTGAGCAGCCTGCCATGGGCCCCCTGGGGACACAGGCACAGTGAGCAGCCTGCCATGAGCCCCTGGGGACACAGGCACAGTGAGCAGCCTGCCATGGGCCCCTGGGGTACCTGGGCACAGTGAGCAGCCTGCCATGGGCCCCTGGGGACACAGGCACAGTGAGCAGCCTGCCATGGGCCCCTGGGGTACCTGGGGTACCTGGGGACAGTGAGCAGCCTGCCATGGGCCCCTGGGCACTGCCCTCTGCAAAGGGCAGGAATTGCTTCCTGGAATTGGCAGAGCAGCTGTGGCTCTGCATCCCTGCCATGTTCAGTTCCAGGCTGGACACTGGGGCAGGAGCAGCTGGGACAGTGGGAGGTGTCCCTGCCATGGCACTGCAGGGGTGGCACTGGGGGGCTCTGGGCTCCCTTCTATCCCAACCCACCCCATGACTGGTTCCCTCTGGTGAGGACACTTTTCCCACAATGGTTTGTTACTGATTTGTGACCAGACCAGGTTTCTACACCAGGATCTTTCCCAATCTCTGCAATCTGAGCTTTGCACTCCCCACAGCCACTGGAACACTTCCAGGCCAGCTGGGAGCTTTGACCCTTTCCCTGCACCATTCCCTTCCCCAGCAGCCTCCTCCTGTCCCTGCAGCTCCAAAAGCCCCTCAGGCCCTGCTGCTGCTGCTGCTGTCCCAGGCTTGGTGCTGCCCAAGGAGCAGAGGCTGAGGATGTCACAGCCACCAGCCCAGAGGGACCTTCCAGCCCTTCCACCCCAAGGGGACACCAGGACTCATTTCTCCTTTTCCTGGCTCACTCCATACAAACAGCATCCACAATTCCTAAAGATGTGTGTCTATCTCCCTGGGATACACATCCCATGGCCAGAGCAGAAATGGGAGCTCTCCCTGTCCCAGCAGGTCCTGCTCCTGCAGCTCTCAGAGCCCCAGCTCTGCTCCAGCCCTCAGCATTCCCTTCTGGCACCACACCCCAGCCCTGGGGGTTTCCAGGCTGCAGGGAACTCACCTCACTCAAACCCCCTCCAAGCCCTGGCAGCTGAGCTTCCCTCACCCCTGGGCTCAGGACTCATTGGCAGATCCAAGATCCACACTCTCCTTTCCTGCTCCAGCCTCCTTTCAGGTGTTTAATCCCACAGGCTCTGCTTGGATGGGGACTCACTGGGGATTTTTCCTCTTTGCAGATTCCCCTCTGAACTTTATGAACCTCCATGCCACTGTTTCAGGGATAAACCCTTGCATGACTCCCTCTCCACACATCCTGAGCCCCAGATCCTCCCAAAGCTATCAAGTTTCTCCTGTTTCACTTCACAAACTTTCATGTCCTTTCCTGAAGAGCCAAAAGTGGGATTCCATCTGGATTTAGAGTCCATTCTTCCTGCTCAGCCTTTACTTATCTCAAAAGCTTCCCTGGTTTCTAAGGAGCTCAAACCCTCCCTCCACTCTCCAGGCTCTGGAGAAACTTCTGGACCTGCTCTGCCTGGGATTCCCAAGAAAATGCTCCATGAACATCAGCCCCTGGTGTCCCAACAGGAATTTCCTTCTTGAAACCTCTGTCCTTGTCCCCCTCCTGCCTCATTCTTCACCTCTCTGGTTACACTCAGGGAATCCTGGGATGGTTTGGGATAGAAGGGAGCCCAGAGTCCCCCAGTGCCACCCCCCCAGTGCCAGGGCAGGGACACCTCCCACTGCCCCAGCTGCTCCAGCCCCAGTGTCCAGCCTGGGATCCAGGGGCAGCCACAGCTGCTCTGCCAATTCCAGCCCAGCAGCAATTCCTGCCCCAGATCCCAGCAGCCCTGCCCTGGGGCAGTGGGAGCCATTCCCTGCTCCTGTCCCTGTCCTTGTCCCCAGCCCCTCTGCAGCTCTGCTGGAGCCCCTCCAGGCCCTGCAGGGCTCTGGGCTCTGCCTGGATCCTTCTCCTGCCCTGTGAGCACCCCCAGCTCTGCTGGAGCCCCTCCAGGCCCTGGCAGGGCTCTGGGCTCTGCCTGGATCCTTCTCCTGCCCTGTGAGCACCCCCAGCTCTGCCAGCCTGGATCCCTGGGAGCTGAGGGGCTCCAGCCCTGCACAGCTCCAGGTGCTGCTGCTGTGTCCCCAGGGCTGGGGCAGCTCTGCAGCTGGGTCCCAAATTCACCTTGCAGAGCAGCCACAAGATATTCCCAGTGATTACCCCAGGCATTCCCACTGGGAACAGCCACCTCACACTGGTACCACTCTTACCCAAAACCACACCTCAACATGGTACTTCTGTGGTTTTCCAGCAACCCCAGCCCTGCTCCATTCCCACCGGGAAAAACCTGCCCACTTTTATTTATTTATAGTCAGAGCAGCTTTTTATTTTTATATAAACTTCACAAAGGCAAACAAACTCCCCAAACCCAAATGCCAATATTTTTGAGTATACACTGGGTTAAAAATGCATAAACACAACTTTGGTGAGATGCAAACCCTGTGGGGAGCTCAGGTGTGAGCAGAGGCAGGGTCTGTCTGGAGCTGTGAACCCTGAAACCAGCAGGACCTGGACGTGCAGCACACCAAAAATATCCCAGATTTTATTCACTTTCCACCTCACTTTTTCTGTGGGACTCGAAACCCATTGAGTTCAGAGATTTCTACCTCTTGTGCTTCCCTTTCCTATAAAAACCTACTCAAGGGGCTTTTGGATATTGAGGGAAGAGCAGGATAAAAATTTCTGGAGACATTATTTGAGATAGCATTTTTTTTTCACATTATTTGAGATCTGACTGAGATATTAAACACAGCTTCCCTTCCCTATAAAAACCTACTCAAGGGGCTTTGGATTTTGAGGGAACAGTGGGATAAGAGTTTTTGGAGACATTATTTGAGATAGGATTTTTTTTTTTACATTATTAGAGATTTGATTACTTGGGACATTAATTGAGCAATGTTTTTCTGAAATATAGCTACTCTTTGCTATAAAAATCTACTCAAGGGGCTTTGGATTTTGAGGGAACAGCAGGATAAGAATTTTTGGAGATATTATTTGAGATAGGAAGTTTTTTTTACATTATTTGAGATTTGATTACTTGAGACAGTAATTGAGCTATACTTTTATGGAGACATAATTTGAAATAGGAATTTTTTTTTGGAGGCCAGTTCAACGTTAAACCATCAAAACCAAAGCAAGCAAAGCTGCCAATTCCCTGCAACACCCCCAGGCTCCCCCAGGAGGTGCAGCAGGGCTGGAGCCCAGCTGGAATCTCTGTTCAGCCCAGGATCTGTAGCTGGGGGCTCCCAGGGGCAGCAGGGCTGGGGCCCAGCTGGAATCTGTGCCCAGCCCAGGATCCATGGCTGGGTGCCCAGGGGCAGCAGGGCTGGGGCCCAGCTGGAATCTCTGCCCAGCCCAGGGTCTGTGGCTGGGGTGCCCAGGGGCAGCAGGGCTGGGGCCCAGCTGGAATCTCTGCCCAGCCCAGGATCCATGGCTGGGGTGCCCAGGGGCAGCAGGGCTGGGGCCCAGCTGGAATCTCTGTGCCCAGCCCAGGATCCATGGCTGGGTGCCCAGGGGCAGCAGGGCTGGGGCCCAGCTGGAATCTCTGTGCCCAGCCCAGGATCCATGGCTGGGACTCCCAGGGGCAGCAGGGCTGGGGCCCAGCTGGAATCTCTGTGCCCAGCCCAGGATCCATGGCTGGGACTCCCAGGGGCAGCAGGGCTGGGGCCCAGCTGGAATCTCTGTGCCCAGCCCAGGATCCCTGGCTGGGACTCCCAGGGGCAGCAGGGCTGGGGCCCAGCTGGAATCTGTGCCCAGCCCAGGATCCCTGGCTGGGTGCCCAGGGGCAGCAGGGCTGGGGCCCAGCTGGAATCTCTGTGCCCAGCCCAGGATCCCTGGCTGGGTGCCCAGGGGCAGCAGGGCTGGGGCCCAGCTGGAATCTGTGCCCAGCCCAGGATCCCTGGCTGGGTGCCCAGGGGCAGCAGGGCTGGAGCCCAGCTGGAATCTCTGTGCCCAGCCCAGGATCCATGGCTGGGTGCCCAGGGGCAGCAGGGCTGGGGCCCAGCTGGAATCTCTGTTCAGCCCAGGATCTGTGGCTGGGACTCCCAGGGGCAGCAGGGCTGGAGCCCAGCTGGAATCTCTGTGCCCAGCCCAGGATCCATGGCTGGGTGCCCAGGGGCAGCAGGGCTGGGGCCCAGCTGGAATCTCTGCCCAGCCCAGGATCCATGGCTGGGACTCCCAGGGGCAGCAGGGCTGGGGCCCAGCTGGAATCTCTGTTCAGCCCAGGATCTGTGGCTGGGGTGCCCAGGGGCAGCAGGGCTGGAGCCCAGCTGGAATCTCTGTGCCCAGCCCAGGATCTGTGGCTGGGGTGCCCAGGGGCAGCAGGGCTGGGGCCCAGCTGGAATCTCTGTGCCCAGCCCAGGATCCCTGGCTGGGTGCCAGCAGCCAATACCTACTTGAACCGGACCTTCTCGTCCATGTCCTGGGGGGGCTCGTGGGTGATGAGGCTGAGCAGCTGCTCCATGCACTGCTGCTGGCACAGGAAGTCCAGCAGGCGCCGGTTCTGCGCCTTGCACTCCTGCAGGACGTCATCCTCGTCCATCAGCTCCTCCAGGCTCACATCCTCCTTGTCCAGCAGCTTGTCCACGTGCGACGTCGTGTTCAGGTCGAACTTCCAGAACATGGTGCTGGCACACGGCTGCCTGGGGAGGGAAGCACTGCTGACTGATGCACTGCTGCATCACTGCTGCATCACTGCTGCACTGCACTGCTCACTGCTGCATCACTGCACCGCTCACTGCTGCATCACTGCATCGCTCACTGCTGCACTGCTGCACCACGGCACTGCTCACTGCTGCATCACTGCTGCACTGCTGCACTGCTGCATCACTGCATCACTGCATCACTGCTCACTGCTGCACTACTGCATCACTGCTGCACTGAACTGCTCACTGCTGCACTGCTCACTGCTGCATCACTGCTGCATCACTGCACTGCTCACTGCTGCACTGCATCACTGCTGCATCACTGCACTGCTCACTGCTGCATCACTGCACTGCTCACTGCTACATCACTGCACTGCTGACTGCTCACTGCTGCACTGCTGCACTGCATCACTGCTGCACCACTGCACTGCTCAGTGCATCACTGCTGCACTGCTGCACTGCTCATTGCTGCACTGCCGCATCACTGCACTGCTGCTCTGGGCAGCACTGAGCTGGAGAGAGCTCTGCCATCATCAACCCCAGGCAGCACCACCTCGTCCTCAACTGCCACGGCCACACAACTTGTGAGCACTCCCAGGGACGGGCACTGCACCGGCCGAGCAGCCCCTCCAGCCCTTCCCTGCCCTCCTGGGGAAGGAACTCCCCAAAATCCACCCTGAGGCCGTTCCCTCCCCGCTGTCCCTGTTCCTGCAGCAGAGCCCGACCTGGGGCTGTGCCCTCCTGCCAGGGACTTGTGCAGAGCCACAAGGGCCCTGAGCCTCCTTTTCTCCAGCCTGAGCCCCATTCCAGCTCCCCCCAGCCCCATCCCAGCTCCCCCAGCCCCCATTCCCAGCTCCCCCCAGCCCCATTCCAGCTCCCCCAGCCCCATTCCCAGCTCCCCCAGCCCCCATTCCAGCTCCCCCAGCCCCATTCCCAGCTCCCCCAGTTCCATTCCAAGCTCCCCCAGCCCCATTCCAGCTCCCCCCAGCCCCATTCCAGCTCCCCCAGTCCCATTCCCAGCTCCCCCAGTCCCATTCCCAGCTCCCCCAGCCCCATTCCCAGCTCCATTCCCTGCCCTGCACAGGTTCCAGCCCCTCAGGGTCCTTCCAGGGCCACTGCACTTTGAATCCCCATTTCCATCCACTCCTACCCCATCCCTTGTCTGCTATTTTGTTATCCCAATTTTTCTCTGTGTGAGTTCTATCAATAATGTTTTTCCACTCTGCTTTCCTAATACCTGGAATTTTGGAAAAGCTGTGAGTTACACCAAACCACCATCCAGATCACCCCTAGGAGACTCTTCCAGGGCTCTTCCTTTTACTTAACATTTCCTCTTCCAATTCTGCCCTTCACTATCTCACCTCTCATCCCTTCAAAGCTTGTTCTGGCCACAGTACCAGGTACAGAATTCATGGAATCCTGGGATGGTTTGGGTGGGAAGGGACCCCAGAGCCCCCCAGTGCCACCCCTGCAGTGCCAGGGCAGGGACACCTCCCACTGTCCCTCTGCTCCAGCCCCAGTGCCCAGCCTGGGATCCAGGGGCAGCCACAGCTGCTCTGCCAATTCCAGCCCAGCAGCAATTCCTGCCCAAATTCCCACCCCAAGCTCCCCCACCCAGGGAATTCCCTCCATTCCCAGCTCTCCCAGCCCGGGATTGGATCCATCCCCACCCCAGCTCCTCTCTAGGAAGGAATTTTGGGGTCTGGGGGCTGCACTGGGAATCTCAGGACTCCAGCAAGGGTCTCCCTTCTCTTTTCCATCCCCAAATTCCATAAAAATCCCTCAGGATGGATTCTGAGCATCCTTGATCCCAGAATCCCAGAGTGGTTTGGGATGGGATCCACGGCCCTTCAATCCCATCCCATCCCAATCCCACCATCCCAGGCTGCTCCAGCCTTTCCTGGGACACTGCCAGGGATCCAGGGATTCTCTGCCAATTCCAGCCCAGCAGCAATTCCTGCCCCAGATCCCAGCAGCCCTGCCCTGTGGCAGTGGGAGCCATTCCCTGCTCCTGTCCCTGTCCTTGTCCCCAGCCCCTCTGCAGCCCCCAGCACGAACAGAGGCTGTCACTGCCCAGGGACACGGGTGACACAGGTGACACAGGTGACACAGGTGACTCAGCTCCCTCCAGACCCATCCTGGGCAGTGCCAGCCCTGCTCCCACTCTGCACACACAGCCCCTGGGCTGAGCTGAGTCCCTGTGCCACATTCCCAGCTGATCCAGCAGCACCATGTGATCCATGCCCAGGATCACAAGGCTGTTTTTAACCTAACCCACATCCCCATTTCCACACACACAACTCTCTCCATCCATTCCTTTGGCTTTTTCCAGCATCCAAAATTGTCCCTGTGCCTGATCCTCTGCCATCCCACTCTGCATCACCCCAGCTACAGGACAGCCTGGACACTGCCCTCTTCAAAACCCATTTTCCCTGCAGGAATGACACTGAGGGGCTCTGCCTTCCACTCACCAGAGCAGGGCCTTGCAAAAGGCTGAAGACCCCAATTTCCTCATCAGATTTTAAATCTCTCTGTGTAACATCCACACTGAAGCTCCAGGTGAAGCATTCACAGAACCAGGACATGGAACAGGGGGAACACTGAGATTTTTTTACATGTCAGGATTTTCCCACCCAGAATCATGGGGGCAGCTCTGGAGAGCCCTGGAAGGGCTGAGGGAGCTGGAAATGGGGCTGGGGGAGCTGGGAGTGGGGCTGGGGGAGCTGGGAATGGGGCTGGGGGAGCTGGGAATGAGGCTGGGGGAGCTGGGAGTGGGGCTGGGGGAGCTGGGAATGGGGCTGGGGGAGCTGGAATGGGGCTGGGGGAGCTGGGAATGGAACTGGGGGAGCTGGAATGGGACTGGGGGAGCTGGAACGAACTGGGGAGCTGGAATGGGGGCTGGGGGAGCTGGAATGGGGCTGGGGAGCTGGACTGGGGCTGGGGGAGCTGGAATGGGGCTGGGGGAGCTGGGAATGGAACTGGGGGAGCTGGAATGGGACTGGGGGAGCTGGAATGGGGCTGGGGGAGCTGGGAATGGGGCTGGGGAGCTGGGAATGGAACTGGGGAGCTGGAATGGGGGCTGGGGAGCTGGAACGGAACTGGGGGAGCTGGAATGGGGCTGGGGAGCTGGAACGGGGCTGGGGGAGCTGGAATGGGGCTGGGGGAGCTGGAACGGAACTGGGGGAGCTGGAATGGGGCTGGGGGAGCTGGAACGGGGCTGGGGGAGCTGGAATGGGGCTGGGGGAGCTGGAATGGGGCTGGGGGAGCTGGAATGGGGCTGGGGGAGCTGGAACGGAACTGGGGGAGCTGGAACGGGGCTGGGGGAGCTGGAACGGAACTGGGGGAGCTGGAACGGGGCTGGGGGAGCTGGGATGGGGGCTGGGGGAGCTGGGATGGGGGCTGGGGGAGCTGGAATGGAACTGGGGGAGCTGGGATGGGGGCTGGGGGAGCTGGAATGGGGCTGGGGGAGCTGGGATGGGGCTGGGGGAGCTGGGAGGGGCTCAGGCTGGAGAAAAGGAGGCTCAGGGCCCTTGTGGCTCTGCACAAGTCCCTGGCAGGAGGGCACAGCCCCAGGTCGGGCTCTGCTGCAGGAACAGGGACAGGGGGAGAGGGAACGGCCTCAGGCTGGGCAGGGCAGGGCAGGGTGGGCAGCAGCAGCAATTTCCCCGTGGGAAGGGTGGGCAGGGATGGAACTGCCTGGGGGGGTTGGATCCCCATCCCTGGAGTGTCCAGGGAATGTCTGGAGGTGGCACTGAGTGCTCTGGGCTGGGGACAAGGTGGGGATCAGGCACAGGACTTGATGGGCTGGGAGGGCTTTTCCAGCCCCAGGGATTTTGGGATTCTGAGGTTTTAGCACTGAATTTGGGAGTTGGGAGCTGAAATCTGAATGTTCAACCTACGTGACACAGCAGTGACAGCACTGCTGGGCTCGGTGTGTTCCTCACAAACTGTTCTTTGGGTATTTTTAACCATCTCTGCTTGGTTATAAATTCACCCAGGGAAAATCTGGCACCAAGGGCCTTCGGTGAAGGAGGTTTGGGGGCTCAGTCAACCCAAATGCAGAAACATTTCCTCCATTGGTGTGGAAGGCACATGGAATTCTCCCCTTCCAAACTGACACCCATTGTAATCCTGGAAATTCCACATTGTAATTCCTGGCAATTCCACAGCTTTTCTGAGCTTTTTGTACAAATCTAGGAAAACTGCCTGGCCCTCCCTGGGGCTGGAATTGGCAGAGCAGCTGTGGCTGCCCCTGGATCCCAGGCTGGACACTGGGGCTGGAGCAGCTGGGACAGTGGGAGGTGTCTCTGCCCTGGTGGCACTGGGGGACTCTGGGGTCCCTTCCCACCCAAACCATGCCAGGATTCTCTGATTCCATGGGATCTGCCACTTCTCCCATCTCAGCACTTTAACTGAGGTCACTTTTGTCACCAGTAAAGCAGAGATGTTTTCCCTCTTTCAGGTGGACACCCAAAGCCCTTCCCAGGTTTTATTTCTGGGATTCCCCAGGAGAGCAGCTCTGTGTCAGCACCTGCACTCCAGGGAGCACCTCCAAACCTGAGCAGGGAAATCCCAGTGCACCCCAAGCCCTGGGTTTGTCACCAAGGCTCTGCAGGAGCTGCAGGGCTGGGAGGAGGAGAGGCTGCAGCCCAGGACAGCCCACCAGGGCTGGGACAGCTCATTAACAGCAGCAATTAAACACCCTCTGGGTGGGCACCACAGGCTCGGGGAACCTGGGATGGGCTGGGTGGGAAGGGACCCCAAATCCCACCCAGGGCCAGTGCAGGAGATATTTAATCTCCCTGTTCCAACACAGAGTTCCTAGACTAACAAACCCTGCCTCCTCAGAATATTCAGGGAATATTCAATTCCCTGCCAACAAAATCCAGCTGAGTTTATAGAAAGTTCCAACAAGTACTGCAGTTGCTGTTAAAACCCCAAACAAAGCACCCCTTTTGCCACCTCTGCTCTGCTCAGTTCATTTTCTCCTTCTCCATGTGCTCAGAAGCTGTGGAGAGGGGGAATATTCTATTCTATTCTATTCTATTCTATTCTATTCTATTCTATTCTATTCTATTCTATTCTATTCTATTCTATTCTATTCTATTCTATTCTATTCTATTCTATTCTATTCTATGCTATTCTATTCTATGCTATTCTATTCTATGCTATTCTATTCTATTCTATTCTATTCTATTCTATTCTATTCTATTCTATTCTATTCTATTCTATTCTATTCTATTCTATTCTATTCTATTCTATTCTATTCTATTCTATTCTATTCCATTCCATTCCATTCCATTCCATTCCATTCTATTCTATTCTATTCTATTCTATTCTATTCTATTCTATTCTATTCCATTCCATTCCATTCCATTCCATTCCATTCCATTCCATTCCATTCCATTCCATTCCATTCCATTCCATTCCATTCCATTCCATTCCATTCCATTCCATTCCATTCCATTCCATTCATCTTAGATGTTCTTTTATTTATTTCACTTAATTTCATTTCATTTTCCACCCTCCCCAGAGCTGTGTCCTGGACAGTACCTGCCCCAGAGCTGCTCATTTGCATAAAAGACAAAATCAATGTTTTATACAAAATGTTCTGAGCCCGAGGAGTTCCATGCTGGGAATTCCAATTGGCAATTCTTCCATTTATTATTTATTTTTCATGGGTGATGTCCCAGCCTCCTGCTGCTGGCAGCCCCAGGGAATGGCTCATTCAGGGAAGTGACCCAGGGTACAGGTGCCAGGGTCACTCCCAGGTGACTCCAAAGGAACCCAGGGTCACTCTCAGTGCCAGGGTCACTCTGAGGTGCCAGGGTCACTCTCAGTGCCAGGGTCACTCCCAGTGCCAGGGTCACTCTCAGGACCCAGGGTCACTCTCAGGTGCCTCCAAAGGAACCCAGGGTCACTCCCAGTGCCAGGGTCACTCTCAGTGCCAGGGTCACTCTGAGGTGCCAGGGTCACTCTCAGGACCCAGGGTCACTCTTAGTGCCAGGGTCACTCCCAGGTGACTCCAGAGGGATTCAGGGTCACTCTCAGTGCCAGGGTCACTCTCAGGACCCAGGGTCACTCTCAGGTGACTCCAAAGGAACCCAGGGTCACTCTTAGTGCCAGGGTCACTCTCAGGACCCAGGGTCACTCTCAGGTGACTCCAAAGGAACCCAGGGTCACTCTTAGTGCCAGGGTCACTCTCAGGTGCCAGGGTCACTCTCAGTGCCAGGGTCACTGCCAGTGCCAGGGTCACTCTGAGGTGCCAGGGTCACTCTCAGTGCCAGGGTCACTCCCAGGTGACTCCAGAGGGACCCAGGGTCACTCTCAGTGCCAGGGTGACTCTGAGGTGCCAGGGTCACTCTCAGTGCCAGGGTCACTGCCAGTGCCAGGGTCACTCTCAGTGCCAGGGTCACTCCCAGGTGACTCCAGAGGGACCCAGGGTCACTCTCAGTGCCAGGGTGACTTTGAGGTGCCAGGGTCACTCCCAGTGCCAGGGTCACTCTCAGTGCCAGGGTCACTCCCAGGTGACTCCAGAGGGATTCAGGGTCACTCCCAGTGCCAGGGTCACTCCCAGGACCAGGGTCACTCTCAGGTGACTCCAGAGGGATTCAGGGTCACTCTCAGAACCCAGGGTCACTCTCAGTGCCAGGGTCACTCTCAGGTGACTCCAGATGGACCCAGGGTCACTCTCAGGTGATTCCAGAGGGATTCAGGGTCACTCTCAGGTGCCAGGGTCACTCTCAGGTGACTCCAGAGGGATTCAGGGTCACTCTCAGTGCCAGGGTCACTCTCAGGACCTTTCCCAGCCCCCCAGTCCCCCAGCTCCAGGAGCACCCAGGCCCTGGGCTGCTGTGATTTCTCCCTGGGTTATTCCCAGGCAGCTCTGTGTCACCAAGGGCTCCCCTTGAGCCTCAGCAAACACAGGCACAGACAAAACATCCACAGCATTTTCCAACCTTCCCCAAATGCTCTCCCCACCCCAACACCAGGAAAAGTGAACACAGAGGGGCAGGAACCCCCCAGGCAACTCCTCCTGGAAACCAGGACAAAATTCCCAGGATTTTCTGATTTTTTTTGTACTGATTTAGGCCCCTTTAAGACCGTTCCTGCTAAAATAAAACACTGAATGTTTTCACTAGGTGGGAGCACATGAAGTGCTGAGGGATGGACATTCCCAAAAGGAGTTTTGGGACCCTCCTGCCATCCCAGTAACATCCAGCACAAAATCCCAAAGCCAAGTCCAACTCCAGCAGCTGTGGCCCAGCTGAGCAGGCCCCAGCTCCATCCAGGGTGGATTTTAGCCTGGACAGACACAGATTCCTGATTTTCAAGCTCAATCTTTCTGTTCTTTTTTTTTTTTTTTTTAAATACAAAATCTCCCCTATTTCCTCCATAAGAATAAATATTTTTAAGCTTTTCTGCACAAAGCAACAAAAAATACCTCAAACATAGGGGATTCCCTCCAATTCCAGTATGGGAAAAAGTCTGGAGCACACACCCATGCAAGAGCTCTCCACCTCCCACCCCAGTTATCCAGTAACAGCCACCCCAGCTCCAGGGAACCAAATCCCACTTTACTGAACCTGCTGAAGGTGAAACCCCAAATCAGCTTTTGCAGCAAACTGTTCCACCACTGGAAAACCCACCTGGAAAACACAGATGGCTCAGCTGAATTCCCACTGAAGGCTTGGCCATGGAATTCCCAAACAGCTTTAGAGCAAAACTCCCTCCCTTTCAGCAGCAGGATGAAAGGTAAGAAATGACTCAACAAAATCAGAAATAGGATCCCAAAGCAAGGCCAGTGGATTTGGGAGTGATCCCAGAAGGAGAAGAACAGCAAGGAATCAACACCTGCTTGGGACAGAAAGAATTGGGCTGAGCCTACCAAAGGTGTCACAAGGACCAGGCTGCTCCCAGCTCCACCCAGCCTGGCCTTGGACACCTCCAGGGATCCAGGGGCAGCCACAGCTGCTCTGGCACTTCCAGCCCAGCAGCAATTCCTGCCCAAAACCCACCTAACCACTCCAATCTGTGCATCTCTAACTCATCACCTATTTCCATGGGACAACTTGTTTTACATACAATCTCTCCCTCAGGAGCATTAGGGAAGCTTTTCCCCATGAATTCCCAAGAGGAAAATGGCCAAGTCAGCCACTCCAGCCCTGGCCCTGGGAAGGATCCTGCTGTCCCCACAGCCCAGGGAATCCCCAGTGGAATGGGTGCTGCAGCAAAGGGCAGCTCCTGCTGTGTGCCCTGACTCTCTGCAGGATGCCTCCCTGGGGAACTGCAGTGGGATCCAGCTGCTCCTTTCCCTGCCCAGGAGGAGGGCACAGTGTGGCACTTCCACAGGGAATTCCCTGCAGCAGCCACAGCAGAGCCCAGCCAGCAGGGAAACAGGAGTCCATGCTCTCCCCAGCAATCATGGGCCTGAGCTCAGGCTCTGAGAGGCACTTCCAGCTGAAGCTGGTTTTAGGGAGGATCCTGGCCAGCACACTGTGAATCCCAAAATGTTGGGAATGTTGGAAAAGCCCTCCCAGCCCATCCAGCCCAGACTGTGGCCCACCTCCACCTTGTCCCCAGCCCAGAGCCCTGAGTGCCATCTCCAGGAATTCCCTGGGCACCTCCAGGGATGGGCACTCCAAACCTGCCTGGGCAGCCCTGAGCAGCCTTTCCATGGGGATGAAGCCAGGCCAGGCTCAAGGGACACAGGGACTGAGCTCTCAGACTGGACTCCATGCCCAGGAACACCCCTGGACACCACAATTCCCTCTCACATGGCTCCAGGTATGAAATATCAGGATCAATCCCAGGAGCAGCCCCCAGAACTGGGCCCCCAGCACCACAGAACCCACCCTCATTACTGGGAATTAATTGGTCCCTTAATGAGGAACTGCACAGGCCCTGCCCAGACCCCCCCAGTGCTGGGCTGATCCCACAGGGAGGGGGGACCCTGTGCCCAGGTGAGACCCCACCTGCAGAGCTGCCCTGGGGACACAGCAGCAGCACCTGGAGCTGTGCAGGGCTGGAGCCCCTCACTCCCAGGGATCCAGGCTGGCAGAGCTGGGGGTGCTCACAGGGCAGGAGAAGGATCCAGGCAGAGCTCAGAGCCCTGCCAGGGCCTGGAGGGGCTCGCAGGAGAGCTGCAGAGGGGCTGGGGACAAGGACAGGGACAGGAGCAGGGAATGGCTCCCACTGCCACAGGGCAGGGCTGCTGGGATCTGGGGCAGGAATTGCTGCTGGGCTGGAATTGGCAGAGAATCCCTGGATCCCTGGCAGTGTCCCAGGAAAGGCTGGAGCAGCCTGGGATGGTGGGATTGGGATGGGATGGGATGGGATTGAAGGGCCATGGATCCCATCCCAAACCACTCTGGGATTCTGGGATCAAGGATGCTCAGAATCCATCCTGAGGGATTTTTATGGAATTTGGGGATGGAAAAGAGAAGGGAGACCCTTCCTGGAGTCCTGAGATTCCCAGTGCAGTCCCCCAGATCCCAAAATTCCTTCCTAGAGAGGAGCTGGGGTGGGGATGGATCCAATCCCGGGCTGGGAGAGCTGGGAATGGAGGGAATTCCCTGGGTGGGGGAGCTTGGGGTGGGAATTTGGGCAGGAATTGCTGCTGGGCTGGAATTGGCAGAGCAGCTGTGGCTGCCCCTGGATCCCAGGCTGGACACTGGGGCTGGAGCAGCTGGGGCAGTGGGAGGTGTCCCTGCCCTGGCACTGCAGGGGTGGCACTGGGGGGCTCTGAGGTCCCTTCCCACCCAAACCATTCCAAGACAAAAAGGACAGGGAGATGTTCCTACCTTCAGTAGAAGTTTCCTCAAACGTGAAATCTGCTCCACGGACACAGAAACATTTGGGTTACAGTTCCTGGAATAGACCCAGCTTCAGGAAATGGTTTTCATCCAGTGTGAATTCCTCTGCAAGACTCCAATCCTGAAAGAGAATTTTAAATGTTACCAATAACCAAAGGAACCTGAGGATCAAAGGTTTTAATTTTTTTCCTTAAATTAACTTTACACAACCTTCCAGCACAGAGGGAGATCACAGGGACTGACAGCCCCTGCCAAGCCATCACCAGCAGCCCACACAGGATCCCCCCAGTTATCCCAGTTCCCCCTCCTGCAGCACTGGGCAAAGCTGAACTGCCCAGCCCTGGAAGTGTTCTGGGCCAGGCTGGCTGAGGCTCAGAACAACCAGGGATAAGAGGAAAGGGATCACAGAGGCAGAGCTGGCCCAGCCCATGAGCTCCCCCACACCTGCAGAGCTTGAACTCAGCTCTGACATGGGACACACCCAGACAGACCCCAACCAGCAGGAGGGACCCACCTCAAATGGAAATTAAATGTGAGAATAAATGTATTTCCTCACCTCCCAATCAGGGATCACTTCACTGGAGGTATAACATTCACCCAAACCCAGGGCACTGATCTAAACCAAAACTGCTCAAGGTTTTATTTCTGAACTTTGGCACCTTTTTCCCTGGAATTTGTGCCCAAAAGTCCCTGAGAGAGGCCCAGCTTCAGGGAGGCTGGAAAAGCCCTCCCAGAGCTTCCAGCCCCAGCTGTGCCCAATGCCCACCTTGTCCCCAGCCCAGAGCCCTGAGTGCCACCTGCAGGACCTCCCTGAGCTGCCTGGGCAGCCCTGCCACCATCCCTGTCACTGCTGTGTCACCATAGCCACCATCCCTGTCACTGCTGTGCCACCATAGCCACCATGCATGTCACTGCTGTGCCACCACTGCCACCATCCATGTCACTGCTGTGTCACCACAGCCACCACTCCCTGTGTGACACCATCCCTGTCACTGCTGTGCCACCACAGCGAGTACCCAATGTCACTGCTGTGTCACCACAGCCACCATCCATGTCACTGCTGTGCCACCACTGCCACCACTCTCTGTGTGACACCACCCCTGTCACTGCTGTGCCACCACAGCGAGTACCCAATGTCACTGCTGTGCCACCACAGCCAGTACCCATGTCACTGCTGTGTCACCACAGCCACCACTCCCTGTGTGACACCATCCATGTCACTGCTGTGCCACCACTGCCACCACTCCTGTGTGACACCATCCATGTCACTGCTGTGCCACCACAGCGAGTACCCAATGTCACTGCTGTGCCACCACAGCCAGTACCCAATGTCACTGCTGTGTCACCACAGCCACCATCCATGTCACTGCTGTGCCACCACTGCCACCACTCCCTGTGTGACACCATCCATGTCACTGCTGTGCCACCACAGCGAGTACCCAATGTCACTGCTGTGCCACCACAGCCACCATCCATGTCACTGCTGTGTCACCATTGCCACCATCCATGTCACTGCTGTGCCACAGCCACCATCCATGTCACTGCTGTGTCACCACTGCCACCATCCCTGTCACTGCTGTGCCACCACTGCCACCATCCATGTCACTGCTGTGTCACCACAGCCACCACTCCCTGTGTGACACCATCCCTGTCACTGCTGTGCCACCACAGCGAGTACCCAATGTCACTGCTGTGCCACCACAGCCAGTACCCAATGTCACTGCTGTGTCACCACAGCCACCACTCCCTGTGTGACACCATCCATGTCACTGCTGTGCCACCACTGCCACCACTCCCTGTGTGACACCATCCATGTCACTGCTGTGCCACCACAGCGAGTACCCAATGTCACTGCTGTGCCACCACAGCCACCATCCATGTCACTGCTGTGTCACCATTGCCACCATCCATGTCACTGCTGTGCCACCACAGCCACCATCCATGTCACTGCTGTGTCACCATTGCCACCATCCATGTCACTGCTGTGTCACCACAGCCACCATCCATGTCACTGCCGTGTCACCACAGCCAGCACCCATGTCACTGCCATGTCACCACAGCCACCATCCATGTCACTGCCATGTCACCATAGCCACCATCCATGTCACTGCTGTGCCACCACTGCCACCACTCCCTGTGTGACACCATCCACGTCACTGCTGTGTCACCATAGCCACCATCCCTGTCACTGCTGTGCCACCACTGCCACCATCCACGTCACTGCTGTGTCACCATAGCCACCATCCCTGTCACTGCTGTGCCACCACTGCCACCATCCATGTCACTGCTGTGCCACCACTGCCACCACTCCTGTGTGACACCATCCATGTCACTGCTGTGCCACCATTGCCACCATCCATGTCACTGCTGTCACCACAGCCACCATCCATGTCAGTGCAGTGTCACCACAGCCACCACCCATGTCACTGCTGTGTCAGCACTGCCACCACTCCCTGTGTGACACCATCCATGTCACTGCTGTGTCACCACAGCCACCACTCCCTGTGTGACACCATCCATGTCACTGCTGTGCCACCACATCCAGTACCCAATGTCACTGCTGTGTCACCATAGCCACCATCCATGTCACTGCTGTGCCACCACTGCCACCATCCCTGTCACTGCTGTGCCACCACAGCCACCACTCCCTGTGTGACACCATCCATGTCACTGCTGTGCCACCATTGCCACCATCCATGTCACTGCTGTGTCAGCACTGCCACCATCCATGTCACTGCTGTGCCACCACAGCCACCACTCCCCTGTGTGACACCATCCATGTCACTGCTGTGCCACCATTGCCACCATCCATGTCACTGCTGTGCCACCACTGCCACCATCCATGTCACTGCTGTGTCAGCACTGCCACCATCCATGTCACTGCTGTGCCACCACAGCCACCACTCCCTGTGTGACACCATCCATGTCACTGCTGTGCCACCATTGCCACCATCCATGTCACTGCTGTGCCACCACAGCCACCACTCCTGTGTGACACCATCCATGTCACTGCTGTGCCACCATTGCCACCATCCATGTCACTGCTGTGCCACCACAGCCACCACTCCCTGTGTGACACCATCCATGTCACTGCTGTGCCACCATTGCCACCATCCATGTCACTGCTGTGTCACCACTGCCACCATCCATGTCACTGCTGTGCCACCATTGCCACCATCCATGTCACTGCTGTGTCACCACTGCCACCATCCATGTCACTGCTGTGCCACCATTGCCACCATCCATGTCACTGCAGTGCCACCACAGCCACCATCCATGTCACTGCTGTGCCACCACAGCCAGCACTCCCTGTCACTGCCATGTCACCTCAGCCAGCACTCCCTGTGTGTGTCACCACCCTGTGTCACGCTATGTCACCCCACCCAGCACACCCTGTCACTGCTGTGTCACCACAGCCAGCACTCCTGCCAGCAGGCAGTGTCACTGCTGTGTCACCAGGACACACCTGCTGGCCAGGGGACACACCTGGGGGCCAGGGGACACGCCTGGGGCCAGGGGACACACCTGGTGGCCCGGGGACACACCTGGGGCCAGGGGAATCACAGAGTGGCCAGGGGACACACCTGGGGCCAGGGGACACGCCTGGGGCCAGGGGACACGCCCGGGGGCAGCAGCAGCTGCTCCTGAGGGGCGGGGCTCCCCAGCTGCCGATGGCCACAGCTGCCCCCACCCGCCCCACTGCGGGACAGGGCACAGGGACAGGGACACGCCCGCGGGAGCACCCAGAGCCACCCGAGCTCAGGGGGGCACAGCACAAAGGGCTTCAGGAGCTGAGCTGCACCTCCCTCCACGAGACAGCAGCTGGCCCGAAATCCCAAAAATCCCAGATATGCACACAAAGCTGTGGCTGTCACTGGAAAGATACTGTCCCAAAAACACACCTTCCCCACCTGGGGACACTTCCCCACTGGCCACACCTTCCCCAATGGCCACACCTTCCCACCTGGGGACACCTTCCCCACCTGGGGACACCTTCCCTACCTGATCACACCTTCCCCACTGGCCACACCTTCCCCACCTGGGGACACAGGTGCCAAGATACCCCACAGCCTTTCCATGGAATCCACCCAGGCAAGCGAGGAAAGCTCGTTCCTGAGCAGACTAAAACCCACCAAAAACCTCTGCAGTGCTTTTGGAAAAGCATTTACACATCAGCAAGTCATGAACAACTGTTCCAGGTATCCCAGCTCCTCTCCTGAGCTCTCCTCAGGGAACTTCCACCTGGGCCAGCCCTGCTGGAGATGTGCAGGGCCAGGAGGAGCAGATCCCTGCTCCTGGGGTTACCTGGGGTTACCTGGGCCAGGTGCTGTGTGTGTGTGTGACACAGCCCTGCTGGAGATGTGCAGGGCCAGGAGGAGCAGATCCCTGCTCCTGGGGATGGTCCTGGGGTTACCTGGGCCAGGTGCTCTGTGTGTGTGTGACACAGCTCTGCTGGACACAGGTCAGAGCCAGGAGGAGCAGATCCCTGCTCCAGGGGATGTTCCTGGGGATGTTCCTGGGGCTACCTGGGCCAGGTGCTGTGTGTGTGTGACAGTGTGTGTGTGACACAGCCCTGCTGGAGCCCTGCAGAGCCCAGAGGAGCAGATCCCTGCTCCTGGGGATGTTCCTGGGGATGGTCCTGGGGTTACCTGGGCCAGGTGCTGTGTGTGTGTGACAGTGTGTGTGTGTGTGTGACACAGCCCTGCTGGACACAGGGATCCAGAGGCTGGAATGCCCCTTCCCCGAGAGGAATCCACACCCACCTCTGCTCTGAGCCAGCCACAAAGAAAGGGTTCTGCAGCTGCAAAAGGCACTAGGAGAGGATGAGGAGAATTCCTCAATAAAAATACCACAAGGTCTGTTTAACCCTTAAACATGAGAGAACAGAATTCCTGCCTTTCCCACCCATCCCATGGCACATCCCAGGAGGCAGCAGTGGGATGGGAGCATTTGGAAAAGGACAGGCATGTACAAAACACTGCTATTTTTAACAAAATTTAAAGTCTTCCCACTGCCTCAGTTACTTTATCATGGTTGATCAGAAATATCAACCAAGATGAGCTAAATTCAACCTTTTATATAAGTTAGAACTTCCCTCAAGACTTCAGAGATAAAGGAAGAGTTTGAGCTGTTGGAATTAGGAAAAGCAGCATTTCCCAGGGTACCTGCACTGCTGACAGCAGAACAGAACAACCACAAACCATTCCCTAGTGTCCACTCACTCAATTTTGGGATTTATTCAGCCTCTTCCCACCTGCTTTAAGAGCAGTCCCAGCAAAATCCCAGAATCCCTGAGGCTGGAAAAGTCCCCCAGTCCCAGCTGTGCCCAATCCCCACCTTGTCCCCAGCCCAGAGCCCTGAGTGCCACCCCCAGGAACTCCCTGGGCACTCCAGGGAGGGGCATCCAACCCTCCCTGGGCAGCCCTGCCAAGACTAAATACAGCCAAAGGAAAAAACAAGCCCAGCCTAAACCCGCTGGACTTTGCAGCTTCTTCTCTCCAGGAGTGATGCAAAGACTGGGAAAAACACTCCAGAGGTTTTCCCATTTTGGGGTTTTACACCAATACCTGCTGTGTCTTTCTGAAGTTGGGGCTTTATGACACCTTCAGCTCTCCCCTACCCCTCCCTGTCTCAGGCAGGAACTCAGGACTGAAGGGTGAAGAGCTGTAAAACATCCAGGCACAGCCCAGTGCTCGGCCAAGTGACCACAAACACCAAGTGACCCAGATGGTCACTCCAGACAGTCCTGATTAACTCCAACCCCAAACTCCTGCAGCCCACTCCTGACTCCACACAGCCCTGAGCTCACTGGGCTGGGCTCTGCTCTCTGCTGCTTCCTCATTTCCAGCAAATTAATAAATAAATGCAAAAAGATCCTTCCACAACTCTTCTGAACCTCAGCCATAATAAGGGAATGGAAATATTCCCAGAGCCACTGGCTCTAACAGTAAATAAACAGGAGCTGAGATAAAGTGCTGGGCAGAGTCCAGAGCCCAGGGAGCTGCTCCAGGGCTGCAGCCAGGCTGGGGGGTGCTCACAGGGCAGGAGAAGGATCCAGGCAGAGCCCAGAGCCCTGCCGGGGCCTGCAGGGGCTCCAGCAGAGCTGCAGAGGGGCTGGGGACAAGGACAGGGACAGGACATGGGGTGCCAGGGCAGGGACACCTCCCACTGTCCCCAGCTGCTCCCAGTGTCCAGCCTGGCCTTGGCACTGCCAGGGATCCAGGGGCAGCCACAGCTGCTCTGCCAATTCCAGCCCAGCAGCAATTCCTGCCCCAGATCCCACCAGCCCTGCCCTGGGGCACTTTTCTGGAATTCCTGCTCCATCCCCGTGGAGGAGCAGCCAGCCCACCCCTCTCTGCTCACCCCTAAATCCTCTCCTCCTGGCAAGCATCATTTCAACTCTTCCTTCATCAGCTCAGGGTCAAAGCAACAGCAAATTTCTTTTCCTCTGCATGTGGACATTTGGAAAATGATATGCAAATCATGAGATCCCTGGAATGATCCTGGTAACTGGAGAAGTCACCAAGACCAGTTACTATTTTAAACTCCTGGCCAAGCTCTGGGAATCTTCCACAGGGACTGATCCAGCACAGAACCAGCACCTTGTGGGGCCAGAGCCTGCTCCTAATCTTTCCAAATCTCCATGGAGCTGTGCCAGGGGAGGCTCAGGCTGGATGTCAGCAAGGTTCTCCCTTCACCCACAGGCTGCTGGGCACTGCCCAGGGGCTGGGCACGGCCCCAGAGCTCCAGGAGAGTTTGGGGTGCCCAGGCTGGGATTGCTGGGGGTCTGTGCAGGGCCAGCAGCTGCAGCCATGATCCTGGGGGCCCTTCCAGCTCAGGAGACTCCGTGGGTCTGTGATCCCAGGTACAGCACAGGAAGGAAGTGCAGCTGCTGTGGTTTTCCAGTCAGACACTGAAGCCACAGCAGCTCCCTCCCCAAGGCTGGCTGAGGAAATGCAGCCCAGGACTCCCCAGTGCAGCTACTGATGGCAGTGAGCTGCCCACACCTGCAAGCACAGGGGCTGCTGCTGCTGTTATTATTAGTATTATTATCATTATTGCTATTATTACTGTAATGGTTATGGTTATCCCAGCCCAGTGGTGGTGGGAAGAAGCTGGAGCCTGCAGGGATCTGGAGGGTGCCTGGTGACTCCCAGGGCAGGGCCAGGGCCATTCCCAGCCCCTTCGCCCCCTCCTGCTGCACAGCCAGCACTGGCCCTCCCTGCCCAGCTGGCAGGCAGCCCTGATCCATCCCCAGAGCTGCCAAGCAGCCCCAGGAAAGCAGGCAAGGAGCAGTGCCAGGCTCGTACATAACACCCCACTGCCACCTCACAACAATTTACACTCAACAGTATTTTTATCCCCAAGCTCTTCCCAAGAAATGGGATCATTTAGGGTTATCAGCATTTCTCGACTGCACAATTTCACTTCCCTAAAAATGACCCAACTTTCCTTGAGAGAGAAGCAAACACAGTGCAGAATTCAGAGCACTCTGTAAATGTCTTGGGCCAGCCCTGACAGGGGCTGCAGGCACATCCCAGAGTCCTCCTCCTGTGAGTGGTGCAGAAGGGGGACAGAAAATCACCATCCCTGCAGGAACTCAGCAGAATTCCCCCATGGAAAGAGGGGGTCAGGGCTGCCCTGAGGGTTGGAGTGCCCATCCCTGGAGGTGTCCAGGGCATTCCTGGAGGTGGCACTGAGTGCTCTGGGCTGGGGACAGGTGGGGGTCAGGCACAGCTGGGACTTGGTGACCCCAGAGGGCTTTTCCAGCCTCAGTATTTCTGGGATTCTGGGATTCAGTCTGCCAGGAGGAGAGAGTCATGATCTACTCAGTTATTTCAGAGCTCTCTCAACCTCCTCAGGCTCCCACCTCAGACTCCTGTGGAACACACTCTGGCTCTGCTTCCAAGATGGAATCATTCCCATATTCGTGTTTAACACAGCAAAGTCTGCATCCAAGACCTTGGTGGATTTCTCTTCAGAGGGATGGTGGGGGCACAAAGATGGTGAGAAACTCCAAAGGAGGAGAGGAAATGCTTCCTGTGTAAATCCTGGAGCTCAGGCATGGGGCTGGGAGCAGCTGGGACAGTGGGAGGTGTCCCTGCCACGGCACTGGAGGGGCTCTGAGGTCCTTTCCCCATCCCAGTCTGGGATTCCATGATTCCATGAACCCAGCCCCTCTGTCCCCACCATCCCCTTTGCTCCCTGCTCCCTCATTTGCTGGATTCTTTCTGGAATCCCTGACTAAAGGAAAGCAGGACACACCAGAGGCCTCGAGGCAGTGATCCCAAGGCACTGAGGGCTCCTCATTGCCACACACCCCAAACTTAGCTCCCTGAGACATCCCCTGGCCCAAGCTGCTCATTGAAAACCACTTGGATACATTTAAAATTCTCAGATAAAATTCATTCTCAACCAAAATATTTCACCAGTTTGCCAAGAATCTCCTCTTGTTTTCCCCTTGTGAGTTATGAAGGGGAATTTCTTCATTCTTCCTTAACATCTGACAAATGAATGAGATCCCTGCATTTGCATTACAAAATCCTGGCACCATTCAGGCTGGAAAAGCCATCAGGTCCAGGTTGTGCCAGATGCCCACCTTGTCCCCAGCCCAGAGCACTCAGTGCCATCTCCAGACATTCCCTGGACACTCCAGGGATGGGGATCCAACCCCCCCAGGCAGTTCCATCCCTGCCCACCCTTCCCACGGGGAAATTGCAGCTGCTGCCCCCCGTGCCCTGCCCTGCCCAGCCTGAGGCCGTTCCCTCTCCCCCTGTCCCTGTTCCTGCAGCAGAGCCCGACCTGGGGCTGTGCCCTCCTGCCAGGGACTTGTGCAGAGCCACAAGGGCCCTGAGCCTCCTTTTCTCCAGCCTGAGCCCCTCCCCAGCTGCCCCCAGCCCCTCCCAGCTCCCCCAGCTTCCTCCAGGGCTCCCCAGAGCTGCCCCCACGAAAACACATGCTGCTCTGCATGGAAAGGGGCTGTGTTGGGTTTTTTCTCGAACAAAAAACTGCCTCTGGCAATAAAGCCTTGAAGGGCTCAGTGTTGGACAAATGTGCACCCGACATGAAGAGCTCCTTCTAATCCTACCCAGGCTCTGAAGCTCCCAAAGAAAGAGATGCTATCAGGAGCACTTTGTTTTGATCACCAGCCTTATCCTCAGCCAGTATCTCGTTAAGCAGCCTCCTAATTGCTGCCCTACCCCATGCTAAGGACAGAATTTGCACAGCTTCTTGATTTAAATGTTACTTTTTTAATTAACTGCTACACACCCAGACACGAAGAAACCACAGCCTTCAAAAGCTGCAGAAAAGGATCCCAACGGCCTGGGAACAGAACAGCACAAAAAAGGCCTTTTGAACAGCTCAGGGCACGTGGAGCTCAACAGATCCCCAAAATTCACCTGTATGGCTGCTGGGCTCCCATCAGGGCAGAGGGATCTCCCAGTCTGTGATGTACTCCAGCAATAATTCAGCAGGATTGGTATTTCCAGCTGCTCCTCTGTGCTGACAGCCCCACTGAAGCAGCACCAGCCCCGAGGAACCCCGGGGGACTCTGGGCTTCCCATTAAACTTCAGCCTTTGAGTGTGAGATGTGCAATGTGGCTGGGTACTAACCCAGCAAAACAAAGTCCCGGGGCGCTGAAGTGCTGACCTCCCTCCCTGCAGGACTGCAGGCTCCTCCCTCTCGGCCTGCCCGCATCACCTCCAGCTCTGCTCTAAGCAACAAGTGACATTTTCTCCTGGGTCAGCACAGCCGAGCCCCACAAAATCCCTGTTCATGCCCAGACTGGGATCTCAGAGCAGGGGGCTGGTTTTGACTGGGTGCACAGCAGCACTTCACAGAAATCCCACTTTGTCCCAGTCCTTCCGTGGACCTTGGGTATTTTTTTCATCCTTGCTGCCCACACAGACTGAGGCAGGGTTACAAAAGACACCTCTTTGTGCTCAGACTGAGGGCCAGCATTTGCAAACTGAGATTTCCTGCTGCACCCCACGGGGAGATCAAGGGCTGCCCGTTCCACAGACACCTATTTGATCCACACAGGCCTCAAGTGAGCCAGTAAAACAACTGCTGTGCTCCTTTCCTGCTCCTTCATCCCAGTTCAAAGCTCCCAAGGTGAGTTTGTGGCTGCACCAGAACAGCCCAGCCTGTCACACGATGCAGCTCCTGCCAGAATATTCCAATGCTCCTCCACCCAACAGACCCAGAACAGAGCACATTCAATAAATGCATTTTCATCTCCTCAAGCTTGCAGGGCATTACAGACACAGGCCATGCAAAGGTTAAGAAGTTTTGCAGTTAAAAGAAATAAAGACACTTCAGAAGGAGCTCAGAATGGCTGAGGTTGGAAAAGAGCATCCAGTCCAAGCTGTGCCCCATCCTTGTCCCCAGCCCAGAGCCCAGAGTGCCACCTCCAGGAATTCCCTGGACACCTCCAACCCTCCCTGGGCTGTTCAAATCCCTGAGCTCCCTTTCCATGAGGAAATTCCTCCCTCTTTACCCAGTTTCTCAGAACTGGGTAAAACATCTTTCCCAGCACAAGGCAGCACCAGCCTGTTCTCCCTGCATGGCACCACTTAACCTCTATTTATGAGCCAGGCTTCATCCATCATAAAACATCCTGAAAGGAAAACCATCCCTGGGAACTCTGAGACCCACCCTTAGCAGTTCCATGGGGTTTTACCTGGACAGAGAAACATCAAAGCTCAACCTGCTCTGGGAATCCCAAAGCAGGAGGACACACTCCTGATCTGAGGGATGGCTCACTGCATGTTAAACCTGCACTGCTGGGAAAAAATGGGGTTCCTTTGCCATGCAGCATTAGCAGGAAAGAATCATCAGCTGGGTCATTCCCCCAAACATTGCTGCAGGAATGTCTGAGCAGGGAGGGAGGACAGGGAAGTGGGGAAGGAGGGAGCACAGGAAGGGGACAGCATTCCAGCTGGAATGTCCATCCAGCTCGGGCTTGGGGCACTGATCCAAGGAGTCACTCACACTGTGCCTGAATTCCCTCAGTCACAACCAAAACCACTCACCAAACCCATGCACTCTGTAGGGTGAGGCTTTCCAAAGACTGAAAAGGATGGCATTTATTTGTCCAAGCTTAATGAAGAATCCTAGAGATTGGATCAACACTGGGAAATAAGTGAACATCCACCCTCCACAGGAGATCATCAATAGTCCTCCTGATCATGGCAGCATGGAATGGTTTGGGAGGGGCCTGGAGTCCCCTGGGATAGCGAAGGTGTCACTGCCCTCTGTCCCAAACCTGGGATTCCGTGATTCCCCCAGGAGTGTGAATGGGCCAATCCCCAGGAATTACAGTGATTTCCTCAGCAGGAACTGCCCCTGAAGCATTAAACCCCAAAGCCAGCAGGCACTGCTCCCCTCAGCCAGGGCCCTGGAGATGCTCCTGCTTCCCCCAGCGCTGGCCCTGCTGGTGATCCCACCTGCTCTGCCCAAAATAACACATTCCTGACCAGGGCACAGTCCACAGCTCCAACAAAGTGGGATTACACAACAGGATTCTCCCCACATGGCTCAGCCTCCCGTGCCCACCAGGTGATCCCATCTCACTTCACTGGAAAACCCCAGCACAGATCCAAACCCCAAGGACACACTCAATACTCCTCTCTGCTTTTCTCTTCTAAAACTAAAAATAACTCACCAGTTTTGTTCTTGGGACCTGCACTGCTTCATTCCAGCACAGAGAAGCTCTAAGAATCCCAAAATCCCTGAGGCTGGAAAAGCCCTCCCAGTCCAAGCTGTACCCAACCCCTCCTTGTCCCCAGCCCAGAGCACTCAGTGCCACCTCCAGGAATTCCTGGAACACCTCCAGGGACGGGCACTCCAAACCTCCTGGGCAGTTCCAAGGCCTGAGCACCCTTCCCATAAAGAAATCCCTGCTGATGCCCAAAATTTACCTGTGACAAATGAAGCCCAAGTGGGCATTTTTTTTCTTGCAAGACACAGCATTCCTCAGCAGAGCTGCTGCTGGAAATAGGGCAAAGCAGGAGCAGGGAGGCCATGGACACACTGGAAGCACTCCCCACATTCACATCACTGCCCTGCACCAGTTATTTCATGTGTCAGAACAAGGTGACCAAAGGGAAGGAAAACCAGAAGGTCTGAAATTACCTCTTTTGCAAGAGGAAGTTAGGGTGTAACAGCCATGAAATCGGGTGTGCAGTCACTGCTAGCACCACATCCCAAACCCCACAGCAACACTGGGTACCCTAAAGCCCCTTACAGCTTTTGGAAACTCCTCTGCTGCTTCACCTTGAGTTTTCAGAGCCCTCAGTCACACACAGCAGTCTGGGACCAGCCATAAATAAATGAACTTTCTCTGAAGCTGAAGGGAAAAACTCAGTAAAATATTGATAAACTTCTTCTGAGCTTTGAGCCCTCCCCATTCCAGGCACTGAAGGGGGTGGGGAAACCCTGTCCTCTGCCTTAGGGACCCCAGAACCCCCCAGTGCCACCCCTGCAGTGCCAGGGCAGGGACACCTGCCCACTGTCCCCAGTGTCCAGCCTGGCCTTGGCACTGCCAGGGATCCAGGGGCAGCCACAGCTGCTCTGCCAATTCCTGCCCCAGATCCCACCAGCCCTGCCCTGGCAGTGGGAGCCATTCCCTGGGTCCTGCCCCTCCAGGGTCCCTCTCAGATGCCTTCAGGCCCTGGAAGGTGCTGTGAGGACTCCACACACCCTTCCCTTCCCCAGGCTGAACATTCCCAGCTCTCCCAGCCTGCCTCTGGAGGTGCTCCAGTCCCTGTATGACCGTGCTGGGCTCCTCTGGACCTGCTCCAGCAGCTCCAGCTCCTGCTGATGGCAGGAGCAGCAGAGCTGTGCCCGTGCTCCTCACAGAACTGAAAACAAGCCGTGCTGGGCATGTGCACAACAACAACTTAACTTGGTTCAGTGCTCTGGCCTTAGGGACACCTCCATGGTCCTGAATCCCTCCCTGCTTCCAGCAGCAAACTCATCCACGATGAGGAGAAAGTTCCCCAGGCAGAGCCCAGGGTTTGGTCATGGCAAAACACCAGCATGTCACAGGCACAGAACTGTTTAGGCTGGAAAAGCCCTTGGGGAGTCCCAGCCCAATCTCTGAGTCCAGCAGCTCCCAGCTGAGGAGGTCCCTGTCCCTGCCCCAGCCCTGCAGGTGTCCCCTGCCCAAGGTGCAGACATTTACACTGAGGATGGCTGATCCCAGCCAGTCACCCAGACTCCCTGGGCACCTCTCCAGCACAACTCGGCTATTTCAGAGCCTGCACGCACAGGGAACCACCATCTGGCTCCTGCACTGACTGAAAAAGGAACCCTGGACCCTCACCTCAGAAGGAGGGATTGACATCTCACAGGTGAGAACTTTGGGAGAGGTTCCAGCCTCTGAAAAGCCAAGTCAGAGTATGAAACACGTTTTTGGGGGGAGGGGAAATACTTAGAAAGTCGTGGAACAAAGTTTAGGATATACCATGGACAGGGCAACATTAAAGAACGATATAGTAAATCAGGGAATCCTGGAGTGGTTTGGGTGGGAAGGGACTTGAAAGACCACCTCATTCCAACCATGGCAGGGAATGAGGACTAGGAGAATGCAGAAGCAGTAAATAACAACTGAGCACAAAGAAAAACAATCTTCCAACTGAAAAATAAAAAGGAAACTAGCTGCAGAGCTAAGCTGAAAAAACATTTTTTGGTGTTTTCCAGTTTATTAAACAGTGCAGCCTGAGCACCTGCTCAGTGGGAATGGGGTGTCCTGGCTCAGGGCTCCCAGGATAACCTGGATATTCCATCCCCTGGGCCGAGCCTGACTTAACCTAACAGGGAATCATGGCTGCTGTCAGCACCACTGCAGCCCCACATCCCAACTGCACAATTCCCAGCAGTGGGATACATGGGCAGTCAAACACAAGTGCAGTCAGGGATGGTTTGGGTGGGAAGGGACCCCAGGGTCCCCCAGTGCCACCCCTGCAGTGCCCCAGATCCCAGCAGCCCTGCCCTGTGGCAGTGGGAGCCATTCCCTGCCCCTGTCCCTGTCCTTGTCCCCAGCCCCTCTGCAGCTCTCCTGCAGCCCCTCCAGGCCCTGGCAGGGCTCTGGGCTCTGCCTGGATCCTTCTCCTGCCCTGTGAGCACCCCCAGCTCTGCCAGCCTGGATCCCTGGGAGCTGAGGGGGCTGCCCTGTGGCCTCTCTGGGCTCCCTGCAGCAGCTCCAGGCCGCTGTGCTGTGAGGAGCTGCAGGCTCTCAGAGGAAGCAGTGCGAGTTCCCAGGAAGGGGAGGTGTCTGAGCCCGGCTCCCTGTGAGCCTGGCACGGGAACAGCCACCCCAGGAACACGCTGCACGCCCCAGCCCCGCCCTGTTAAACGCCCAGCAAAGCCGTGCCCTGTCCCTGTGCCCCTCCCTGGGGCTGTGGCCGGTGTCACCCAGCCCCGCCCTGTGAAACGCCCAGCACAGCCCTGCCCTGTGAAACGCCCAGCACAGCCGTGGCCTGTGAAATGCCCAGCACAGCCGTGCCCTGTGAAACGCCCAGCACAGCCGTGCCCTGTGAAACGCCCAGCACAGCCGTGCCCTGTGAAACGCCCAGCACAGCCGTGCCCTGTGAAACGCCCAGCACAGCCGTGCCCTGTGAAACGCCCAGCACAGCCGTGCCCTGTGAAACGCCCAGCACAGCCCTGCCCTGTGAAACGCCCAGCACAGCCGTGCCCTGTGAAACGCCCAGCACAGCCCTGCCCTGTGAAACGCCCAGCACAGCCGTGCCCTGTGAAATGCCCAGCACAGCCCTGCCCTGTGAAACGCCCAGCACAGCCGTGCCCTGTGAAATGCCCAGCACAGCCCCGCCCTGTGAAACGCCCAGCACAGCCCTGCCCTGTGAAACGCCCAGCACAGCCGTGCCCTGTGAAATGCCCAGCACAGCCCCGCCCTGTGAAACGCCCAGCACAGCCCTGCCCTGTGAAACGCCCAGCACAGCCGTGCCCTGTGAAATGCCCAGCACAGCCCTGCCCTGTGAAACGCCCAGCACAGCCGTGCCCTGTGAAATGCCCAGCACAGCCCTGCCCTGTTAAATGCCCAGCAGAGCCGTGCCCTGTGAAATGCCCAGCACAGCCGTGCCCTGTGAAACGCCCAGCACAGCCGTGCCCTGTCCCTGTGCCCCTCCCTGGCTGCTGGGGCGGTGCCAGCGCTGCCGTGCCGCCCCAGCTGCGGGGCTCCAGCCTGGCCCCGTGCCCACCCCGCACGGACACGCTGCCAGCCTGGCCCTGTGCCCGCTCCTGGCACCGTGCAACCCTGCCCTTCGTCCCCTGCCTCGGGGACACGGCCACAGTTTTCAACCTGGGAGCTCACGGGCTCAATTATGCTGCTCAAAGAAAAGAAATCCATCTTAACATAAAAGAATTCAATTAAAGGGCGTCCCGGGGGATCTGCCGAGGGAAGAAAACACAAATAAACAGCTAAGGAAACACAACCTTCCCATCCCAGGCCGCTGCACAGCCAAGCAAGGAGCTGCAGGCTCTGCACGGCTCCGAGGAACGGAAGGAAACGAAGAAAACCCCAAATGTCACAGCACAGCCACCGGTGCCTCCTCTGAGGTGTGACAGAACTCAGGCCTCACAAGGAATCGAAGGCAAAACTGAAACTGAAGCAGCCTCTGGTGTTGGATTTCCTCCTCCCTCCCCGTGCCTGCAGCAGCCAGAGCATCCCCACTGCTGCAGGTCCGTGCCTCTCCCAGGGCCAGGCTCTGCTCTGCTGTCACTGCTCCAGAAGCTGCCCAGGGAAATCAGAATCAAAGTGGCTCCAGAGTCACCAGTGTCACTCCAGGCCACAGAGCTGAGCAGCAGCAAACTGCAGGACTGAAATCCCACTGCAACCCTGCAAGTGCAGCAGGGGCACTGCCAGCCCCACGCACAGCCTGGGCTGAGCAATCCAGGTGTTTGGGAAGCTTCCTGCAAAACCAGAGTTGCACAGGGCTGCAGCTCAGGCCCAGCTCCCTTCAGCACCTTCCCAGGTGACCTGTGCAGCTCGAGGGGACACCAGGGAAGTGTGCACATGGTACAAAACTGGGAGGAGCTGCTGACTCCCCAAAGGCAGAGGCCCTGCAGACACAGCTGGACAAACCCGAGGGCTGGGAATCACAACTGTGTGAGGTTTAACACAGGCAGGTGCCACATTCTGCACCTGGGCTGGGACAGCCCTGGAGGCACCCACAGGCTGGGACAGAGGCTGGAGAGCAGCTCTGGGAGGGGACCTGGTCCTGGTGGATGGCAAGGGGGAATCTGAGTCAGCTGTGCCCTGGAGCCAGGAGGGACATGGGGGGCATCAGGGACAGCACTGAGGGAGGGACTGCCCTGCTCTGCACGGGGGAGGCCTCACCTCCAGCCCCGGGACTGGGCACTTCAATATAAACAACAACTAAAGCTGCTGGGGAGCATCCAAAGGAGGCCCATGGGCATGGGAAGGGCCTGGAGGGGCCACACGAGGAGCAGCTGAGGGCACTTGGAATGTCCAGCTGGAGGAGCTGAGCTCAGAGCTCCCCAGGGGCAGCTCGGGTCTGTGCTGCCTGTGACAGGGACAGCACCCAGGGAGCTGGAGCTGTGCCAGGGAGGCTCAGGCTGGATGTCAGCAAGGTTCTCCCCTCACCCACAGGTGCTGGGCACTGCCCAGGGGCTGGGCACGGCCCCAGAGCTCCAGGAGAGTTTGGGCAGCACTGCCAGGGGTGCCCAGGCTGGGATTGCTGGGGGTCTGTGCAGGTCCAGCAGCTGCACCCATGATCCCAGGGGCCCTTCCAGCTCAGGAGACTCTGTAGAAAGCTGTGCCAGAGAAGTTTTTCACTCTGCCCCAGCCAGGGAAGAGCTCTGAGCTCTGCCTGCCCTTTGCCATTTCACCAGAAGGTTTTTTCTCACAGCTTCCAGCTTCCCCTCCCGGCCAGAGGAGCCTCAGGCTGCCCAGGCTGACTCCAGGGACAGGAATGGGGTGTGTGGGTGCTGTGACAGCAGGGACAGGCACCCCCAGCACTCAGGTAGCAGGTGGACACAGGAAAGAGACGCTGAGAGGGAGCAGGAGGAGCAGTCCCAGCCCAGCAGCTGCAGAGCTGCCAGCTCTGAGCAGGCTGAGAGCTGCACTTCCTCCTGACATCACCTCACCCTCCTGTGGTGACAGCCCTCGCTCACGGCTTGTGCCATGTGGGGTTGGTTTAAAGGCACCCCTGACAGAAATGACAATTTTGGGCAGGCTTCAGGCCCTGCAGACATTTATTCCTGTTGCTCTCACAGTGCCTCTGCTCCATCAGGGACTAACAGGCACTAAGAAATACAAACTTCCCACTTCCACACCTCATCCAACAGCAATATGTGTGGCACTCAAATTCCACCTAAATCCGAGCCTGAGATTTTCAAGCTGGCCGCCAAAGTTTCATTTCCTGATATTTATTTGCCCAAGTTTCCCTCCAGACCAGAGTTAAGGTGCAGGTAAAAACAGTCCAGGAGGGGATAATAATGTCAATATTGGTTATTGCAGTGCTGGAGGCTGGGGAGGATCAAAACAAGGAGCAGGGAAGTCCATCAGGAGTGAGGGGAGGGTGGTGGGAGGAACAGGGAGCAGAGAGAGCAAAAGAAAAGTTCAAGTAGAGAAACACAGCAGCAGCCAGGAAAGACAACACACTCCTGCTTCCAATAACATTGAATCAAAGAGACACTTAAGAGCCTTTGTTGCTACTCCTGGTCACACAGAGGCCACATTCCTTCCCTGAGCCTTCCATAAACCCCCGACATCTGTGGATTTTCCGTGAAAAGGAGGTAAAACTGCAGCCCATAAATGTAATTGGGAGCAGGGCTGTGTTCCCCATGCATAGGGCCAGGAGTGAGGGACTGCTGCTCCGGGCCCAGGCTCGGTGTGTGATAGCCCGGCCCCAGCGCTGCCCTCTCTCATTAACTCACTCTATTAACTCCTCAATTAGTTCTTCAGGAATTCTGCATCCAGCAAAACAAGACCTCCCACAGACCTTCCTCTCTGCAAAGTTCTCTGAAGTTCTGTCAGGCTGGCACAGGCTCCCCAGGGAATGCCCGGGCTCCAGGAGCGTTTGGAGGGCGCTGCCAGGGATGCACAGGGGGGCATTTGGGGGTCCTGGGCAGGGCAGGAGCTGGACTGGATCATCCCCGTGGGTCCCTTCCAGCTCAGGATATTCCTTCATCCTATGATTGAAGCACCCAGCTCCTCCTCTGCTCTCAGCTCACCGACCTCACCCCTTTCCCCTGCACCATTTGCACCCAAATTTCCCAGTTATTCTTGTTCTACTCCTGTTCCAAACCCAAGATTTACTCCACTGAGAAAGTCTCCTATTTCCTGGCATTCCAGTTTGCCCATTTTTCTGGCTGAGCTGCAGCTCCTGCCCTTCAGGCACTCTGTTAAACCATCCTGCTGGATGACATCCATGGAGGCACAATCCTGAGCACAGAGCCCACCTGCACAGTGCTCACCTGCACACCTGGCTGCCAGCACGGAGAGCAGCACAGCTCATCCCCTGCTGCCAGCCCTGAGCTCTCCAGGCTCTGGTGAGCAGGGACAGCACCCAGGGAGCTGGAGCTGTGCCAGGGAGGCTCAGGCTGGATGTCAGCAAGGTTCTCCCTTCACCCACAGGCTGCTGGGCACTGCCCAGGCTCCCCAGGGATTGGGCACGGCCCCAGAGCTCCAGGAGAGTTTGGGGTGCCCAGGCTGGGATTGCTGGGGGTCTGTACAGGGCCAAGAGCTGCAGCCATGATCCTGGGGGCCCTTCCAGCTCAGGAGACTCTGTGGTTCTGTGATGCTGGAGTTCCTCTATACCACTGCTGAGCTCAGGGAAGAAAAGTTTTGGGTCCCCTCTGGCACCAGAAAACTCAGGGGAGACAAAAGGAAGCATTCCCTGCACAGAGCATGGAAAAGCACCACGGGAAAACACGGGGAGATCTCGGCACCAAAGAGACGAGGAAGCATTAACGAACCGACGCCCCCTTCTCGCTCAGGATCTCACTGTGGGGGCCAGCAGGGATGGGATTCCCTCCAGCTGCCTCCCAGTCCAGCCAGGAAACTGTGATCAGGACAGGGGGATCCCACTCTGGAACACAGCTGGGCCCCCAGCCCCCTGCTCCCCAGGGAAGCTCTGCCAGCAGTGGCCTGGAGCTTCCCAAAAACCCTGCAAGCCCACAGAGCGCTCTTCTCCTGGTAACAAACCCCTGAGCAGCAGCTCTCACACAGCGCTGCCTCGTCGTTATTATTTTTGACAGTTTCCAATTTGTGAAGTCAGAAATCCACCCTGTCCCTCCCACAGCACACGCAGAGCTCCTGGAACACCAGGCTGAGCAGGAGATGCTCCACAGCTCCTGCATCCCACAACAAACCTTCCTTCCCCCAGTGTGAGGCTCTGCAGGAACCTCTCCTGCACCACCTGCCCCACAGGCACCTGCTGCTGCACCACCAGGACACTGCCCCACATGCCTGGGTTTCAGCATGAATCCAAAGAAGCACAAAAACCACCAGGAATATCAGTGTACACACAGAGAGCAAGCCTTGGTTTCAGAGCAGTTTGTTCCTACCCAGCCCTCATCACCTTCTGCCGAGCAAATGTCACCCAGGCCAGCCCAAGCCATGATGTGCTCCCACTGACAGCCCAAAATTTAACTTTGCTTCCCATGAGATCACCATTGGTTGCCATGGAAATCCCTATACTACCATCCACCAAGGGTTTTTTTTTACCACTGAAGTATTTTGGCAGCATGCTCGCTTTTAAGTGTCAGGGTAATAAGAGAAAACATAAATGTTTCTTCTCTCATCAGGCTTTAAACAGAGCTTTATAACCCAAACCTGCTCCTAAGAGCTTGGTTCAAACTTGTGGGGCTGGGCAGCACTGGAATCACCACCTTCTCCTTTCTGACACAAAATAAACCATGAAAACAACCTGCAAGTTTTTAAAACATGAATTTCTAAGTGGGGGATCAAGTGAGGAAAAACCTCTCAGGCCCCTCCGAGTTCTCTCAGTTTCTCTTTTTCACTTCCTAGTTTGGCTTTTTTTTTAAGCTGGTGCAAAACAAGGCCCTCAAATTGAGCAGGGCCCTCCCAGCCTCTGCCAGGAGCCGCTTTCCTGTCAGATGAATCTTGTGGTGGTTCCAGCGGGGCCTCCACTCCTACCCCGGATTCTGGCCGTTCATGAAACCAGCACGGTGACATTTATGGCCAAAGTCTGCACCCTGAGGTGGGCAGGTCCCCAGGAGGGTGACACCCTTGGGAGGCTGATCCCCCTCCCGTGACCCCCGGGAGGGACCTGACCCCGGGAGGGGTGAGCTGACCTTAGGGAGAGGGACCCTGACACTGATCCCCCCGCTGTGACCCCGGGAGGGACCTGAGCCCCGGGATCAGCAGCAGAGCCCCGGAGGGGGGGCTGGGCTCTCGGGAAAGCGGCCAGACCCCCGGGAAAGGGATCTGAGCCCCGGGAAGGGGAGCAGACCCGTGCGAGGCGGATCTGACCCTCCAGAACGGGACCAGACAGCCGAGAGGGACTTGAGCCATGGGAGGGGAACCAGACCCCCAGGAAGGGGGACCCTCAGAAGGGTGATCTGACCCCCAGGAAGGAAAGCTGACCCCCGGAAGGGAGCTGAGCTCCGGGACTGACCTGACCCCCAGGAGGGGGACAAGAACCTCGAGAGGGGACCGGACCCTCGGGAAAGGGAGCAGAGCCCAGGGGGGTGATGTGACCCGCGGGCAGGGCACCCCCGGAAGGTGACCAGAGCCTGGGACAGCGCGCTGAGCCCAACAGGGAGACCTGAGCCCAGCCAGGGTGACCTGACCCCTGACCTTGGCACCGCCACCACTCCCGGCAGCTCCGGCCGCTCCCGGCCGGCCAGGTGCGATCCAGGAGCGCCCCGAGCCCGCAGCCCCAGCCCCAGCCCCGCCAGCCCGCCCCGCTCGCACCAAAACACGGCAAAAGGAAACTGTCACGCGCAGAGCAGGCGGATTTAACCCAGATCCGCACGGAACGAGGCGGCGGGACCACGGCCCAGCCCCGGACAGCGACTCGGCGGGGGAGGTTTTTAACCCCCCAAACGGTGCCGAACCCCCGGACCGCGGGGGGAGCCTCCGGGAGGCCGGAGAGGAGTCGGGGGAGCGGCGGGGCCCAGCCCGCGGCGCCGGGCCCAGCCCCGACCCCGGCCTCGCGAGGGCGGCGGTGACAGCCGCGGCTCACCTGCGGGTGCCGGGCTGCCCTCGGGCGCTGCCGGGCCGGGCTGCGGGCCGGGCCCGCAGGCTGGGCCGGCCGGGGCTGCGCGGGCAGCGGCGGCGGAGCGGCGGCGGCGGCGGCTCCAAAATGGCGGCGGCGCCGCGGCTCCCTCAGGGCGGGGGGAGAGGGGCGGGGCCGCGGGGGAGGGGCGGGGCCTGGGAGGGGGCGTGTTCATCAGTGGGCGTGGTTACTGTGAGTGGGCGGGGCCGGGCGGGGCCGCGGGACTCCGGGATGTGGAGATGGGGACAGGGATGGGGGACAGGGACAGGGATAGGGGGCGGGAACGGGGACGTGGAGATGGGGACACGGGGACAGGGGGACAGGGACAGGGGATAGGGGCGGGAACAGGGGACATTTAGACGGGGACACGGGAGACAGGGATGGGGACAGGGACAGGGGGATAGGGGCGGAATGGGGACGTGGAGATGGGAACACAGAGACAGGGGAACAGGGACGGGAATGGGGACATGGAGACGGGGACACGGGGACAGGGGATGGGGGATAGGGACGGGAACACCGGGACGGGAATGGGGACGTGGAGATGGGGATACAGGGACAGGGGGGATGGGGACACCGACATAAGGACATGGGCACGGGGGCAGGGATGGGCACGGGGATAGGGATGGGGACACGGACATGGGGACGCAGCAGGACGGGGATGAGGATGGTGAGACGGGGATCGCGACTCGAGGGGCGAGACGGGGGGGACAGGGACGGGAATGGAAGCGGGGATGGTGGGGGCGGGAATAGGGGACGAGGACAGGGGGGGGGGCCGAGGATGGGGATGGCTGGACAGGGACGGGGATGGGGGAACCCGGAACGGGGACAAAGGGGACGGAGACTCGGGGGCGGAGATGAAGACACGGGGGCGGGGACTGGGAGATGGTGGGACGGGGATGTGGCGGGGAATGAGACACGGGGACACTGGGACGAGGCGATGGCGACACAGGGACAGGGGGTCAGGGGTGGTGGGGCGGCCCCAGCCCGGGACAGCCCTCGGATGCCGGGCTGGGCGGGCTGCGACCGCCGGCGGGGGTCACGGCCTCGGGGGGAGCAGGAGGAGCACGAGGACAGCACCCCGCGGATGGGGGGACACGGGGACAGCGGGACCCCTTCCGTGGCCACGGCCTTTAGGTGTCCCCGCTGTCACTGCAAGGGGGGGACCCCAAAATGGGGGTCAGGGGACTGGGGGGGATGAGCACAGAGAAGGGAGGGGGAAAAGGAGACAGACGGAGCCGGGAGCCAGGCTGGAGCAGGGATCTCTGAGTCATGCTGGCAGCCTGGGCTCCTCGATCCGCTGTGGCCGTGCCCGGATTTGTCTTTGTCTCGCGGATAAACTGCTTTCCAAGTGCCAGCATCCTCCAGGAACCAGCAGGAAGCGATCCAATCCTTCATTCCAAAGTGAATTCCTGCCATGAGATTTACCACTAAGCTGCTCCGCGCTGCTCTCGCCCAGGCCTTGACCCTGCAAAGATTCCTGCACGTGGTTAAAGTTTACAGGGAAAACGTGGCCTTTGCCATGGGAGAAAAGAGGGACGGGTTTGTGCTGCCCCGCTGGCAGGGGGATGGAATCACGGGATCCTGGAATGGTCGGGTTGGGAGGGAGCTCAGGGCTCATCCCATGTCACCCCCCTGCCACAGGCCGGGCTTGGCCATGGGAGTGCTGCCACAGAAATGCCATGAAAAGTGTCCCCCGTGACTGAGGGGGTAAAATTCCTCATTTATGGACGCTTTGCCAGTGTGAGGGCTGCAAGGGAAGGACTCCAAGAATTTATACGGCGCCCAGTGTGGTAATTAGCACTTTGGTGGCCATTAATGCAGTTAAAAAATAGCACAACCTCGGGAGTTTCACTTCCCTGTTTCGTCTGTTGGAGGGAAATGGGCTTATAAAGCATTTTTGTGGCTTCTTGTGGCTTCTGGGGACAGGACGAAACCATCCAAGCAAATTCCCAAATCTTCCAGCCGCCCCCAGAGTTTATTCCCACCCCCAGGAGGGCCGGGGCTGTACAGCCTGACTCCTCCAGCTGATTTCTAGAGTTCCAACCTTGGAACAGCTTCCTTCTTCTCTGCTCCAGCCCTCTGGAACACGCTAAAATACAGCTGAACTCCGGGCTTGGCAGCAGCGGGGCCAGGAGCTGCCAGCTCCCTTCTCCCAGCAGGGACAGGGTCAGGGTCAGGGACAGGGACAGGGACAGGGACAGGGACAGGGACAGGGACCCCAGCCCGTGGTTCCAGGCTCTGGTTGTGACACAGGGCAGCTGGATCCCACCGGGAACAGCTGCTGGAATCTCGTCCAGCACTGACAGGAGGGGCTGAGCCCTGGCTGGACAGGGCTGGGAGCAGCCTGGGCTCACGGAACGTGTCCCTGTCCCTGGCAGGGGTGGCACTGGGCGGCATCAGGGACCCCTTCAATCCAAACCATTGCAGGGTTCCCCAGTTGTCAGAGTGTGTGTGCAGCCCCTCAGCACAAGGAGGCTGCAGAGCTGAGCCTGAGCAGGATTCCCAGCGGGAGCAGGAGCGGGCACACGCTGGGTGGGAGGCTGCAGGCCCAGAATAGGCTGTGGATGATGAAGAATTCTGGGATCTATTCTTGGCTCAGCATTGAGGCGTGATCTGGTGCCTCCAGCAGGCATCAGAACAGGATCTCCCAGCGCCAGTTTGACATTAACCTGAGCGGCCCTGCAGGGAGGAGGGGACGAGCTTCCCTCCCTCCTCCCGCAGCCGCAGCCTCTCCCGAGCACCCAGCGCTGCTCCGGGAGCTTTTCCAAACCCCAGCGTTTCTCTCTGGCTGCCTTTTGGGCCGAGTGAGCAGGGCTGGGAGAAATGACCCCAGCTCTGACCGGGGCTGGGTGAAATCCCCCAGATCTGACCAGGGCTGGGTGAAATCCCCCAGATCTGACCAGGGCTGGGTGAAATCCCTCAGATCTGACCGGGGCTGGGAGAAACCCCCCAAGCTCTGACCGGGGCTGGGCGAAATCCTACAGATCTGACCAGGGCTGGGTGAAATCCTACAGATCTGACCAGGGCTGGGTGAAATCCCCCAGCTCTGACCAGGGCTGAGTGAAATCCCTCAGCTCTGCCCCGGGCTGGGTGAAATCCCCCAGCTCTGACCAGGGCTGAGTGAAATCCCCCAGCTCTGACCAGGGCTGGGTGAAATCCCCCAGCTCTGCCCCGGGCTGGGTGAAATCCCCCAGCTCTGACCGGGGCTGGGTGAAATCCCTCAGCTCTGACCAGGGCTGGGAGAAATCCCCCAGCTCTGACAGGGACTGGGTGAAATCCCCCAGCTCTGACCAGGGCTGGGTGAAATCCCTCAGCTCTGACAGGGGCTGAGTGAAATCCCTCAGCTCTGACAGGGGCTGGGTGAAATCCCCCAGCTCTGACCAGGGCTGGGTGAAATCCCTCAGCTCTGACAGGGGCTGGGTGAAATCCCCCAGATCTGACCAGGGCTGGGAGAAATCCCCCAGCTCTGCCCCGGGCTGGGTGAAATCCCTCAGCTCTGACCAGGGCTGGGTGAAATCCCTCAGCTCTGACAGGGACTGGGTGAAATCCCCCAGCTCTGAGTGCCCGAGGAGCAGCTCGCATTCCCTCCCTGCGGCCGCAGGGAATGTCCCCGGCTGCTCTGGGAGCGTTGCCCCGCCTGGCAGTGCGGGAGCAGGGGCAGCCAGGGCAGCGGCTCCTGCGGGGCCGGCCTGCACAGATAATTATAGCCGGCAGGGTTGGGCAATGTTGTGTTTGCGGGGTTGCTGGGGAGATGAGCAGCAGCAGCCCCAGCGCTGCCCCGGCAGCTCCGAGCTCGGCACCGCCAACCTTCCCAAATATGGTCCAGCAGCAGCGCGGAGCTCCCAGCTCGGCCCGGCTCTGGGATCGGAGCCTCAGAGCCTCTCCGAGTGCGTCCGACTCCTCCCTCCGGGAAAATCCCACTGGGCAGCGTCCCCTGCCCCGCAGCAGCACCCCCGGGCTGGGCAGGGCCCGACCCCAGCGGGGCTCCGGCCGGGAATACCCCGGGGCAGGTCAGGGAAAACCTCCTGTACAGCCAGGCTGGCAGAGCTGGGGGTGCTCACAGGGCAGGAGAAGGATCCAGGCAGAGCCCAGAGCCCTGCAGGGCCTGGAGGGGCTCCAGCAGAGCTGCAGAGGGGCTGGGGACAAGGACAGGGACAGGAGCAGGGAATGGCTCCCACTGTCACCCCAGGGCAGGGCTGCTGGGATCTGGGGCAGGAATTGCTGCTGGGCTGGAATTGGCAGAGCAGCTGTGGCTGCCCCTGGATCCCTAGGCTGGACACTGGGGCTGGAGCAGCTGGGGCAGTGGGAGGTGTCCCTGCCACGGTGGCACTGGGGGGCTCTGGGGTCCCTTCCCACCCAAACCATCCCAGGTTCTGTGATTCCAACACTTGCCTGTCCTGCCTCGTGACTCTGGGAAATTCTCTGTGAAGGAATGGGGACACTGGGTGTGACCTTCTGCTCAGGACACTTCCCTGCTTCCTGTGCTTCCATCCTGATGGAAACCTCCAGCCCTCACTTTTACTGCTCAGATGCTCTATTGCCCTTTTTATTCACAGTTAAATTTCTTCTGCTTTGCCAGGCAGGAATGTTTGTGTGGCTGTAGTGAAATCAGCCATGGAAGAAACCTGGGACAAGATTAAAACTGATTTTTATTGTGGGACAAAGAGTTACTGAGGAAAAAATACCCAATATTTTTTATTCATATTTGTCTTATATTTTCCTCCTGTCCCTTGTCTGGCAAGGGAGCAAGAATCAGCTCCAAGTGTGGCAAGTGCAAATGTAGTGTTGCAGGCTTTATTACCCGCCTGTAATAAATCATAATCAGCATTAATTAGCAGTTCATGGCACAGGGCAGTGTTTAAGTGCAGCTCCTCTGCTCCCGGAGCAGGAGACTTCGACAAGGATGTTAAAGGGCTGAAATGGAACAAACAGCACGGCGGAACCACAGAAGTGCCACAAATAAATAACTAAACCCAGGGGGAGCTCAACAGCCTGGCCACCCATGGAATTCCTGTGCAAACAGCTCCTGGCAGGAGCTGCCGTGTCACCCCACACTCGGGGTGCCCGGGGGACACTCGGTGTCACCTGGAGCCCTCCGGGCACTCTGCAGCCACCGAGTGCTTCAGCTGGAACCAGTCCCATGGCAGGGACACCTCCCACTGTCCCGGCTGCTCCAGCCTGGCCTGGGGCACTGCCAGGGTGCAATTGTTCCTTCTCACACTTTCTCTTTACTCCTCCTCTGCTCCGGGCCTGGCCCTGGTAATAAACAACCCTGCAAAGTGCCAGGGTGTTCCTCACCTGCCACAAATCTGATTTATCCCCCAGAATTCTCAGATGTCTCTGAGCAGGAAGCAGCTCTTGCACTGAATTCACGTGCCCAGAATCCCACAAAGATCACAAAAAACCATCCTGGTCACCCTTTGCCTTGGGAACACCCCGGGGCTCCCCATTCCCGGGATAAACTCCTCCAAATGGAATTGATGGCATTTCCTCACCTCTAGAAATGCAAGGAAAATTAATCCACAAACACCAGAGGTTTATGTCCAAAAGGAGACAGAGGAGTCCTTTTTGCTTTATTCGAATAAAGGGAGAGGCCATGGGGCATTCCCCTGGGATCTCTCAAATTTTTGGAGGACGCAGCCTCCTTTTACCCCAATTTCCCTCTCTCTTTCCCCATTGCTGAGGTACTCGAGAGGCACAGACTTCCCAAACACCTGACACCTGACATTCCCCTCTAATGTACAACCCTCCCTTTTAATTTTTAATTCTTGTAGAATTCATAGTTTCCCCCCTGTTGCTCCTTTCATCTTCTGTTACCCAGTTTCATTTACCAGCAAACCTACAGTTTGTTTGTAAAGGCAAATCTCTTTTCCCATTCATCAATCAGTGGAATCCCTCCCATTGCTTCTTTTATCTCTAGGTGCTAACTTCATCTACCATCAAATCTACAGTTTGTTTGTAAAGACAAATGTAACATTCCTCTCAGAAACGTAACTGAGGCGTCAGGTACCTCCTACAATAGAATAATAAATAGAAGAACTCACTTTCAAGCGAAAGTCACTTTCAGGCCAGGTCACACAATTAATTGTGCGTTACACCAGGGCGGGTTTGTGTCAATTCTCCTGTAGAAAAATGTCATTTTTTTCAGCCCTTTGTGAGCTTGCCTTGTGGAAATCTCCTCCTCAACCCGGCAGGAGGGAGCTCGGGGAGGGTCAGACCGGGCACAGCCGGGGTCGGACAGGGCCTGGAAGGCACACACGGGGGTCAGACAGGTCCTGGAAGGCACACACGGGGCTGGGACAGGTCCTGGAAGGCACACACGGGGGTCAGACAGGTCCTGGAAGGCACACACGGGGTCAGACAGGTCCTGGAAGGCACACACACGGGGCTGGGACAGGTCCTGGAAGGCACACACGGGGGTCAGACAGGCCCTGGAAGGCACACACGGGGCTGGGACAGGTCCTGGAAGGCACACACGGGGGTCAGACAGGTCCTGGAAGGCACACACGGGGGTCAGACAGGTCCTGGAAGGCACAGCCGGGGTCAGACAGGTCCTGGAAGGCACACACGGGGGTCAGACAGGTCCTGGAAAGCACACACACGGGGGTCAGACAGGTCCTGGAAGGCACACACGGGGGTCAGACAGGTCCTGGAAAGCACACACGGGGGTCAGACAGGTCCTGGAAAGCACACACACGGGGGGTCAGACAGGTCCTGGAAGGCACACATGGGGGGTCAGACTGGTCCTGGAAGGCACACAAGGGGCTCGGACAGGTCCTGGAAGGCACACACAGGGGGTCCCACAGGTCCTGGAAGGCACACACGGGGCTGGGACAGGTCCTGGAAGGCACAGCCGGGGCTCAGACAGGCCCCTGGAAGGCACACACGGGACTCCGGACAGAACCTGGAAGGCACACACGGGGGTCAGACAGGTCCTGGAAGAGCACACACGGGGGGTCAGACAGGGCCTGGAAAGCACACACGGGGGCTCGGACAGGTCCTGGAAGGCACACACGGGGGGTCCCACAGGTCCTGGAAGGCACACACGGGGGTCAGAAAAGCCCTGGAAGGCACACACGGGGGGGTCAGACAGGCTCTGGAAGAGCACACACGGGGGGTCAGACAGGTCCTGGAAGGCACACACGGGGGTCAGACAGGCTCTGGAAGGCACACACGGGGGTCAGACAGGTCCTGGAAGGCACACACGGGGGTCAGACAGGTCCTGGAAGGCACACATGGGGGGTCTCACAGATCCTGGAAGGCACACACGGGGGGTCAGACAGGTCCTGGAAGAAGCACACATGGGGGGTCTCACAGATCCTGGAAGGCACACACGGGGGTCAGACAGGCTCTGGAAGGCACACACGGGGGTCAGACAGGTCCTGGAAGGCACACACGGGGGTCAGACAGGTCCTGGAAGGCACACACGCGGGTCGGACGCCGAGCGCTGAAGCCGTCGTGGGTCCCACAGCCCCGATCCCCGCGGAGCCCTCACGCCGCCGCCATGACACCTGCACAGCCCCGCCCGCGCCGCTCTGCGCGCCCGCTCCCGTCTCGATGGTAAGGGCGGCGCTCTCGGGACCTCCCGGCCGGCAGGGGGCGCGCTGGGGCGGTGGCGGTGGCGAGGGGTGGAGTCCTCCCGGCCGGCAGGGGGCGCGGCGCGGAGCGGGGCGCGGCGCGGGGCTCTCGGGACCTCCCGGCCGGCAGGGGGCGCGGCGCGGGGCGGGCCGCGCGCGGGCGGCGCCGCCATGGACGCGCTGAGCCGGGCCGGGCCGCGGCCCCGCCGCGCCGCCGCCGCCGCCGCCGCCTCACCCCTGCCCTGGAGCCGCTTCTCCGCCTGGATCGACTGCGTGTGTGTGGTGACCTTCGACCTGGAGCTGGGACAGGCCATGGAGGTGCGCCGCTGCCGGACGGGCACGGGCGCAGCGCGACGGGGAGCGGGGGGGACGCGGGGGGCAGGGATCGGCGCTGTGAGGGGAGCGGGGTGGACACACACGGGGGATCGGGAATGGGACACGGAGATCGGGATTGGGAACAGGGGATCGGGATTGGGACACGGAGATCGGGATGGACACACACGGGGGATCGGGAATGGGACACGGAGATCGGGGCTGGGGACACGGGAGATCGGGAATGGGACACGGGGATCGGGAATGGGACACGGGGATCAGGAATGGGGACACGGGGATTGGGATGGACACACACGGGGGATCGGGAATGGGACACGGGGATCGGGATTGGGACACGGAGATCAGGGATGGACACACACGGGGGATCGGAAATGGGACACGGAGATCGGGAATGGGACACGGAGATCGGGAATGGGACACGGGGATCGGGAATGGGACACGGAGATCGGGATTGGGATACGGGGATGGGGATTGGGACACGGAGATCGGGAATGGGACACGGGGATCGGGGCTGGGACACGGAGATCGGGAATGGGACACGGAGATCGGGAATGGGACACGGAGATCGGGAATGGGGCACGGGGATCGGGATTGGGACACGGAGATCGGGAATGGGGCACGGGGATCGGGATTGGGGACACGGAGATCGGGATTGGGACACGGAGATCGGGAATGGGGCACGGGGATCGGGATTGGGACACGGAGATCGGGATTGGGATACGGGGATCGGGGATTGGGACACGGAGATCGGGATTGGGATACGAGGGGATCGGGATTGGGACACGGAGATCGGGATTGGGACACGGAGATCGGGAATGGGACACGGGGATCGGGAATGGGACATGGAGATCGGGAATGGGACACGGGGATCGGGACTGGGGAGCTGAAAAAGGGAATCGGGGTTGGGGTGAGGGTGGGGGATTGAGAGAGGGAATCGGAATAGGGAGGTGGAAAAGGGGGTTTAGGGACTGGGGGTGTGGAGGGATCAGGGATGGGGAGAGGGATCAGGGATGGAGGAGTGAAAGGGAATGAAGGATGGGACAGAGGGAATTAGGAATGGAGTGTGGGAAAAAGCGGGATTAGGGATGGAGAGTGAAAAGCGGGATGAGGAATGGAGTGTTGAAAAAGCAGGATTAAGAATAAAGAGTGGGAAAAGCGGGATTGGGAATGGAGAGTGAAAAGTGGGATGAGGAATGGAGAGTGAAAAGTGGGATTAGAAATGGAGAGTGGGAAAAGCAGTATTAGGAATGGAGGGTGAAAAACAGGATTAGGGATGGAGTGTGGGAAAAGCAGGATTAGGAATGGAGAGTGGGAAAAGCGGGATTAGAAATGGAGAGTGGGAAAAGCAGGATTAGGAATGCAGTGTGGGAAAAGCAGGATTAGGAATGCAGTGTGGGAAAAGGAGGATTAGGAATGCAGTGTGGGAAAAGCAGGATTAGGAATGGAGTGTGGGAAAAACGGGATTAGGAATGGAGAGTTCCCTGGAATATCCCAGTGCTGGTGCTGAAGGAGGATTTGGCATTTCTGGTTGATTGTGGGAGCCTCTCCTTCCTCTGCCTCTTTTGGGGAGATTGCTCTGGTTTGCAGAGGATTGAGCCTTCCCAGTTTAAAATGCTGGAGCTTCCAAAGGGAATGGGAAGCAGGAGGGACCAACTCCACCTCCTGGCTGCTCCCTTGCCTTGAATTGTTTCTTTGATTGTTTCTTACCCCTGAGCCTGAAAGTGAATAAAAGCATCTCCTCCAGATCCAAGCTTCACCTGTTTGATCCTTTTTCCTGCAAAACCAGGCCTGAAATACCCCAAGAAAGGAATGCTGGGATAATAATTAGCATTGAGTGCTTTGTAGTTGTGTTTTGGTGTGTGAAGGTGGGTTCTCACCTGTCTGCCTTTGTGAGGAGGGGCCTTTGTGGATGAGGGATGCAGGAATGTTGTTTGTTCATCCCTGCAAAGGGATTTTTCTTCTTTTTCTTCCTTGTCTCCCTTTGTCTGTCAGTGGGAAAATGTTCCTTATGTGGCAGGAATGACTTAGGAGAACTGGGAACATCTCAGTGGGGATGGCAGAGCCCCACTGTCCCCAGTTTGGAAAAGCTTTGTGGGTTTCTGTTCCAGAGGGAAGAGAAGGAGCAGGGATGAGCCATGGGGAGGGAAGGAGGAGCAGGAGGACCTGGGGGGCTCTGGGGGCACCAGTTTAGGGGTCTGGGGGTACAAACCTGGAGAGTCCCTGAAATTCTACTCTGAGAGATTCAGAAATTCCAAAGACTCTGAGGAAGATCCCAAAGGTTCTGGAATTAAGCAATTCCCACTCTGCTTCCACAGACAGTGGAGAAGCTGTTGGAGAGCAGAACCCAAATCAAGGCAGGAATAAAACTGAATTCCTGTTTCTGGCCCCTCCACCTTCAAATAATCACTTTAGGATGTGATTGGAGCCCTTTTGGGCTGCTCTGGGGACATCCAGGGGTCTCTTACTTGTCCTGAGTTCCTTTTCATTTGCCTTTTTTTGGCTTTTGAAAAGTTATAGTGACTCGGATTCCTTTTGGTTTGGATTTGAGGTTTTTGAGGTTTTGAGCTTTTGGATATTTGATGAATTCCCTGCACTCCAAACAAAGAGAAACATCAGAGTTAAAGTTAAGGGGAAGCAGGGGTGTGGAATCCCAGATGGATTGAGGTTGGAAAAGATCTCTGAGATCGTCAGTCCCAGCCCTGGGGGTTAAAACTGATTTTCCAACCGTTCTCCTGCAGAAAATCCCCCCCAAAATCCAGCAGGGGAAGCAGAAGCCTTGTCCCAACTCCTGCTCTGAGTTAGGCAGCAGATGTTGAGGAAAGCACAATTCCTGGGACTCAGAGGCTCCTGAGGGATCAGGATCAAATTTCCAGGGCTCCCACTGCTGGCCTGGCCGTGATTCCCTGGGAATTCACAGGATGAATGTTGATTTAGGTGGGGATTAATTAGTCCCAGCCACAGGGAGGTGTTGGGGTCCTGATGCAGAGAGGGGGAGCAGGGCAGTGATGCCCTGGGAGAATCCCAACCCCTTCCCACTGCAGCAGGCCAGCCCCATCCCTGCAGCTGCTCTGGGATCATTCTGCCTCAGGATCTTGCAGCTTTTCTCTCTCAGCTCAGCTCAGCTCAGCTCAGCTCAGCTCAGCTCAGCTCTCAGGGAGGGCTCTCCAGCGCTGCTGTTAATTGGGAATTTGGCTGGCTCGGCTGGAGCACCGCCCTTGCCAAGGGAATTGTCAGAGCTGGGTGAACTTCCAGCCCCTGGCACGGGGCCACCCGGGCTATTTTTAGCCTGGAAGGAGAGCCAGGCTGCTTTGAGCTGCTGGCTGGAGCAGCAGCTGCCTCTGGAGCAAGCTGAGATCGGAGCTGGGCAGGTCCTTCCTGCTCCGCTGCAATTCCTGCAGCAGGGGCTCTGTGCCCAGGTGAGACCCCAGCTGCAGAGCTGCCCTGGGGACACAGCAGCAGCACCTGGAGCTGTGCAGGGCTGGAGCCCCTCAGCTCCCAGGGATCCAGGCTGGCAGAGCTGGGGGTGCTCACAGGGCAGGAGAAGGATCCAGGCAGAGCTCAGAGCCCTGCCAGGGCCTGGAGGGGCTCCAGGAGAGCTGCAGAGGGGCTGGGGACAAGGACAGGGACAGGAGCAGGGAATGGCTCCCACTGCCCCAGGGCAGGGCTGCTGGGATCTGGGGCAGGAATTGCTGCTGGGCTGGAATTGGCAGAGCAGCTGTGGCTGCCCCTGGATCCCAGGCTGGACACTGGGGCTGGAGCAGCTGGGACAGTGGGAGGTGTCCCTGGCCTGGCACTGCAGGGGTGGCACTGGGGGGCTCTGGGGTCCCTTCCCACCCAAACCATGCCAGGATTCCCTGACTCTGTGCCTGCTGTGCTCTCCATGGATTGTCAGAAGCACAGAGCCAGGCTGGAGGAGCCCTCCAAGGCCGCCAAGTCCAGCACTGATGGAATTCCTCCCTCCTGGGCTGTTGAACCCTCCCAGTGCTGCTCTCCCACCCCTCTCCCCACACCCACCTGCTCTTTCCCATCTCCATTTCCACCCTGTCCCTCCCGTGTGTCCTGCCCTGCTCCTGACAGAACAGATGTTTGCACATCTGGAATGCTCCCAGAGGATTTGGGGCTGTTCATTCACTCACCCATCAGCTCTCAAGATTAAATCTAGAGCAGGAGCCTTTGGGTCTGTCCCTAAGTGCAGATAAACCCGGGTTCAGTGCCAGGTCCAGAGTTAAATCCTGCCAGGTGCTTTGCTGTGGGGTCTCTTGGGATGGGGAGGAGTGTCTGTGTGTGGAGCTGTGGGCACAGGGGTGACACAGGGGCTCTGCTCTCTCCACAGCTGGTGTACCCCCACGACTTCAGGCTCACCGAGAAGGAGGTAACCACCCTTCCTTCCCTCCTGCTTTTCATTCATCCACTTCCTTTTCATTCCCCCTTCCTTCCCTCCTGCTTTTCATTCATTCATTTCCTTTTCATTCCCCCTTCCTTCCTGCTTTTCATTCATTCATTTCCTTTTCATTCCCCCTTCCTGCATTCCTGCTTTTCATTCATTCATTTCCCTTTCATTCCCCCTTCCTGCATTCCTGCTTTTCATTCGTTCATTTCCCTTTCATTCCCCCTTCCTGCATTCCTGCTTTTCATTCATTCAGTTCCTTTTCATTCCCCCTTCCTTCATTCCTGCTTTTCATTCATTCATTTCCCTTTTCATTCCCCCTTCCTGCATTCCTGCTTTTCATTCATTCATTTCCTTTTCATTCCCCCTTCCTGCATTCCTGCTTTTCATTCATTCATTTCCCTTTCATTCCCCCTTCCTTCATTCCTGCTTTTCATTCATTCAGTTCCTTTTCATTCCCCCTTCCTGCATTCCTGCTTTTCATTCATTCATTTCCCTTTCATTCCCCCTTCCTTCATTCCTGCTTTTCATTCGTTCATTTCCCTTTCATTCCCCCTTCCTGCATTCCTGCTTTTCATTCATTCAGTTCCTTTTCATTCCCCCTTCCTGCATTCCTGCTTTTCATTCATTCATTTCCCTTTCATTCCCCCTTCCTTCATTCCTGCTTTTCATTCATTCATTTCCTTTTCATTCCCCCTTCCTGCATTCCTGCTTTTCATTCATTCAGTTCCTTTTCATTCCCCCTTCCTGCATTCCTGCTTTCCCCTCCTTTGAGAGCAGCTCTCAGGTGGGTCTCACTGGGTGTTGGTTCTTTTGCAGAAAACGAGCATCTGCTACCTGTCCTTCCCAGACTCCTACTCAGGTGGGTGGCAGCAGGGGTGACAGAGGTGTCCCTGCTGGAAGGACAATTCCTGGGGTGCAGCAGGGCTGACGGGGGGCAGGGAGCCCCTCGGGGCTGAGCCAGAGCCTCCCTGTGCTGGGTGGGAAATGCCCAGTGTGGGCAGGAGGGGCGGCAGCTCTCACATTCCTGTGCTTGGGAGCAGGAGCTGTGTTTATACATCACAAGAGACAAAGAAATAAATCTGCTCATCCAGGCAGGCCCTGGGGCTTTGAGGGTTTGGTTTCTGCACTTCCATGGAATCCTGGGATGGTTTGGGATAGGAGGGACCCCAGGGCCCCCCAGTGCCAGGGCAGGGACACCTCCCACTGTCCCTCTGCTCCAGCCCCAGTGCCCAGCCTGGGATCCAGGGAAACCCTTTGTTCTAGATTCCCTTTCCCTTTTCCTTTCCATTTCACTCCTTTCCCTCCTTTTCTCCTTTCCCTCTCCCCTCCCTGTTGGATTTCTCTGCTTTGCCTCCCCCTCTGTCCCTCCCCATTCCCGTGCTGCATTTCCCACATCCCCACCCCATCCTGGAGCCCTTCCCAGCTCTGTGTCCCTGTGTCTGTCTGTCTGCCCCAGGTGGACACCCAGCTCAGTTTGCTGTCTGTCTGTCTGTCCCAGGTGGACACCCAGCTCAGGTTGCTGTCTGTCTGTCTGTCTGTCCCAGGGGGACACGCAGCTCAGTTTGCTGTCTGTCTGTCTGTCCTAGGGAACACCCAGCTCAGTTTGCTGTCTGTCTGTCTGTCCTAGGGAACACCCAGCTCAGGTTGCTGTCTGTCTGTCTGTCTGTCCCAGGGGGCCTCGGGGACACGCAGTTCAGTTTGCTGTCTGTCTGTCTGCCCCAGGGGGTCACCCAGCTCAGTTTGCTGCCTGTCTGTCTGTGTGTCTGTCTGTCCCAGGGGACACGCAGCTCAGGTGTCTGCCTGTCTGTCTGTGTGTCTGTCTGTCCCAGGGGGACACGCAGCTCAGGTGTCTGTCTGTCTGTGTGTCTGTCTGTCCCAGGGGACACCAGCTCAGGTTGCTGTCTGTCTGTCTGTGTGTCTCTCTGTGTGTCTGTCTGTCCCAGGGGGCCTCGGGGACACGCAGTTCAGTTTGCTGCCTGTCTGTCTGTGTGTCTGTCTGTCCCAGGGGACACGCAGCTCAGGTGTCTGTCTGTCTGTCTGTCTGTCTGTCTGTCCCAGGGGACACCAGCTCAAGTTGCTGTCTGTCTGTCTGTGTGTCTGTCTGTGTGTCTGTCTGTCCAGGGGGCCTCGGGGACACGCAGCTCAGGTTGCTGTCTGTCTGTCTGTGTGTCTGTCTGTCCCAGGGGACACGCAGCTCAGGTGTCTGTCTGTCTGTCTGTCTGTCTGTCTGTCCCAGGGGACACCAGCTCAGGTTGCTGTCTGTCTGTCTGTGTGTCTCTCTGTGTGTCTGTCTGTCCAGGGGGCCTCGGGGACACGCAGCTCAGGTTGCTGTCTGTCTGTCTGTGTGTCTGTCTGTCCCAGGGGACACGCAGCTCAGGTTGCTGTCTGTCTGTCTGTGTGTCTGTCTGTCTGTCCCAGCTGGACACGCAGTTCAGGTTGCTGTCTGTCTGTCTGTGTGTCTGTCTGTCCAGGGGGCCTGGGGGACACGCAGTTCAGTTTCCGGCTGCGCCAGGCCGGCGCTCGCCGCTCCCCGTTCCAGGACGACGGCCGCTACAACCGGGAGGCGCCGCCCGCCCTGCAGGTGGGTCCTGCCGGGGGTCCTGCCCGGGGTCCCTCTGGGAGACCCTCCCTGCCTTTGTTCAGCACAGGCCTTTCCTCCCGTGCTCACAGGGAGCTGCTGGCTCAGGGAATTGGGTCAGGGAGATCAGAGATTGAAATGAATCCAGGAGAGGGATCTGAATTGAGTCAGGGGCACCCCCAGCTGTTTTGGGAGATGGAGTGGAATTGAGGAGACCCCAGCTCCACTGGGAGAGGGAACTGCACTGGGGATCCTGGCAGAGGGAACTGAATCAGGGACACCTCCCACTGTCCCAGCTGCTCCAGCCCCAGTGTCCAGCCTGGGATCCAGGGGCAGCCACAGCTGCTCTGCCAATTCCAGCCCAGCAGCAATTCCTGCCCAAATTCCCACCCCAAGCTCCTCTCTAGGAAGGAATTTTGGGGTCTGGGGGCTGCACTGGGAATCTCAGGACTCCAGGAAGGGTCTCCCTTCTCTTTTCCATCCCCAAATTCCATAAAAATCCCTCAGGATGGATTCTGAGCATCCTTGATCCCAGAATCCCAGAGTGGTTTGGGATGGGATCCATGGCCCTTCAATCCCATCCCATCCCAATCCCACCCTCCCAGGCTGCTCCAGCCTTTCCTGGGACACTGCCAGGGATCCAGGGATTCTCTGCCAATTCCAGCCCAGCAGCAATTCCTGCCCCAGATCCCAGCAGCCCTGCCCTGTGGCAGTGGGAGCCATTCCCTGCTCCTGTCCCTGTCCTTGTCCCCAGCCCCTCTGCAGCTCTCCTGGAGCCCCTCCAGGCCCTGGCAGGGCTCTGGGCTCTGCCTGGATCCTTTCCCTTCCCTCCCAGCCTGGCTCCAGTCATGTGTCCCCATGGGAAGCTCTCTTGGAGGGCTGGGATGGACACTGGGATGTTTCAGAGTAGGGGGTGGCTCAGGAGGGGTTGGTGACAGTGGGGCTGGGCTATCCCTCACTGTCCCTCTCTGTCCCTCTGTCTCTGTGTCCCTGTGTCCCTCTGTCCCTCTCTGTCTCTCTGTCCCTGTGTCCCTCTGTCCCCTCTGTCCCTCTGTCCTTCTGTCCCTTTCTGTCCCTGTGTCCCTGTGTCCCTGTGCCCCTCTGTCCCTGTGTCCCTCTGTCCCTCTGTCCCTCTGTCCCTGTGTCCCCGTGTCCCTCTGTCCCTCTGTCCCTCTGTCCCTCTCTGTCCCTGTGTCCCTCTGTCCCTCACTGTCCCTCTCTGTCCCTCTCTGTCCCTCTGTCCCTCTGTCCCTCTGTCCCTGTGTCCCTGTGTCCCTCTCTGTCCCTCTCTGTCCCTGTGTCCCTCTGTCCCTGTGTCCCTGTGTCCCACTGTCCCTGTGTCCCTCTGTCCCTCTGTCCCTGTGCCCCCTGCCCTGTGTCCCCCTGTCCCTGTGTCCCTCTGTCCCTGTGTCCCTGTGTCCCTCTGTCCCTGTGTCCCTCTGTCCCTGTGCCCCTGTGCCCCTGTGTCCCTCTGTCCCTGTGTCCCTGTGTCCCTCTGTCCCTCTGTCCCTCTGTCCCCCGTGTCCCTGTGTCTCTGTGTCCCTCTGTCCCTCTGTCCCTGTGTCCCTCTGTCCCTGTGCCCCTCTGTCCCTGTGCCCCTGTGTCCCTCTGTCCTGTGTCCTGTGTCCTCTGTCCCTGTGCCCCCTGCCCCTGTGTCCCCGTGTCCCTCTGTCCCTCTGTCCCTGTGTCCCTGTGTCCCGTGTCCCTGCAGTGTCCCCTGTAGCTGAGAGGCCGCTCACTATTTCGGGTACGTGTACTTCCGGCAGGTCAAGGACAGCTCCATGAGGAGGGGCTACTTCCAGAAGGTCAGTGCTGAGTCCAGAATCCCAAATCCCTGGGGCTGGAAAAGCCCTCCCAGTCCAATCTCTGCCTGACCCCACCTTGTCCCCAGCCCAGAGCACTCAGGAATTCCCTGGGCACTCCAGGGACTGGGATCCAGCTCCCCCAGGCAGTTCCATCCCTGCCCACCCTTCCCACGGGGAAATTGCAGCTGTTGCCCACCCTGCCCTGCCCTGCCCTGCCCTGCCCAGCCTGAGGCCGTTCCCTCTCCTCCTGTGGGGACATCTCAGTCCCAGCAGTGTCCTGAGCTTTGTGCCCTGCAGCTCCAGGAGTTTCTTTCTGACTCCTGCTGATGCAGAAATCAGTTTTTCCATCCCCACTAAACCAGTGAGCGTTCCACTGGAGCAGTGGGATTGCTCAGGGGAGGAATTGTCACACTTGGATGAGGTTTGAATTCAAATGGCCAAGTTTGGGGTTGGACAGGAGGTGTGTAAATGACTCCTGCATTCCTAATTAAAGCACTCATTGGTGGTTAGAGAAGAGGAGAATCAGTGTGACAATGGAGCCCCCAGTGGGGCTGGGTTGGGGCAGCTGTAGAAAACAGGGATTGATTTCACAAGGAAGCCCCAATCAGAACAAAAAGGGCCTTGCTGGACACGATTCCTTCCAAGTTATTCCTTTGTCCTTCCCCAGCATTCCTTGACTTTGTTTGTCTGCCCAGTTCCCATTTCAGCAGTCACTCCCCACTGCTAACAAAGTTATTTATGTTATTAGACTAATACTAAGAAATTTTGTCTGATTACAGGGTGACCTTTCTCAGCCAATACTGTTCTGGCACACACACTAATTCTAAGACTTTTGTCACCTTTACAATTACTTTTTTTAAAATATCATAAACTTTATAGCTAAAAACTATAAACTATAAAGTTTATAGCTAAACTTTTCTCAGCTTAACATGTTTCTGCTTTAAGCTTTAAATTTAATTTTTTGTTTTTAGCACCTAAGCCTGGAAGCTTTTCCCAAGGCAAACCTTATGCTCTTTTCTAGACTTTGATTTGCAGCCCCAGTGTTCTGAGAATTCCTTGCATTTTGATATCCCAACATTCTGAGCTGGGTTTTTTTAAGTCCATGCCCCCCTGAGCAGCAGAGGGATGTGCAGAGCTGGGTCAGGGGGTGCTGATCCCAGGTGTGCCATCCCCAGTCCCTGGTGCTGGTGTCCCGCCTGCCCTACGTGAAGCTGTTCCAGTGCCTGCTGCAGCTGATTGCTCCCGAGTACTTCGACAAGCTGGAGCCCTGCCTGGAGGCAGGTGAGCTGGGGCAGGGATGCAGCTGCAAAACAGCTGGAATGCTCCGGAGGGCTCCGTGCTGAGCAGTCCCAGGGGGAGGAGCTTTGTCCCGAGTGTCCCAGGGGATAGCCAGGGTGCAGGGGGGTGGGGAGGGGATGGGGCTGTCGGTGTAGGGTGTTCTCAGGGAGTGGGGGGAGGGATTTCCAGGGAGTGCAGGGTGTTCCCAAGGAGTGCAGGGTGCTCCCATGGAGTGCAGGGTGTTCCCACGGACTGCAGGTTGTTCCCAATGAGTGCAGGGTGTTCCCAAGGACTGCAGGTTGTTCCCAATGAGTGCAGGGTGTTCCCAATGAGTGCAGGTTGTTCCCAATGAGTGCAGGGTGTTCCCAATGAGTGCAGGGTGTTCCCAAGGGTGCAGAGTGTTCCCAAGGAGTGCAGGGTGTTCCCAGTGAGTGCAGGGTGTTCCCAAGGGGTGCAGGGGTGTTCCCAGTGAGTGCAGGGTGTTCCCAATGAGTGCAGGGTGTTCCCAAGGGGTGCAGGGTGTTCCCAGTGAGTGCAGGGTGTTCCCAATGAGTGCAGGGTGTTCCCAATGAGTGCAGATTGTTCCCAAGGAATGCAGGGTGTTCCCAAGGGGTGCAGGGTGTTCCCAAGGAGTGCAGGGTGTTCCCAGTGAGTGCAGGGTGTTCCCAAGGGGTGCAGGGTGTTCCCAGTGAGTGCAGGGTGTTCCCAATGAGTGCAGGGTGTTCCCAAGGGGTGCAGGGTGTTCCCAATGAGTGCAGGGTGTTCCCAAGGGTGCAGAGTGTTCCCAAGGAGTGCAGGGTGTTCCCAATGAGTGCAGAGTGTTCCCAAGGAGTGCAGGGTGTTCCCAATGAGTGCAGGGTGTTCCCAGGGAGTGCAGAGTGTTCCCAAGGAGTGCAGGGTGTTCCCAATGAGTGCAGAGTGTTCCCAAGGAGTGCAGGGTGTTCCCAATGAGTGCAGGATGTTCCCAGTGAGTGCAGGGTGTTTCCAGGTAATATAGGGTGTTCCCAAGGAGTGCAGGGGTGTTCCCAAGAGGTGCAGGGTGTTCCCAAGGAATTCAGGGTGTTCCCAAGGAGTGCAGGGTGTTCCCAAGGGAGTGCAGGGTGTTCTCAATGAATGCAGGGTGTTCCCAAGGGGTGCAGGGTGTTCCCAAGGGATGCAGGGGTTCCCAATGAGTGCAGGGTGTTCCCAAAAGGGTGCAGAGTGTTCCCAAGGGATGCAGGATGTTCCCAGTGAGTGCAGGGTGTTTCCAGGTAATACAGGGTGTTCCCAAGGGGTGCAGGGTGTTCCCAAGGAATTCAGGGTGTTCCCAATGAGTGCAGGGTGCTCCCCAAGGAGTGCAGGGTGCTCCCCATGGAGTGCAGGGTGTTCCCAAGGAGTGCAGGGTGCTCCCATGGAGTGCAGGGGTGTTCCCAAGGAGTGCAGGGTGTTCCCAATGAGTGCAGGGTGTTCCCAAGGGAATGCAGGGTGTTCCCAAGGAATTCAGGATGTTCCCAAGGGATGCAGGATATTCCCAATGAGTGCAAGGGTGTTCCCAAGGAATGCAGGGTGTTCCCAAGGAGTGCAGGGTGTTCCCAAGGAGTGCAGGGTGTTCCCAAGGGATGCAGGGTGTTCCCAAGGAGTGCAGGGTTGTTCCCAAGGAGTGCAGGGTGTTCCCAATGGATGCAGGGTGTTCCCAATGGATGCAGGGTGTTCCCAAGGGGATGCAGGGTGTTCCCAAGGAGTGCAGGGTGTTCCCAATGAGTGCAGGGTGTTCCCAAGGGAATGCAGGGTGTTCCCATGGAGTGCAGGGTGTTCCCAAGGGATGCAGGGTGTTCCCAAGGGATGCAGGGTGTTCCCAAGGAGTGCAGGGTGTTCCCAAGGGATGCAGGGTGTTCCCAATGAGTGCAGGGTGTTCCCAAGGGGTGCAGGGTGTTCCCAAGGGAGTGCAGGGTGTTCCCAAGGGATGCAGGGTGTTCCCAAGGAGTGCAGGGTGTTCCCAAGGGGTGCAGGGTTGTTCCCAATGAGTGCAGGGTGTTCCCAAGGGGTGCAGGGTGTTCCCAAGGGATGCAGGGTGTTCCCAAGGAGTGCAGGGTGTTCCCAAGGAGTGCAGGGTGTTCCCAATGAGTGCAGGGTGTTCCCAAGGGGTGCAGGGTGTTCCCAATGAGTGCAGGGTGTTCCCAAGGGGTGCAGGGTGTTCCCAAGGAATGCAGGGTGTTCCCAAGGAATTCAGGGTGTTCCCAAGGAGTGCAGGGTGTTCCCAAGGAATGCAGGGTGTTCCCAATGAGTGCAGGGTGTTCCCAATGAGTGCAGGGTGTTCCCAAGGAATGCAGGGTGTTCCCAATGAATGCAGGGTGTTCCCAATGAGTGCAGGGTGTTCCCAAGGAGTGCAGGGTGTTCCCAAGGAGTGCAGGGTGTTCCCAGGGAATACAGGGTGTTCCCATGGAGTGCAGGGTGTTCCCAAGGGATGCAGGGTGTTCCCAAGGGGTGCAGGGTGTTCCCAAGGGGTGCAGGGTGTTCCCAATGGGTGCAGGGTGTTCCCAAGGGATGCAGGGTGTTCCCAAGGGGTGCAGGGTGTTCCCAATGAGTGCAGGGTGTTCCCAATGGATGCAGGGTGTTCCCAAGGGATGCAGGGTGTTCCCAAGGGGTGCAGGGTGTTCCCAGGGAATACAGGGTGTTCCCATGGAGTGCAGGGTGTTCCCAAGGGATGCAGGGTGTTCCCAAGGGGTGCAGGGTGTTCCCAGGGAATACAGGGTGTTCCCATGGAGTGCAGGGTGTTCCCAAGGGATGCAGGGTGTTCCCAAGGGGTGCAGGGTGTTCCCAAGGAATTCAGGATGTTCCCAAGGGATGCAGGATGTTCCCAATGAGTGCAAGGTGTTCCCAGGGAATGCAGGGTGTTCCCAGGGAATACAGGGTGTTCCCAAGGGGTACAGTACATTCCCAAAACCAGGAATCTGCTGCAGCTCCATCGGGACTTTCTTGCCTGGCTCATTTTATGCTGATTTATCTGCCCTGGGTTTGCCCCGAGCCAGGGGGATGTGTGAGCTGGGAACTGGGACTAATTCCCTTTCAGCATCCTGGGATGAGCTGCATTTGAGCTGGATTTTCCCTCAGGTGAAACTCTTCCCTTCCTGTGTCCCTCAGTGTGCAATGAGATCGACCAGTGGCCACCACCAGTGCCCGGCCAGACCCTGAACCTGCCCGTGATGGGAGTTGTCATCCAGGTACTGCTGAGCCAGCAGGAGCCATGTGTCCAGCTCCTGGGAAATCCCAGTCCACCCACTTTCCCCACAGCCTTCCCAGCTGGAACTGGGGGCTGGAGAAGTTTCATCCCATTATCCCATCCCATTATCCCATCCCATCATCCCATTGTCCCACCCCATTATCTCATCCCATTATCCCATCCCATTATCCCATCCCATCCCATTATCCCATCCCATTATCCCATCCCATCATCCCATTATCCCATCGTCCCACCCCATCATCCCACCCCATTATCCCATCCCATTATCCCATCCCATTATCCCATTACTCCATTATCCCACCCCATCATCCCACCCCATTGTCCCATCCCAATATCCCATCCCAATATCCCATCCCAGTAACCCATCCCATTATCCCAATATCCCATCCCAATATCCCATCCCAGTAACCCATCCCATTATCCCATTATCCCATTATCCCATCCCATTATCCCATCCCATTATTATCCCATCCCAATATCCCATCCTAATATCCCATCCCAGTAACCCATCCCAGTAACCCATTATCCCATTATCCCATCCCATTATTATCCCATCCCAATATCCCATCCCATTATCCCATCCCATCCCATCCCATTATCCCATCCCATTATCCCATCCCATCATCCCATCATCCCATTGTCCCACCCCATCATCCCATCCCATTATCCCATCCCATTATCCCATCCCATTATCCCATTACTCCATTATCCCACCCCATCATCCCACCCCATTGTCCCATCCCAATATCCCATCCCAATATCCCATCCCAGTAACCCATCCCATTATCCCAATATCCCATCCCAATATCCCATCCCAATATCCCATCCCAGTAACCCATCCCATTATCCCATTATCCCATTATCCCATTATCCCATCCCATTATTATCCCATCCCAATATCCCATCCCAATATCCCATCCCAGTAACCCATTATCCCATTATCCCATCCCATTATTATCCCATCCCAATATCCCATCCCAATATCCCATCCCAGTAACCCATCCCATTATCCCATTATCCCATTATCTCATCCCATTATTATCCCATCCCAATATCCCATCCCAATATCCCATCCCAGTAACCCATCCCATTATCCCATTATCCCATTATCCCATCCCATTATAATCCCATCCTAATATCCCATCCCAATATCCCATCCCAGTAACCCATTATCCCATTATCCCATGTGATCCTGCTGTCTGTGCCCTGCAGGTGAGGATCCCATCCCGGGTGGACAAGCCAGGCTCCAGCCCAGTGAAGCAGTGCAACCAGGAGGTGAGAGGGGCTGGCACGGAGGGAGGAGCTGGGTCCTGGGTCCTGGATCCTGGATCCTGGATCCTGGATCCTGAATGCTGCTGGGATCCTTTGGCCTGGGCCAGGGGTGGTCTCAGCACTTCCATCAGGCTCTGCTGCCTGCAGTCAGGGCTCTCTGCCCCACTCCAGTGTTTACTCACTGCTCCCCTTGCTTCTCCTGGGAGTTCAGGCCCTGCTGGGCCTCCTGCCTTCATCCTTGAGTTGTTGTGAGTTTGCTGCAGTGTTTTGGTTCAGCTCTGGTTTGGATTCCTCCCCCTTTCCCCTTTCTCTGTCACTAACATGGTTTGGTGCCACATCTCTAACCCTGCCTGGCTCTGCCTTGCCCCAATGCTCTCCCTGCAGAGGAAGCCCTGGAGAATAAAGCAGCAGACATGGGCAGCCTTTGCCATCTGGAGAAGAAGGGAATCCTGCTTAGTTTGTGGGCACAGAGTGAATTAGGGTGGAGTGCTGCCCCTGCTCCTGCCCACCCTCAGGGTGTTCCTTGTTCCCTGTGTCAGTGCAGGTGCAGCTCAGCCTCGCTGCTCCCATCCCCTCACAGTTACTAACAGCTACTAACAGCCTTTTCTCCCTTCCTCATCCAGAACCTGTTACCAGCCCCCCTGGTTCTCCCCAGTGTTCATGAGCTGGATCTGTTCAGGTGAGAGGCTCCTCCCAACCCTCTCCCCTGCAGCTGCTGGGGCAGGGGTGCTGCAGAGCCACACACTGCAGCATTCCAGGGACTCCTGTGGCATTTTGTGCAGCCTTTGAGCTGAGGCTTGTGCCCTGCACGGCCCTGGGGCTGCTGCCCAAAGCTCCAGAGGAGTATCCCAGGCAGGTCCAGCCCTGGAGGTGCCATTCCCGTGTCCATCCTCTGGAATGCTGGGCTGTCCTGCTCTGTCAGACACTCTGGGAGCAGCACCTGTCCATGGGAACCTCCTGAGGTTTGACAAGGCCGAGTCCAAGGTGCTGCACCCGGGTCAGGGCAAACCCAGGCATTGATCCAGGCTGGGCATGAGCAGCTGGAGCAGCCCTGGGAGGAGGATTTGGGGGTGCTGGGGTGAGAGTTGGACCTGAGCCAGCCCAGACCCCCCAGTGCTGGGCTGATCCCACAGGGGAGGGGGGACCCTGTGCCCAGGTGAGACCCCACCTGCAGAGCTGCCCTGGGGACACAGCAGCAGCACCTGGAGCTGTGCAGAGTGCAGAGGAGCCCCAGAGTGGCAGGGGTGGCACTGCAGGGGCTTTGAGGTCCCTTCCCACCAAACCACTCCATGACTCTGATCACAGATTGCTTGACTTCGCTTGGAGCATTTCCTTCAGGCTTGTGTAAAACAACTGAGTGCCAGCCCAGGTGAAGGCACCTGAATTCCCCTGTGCCAGGCTGGAAGTCCATCCTAGATCTCAAATTCCTGGATGGGAGCACACCTGGGGGGGCTTGCAGGCCACAGCTGTGTCTGGTGCATCCTGAGCTGCCCCCTGCCCATCATCCCAGGTGCTTCCAGCCAGTGCTGATCCACATCCAGATGCTGTGGGAGCTGATGCTGCTGGGGGAGCCCATGGTGGTGATGGCCCCGTCCCCAAGCGTGTCCTCAGAGATGGTGCTGGCCCTCACCAGGTAACCCCCACAGGGTGAGGGGCTGGGGGCTGGGACAGCAAATCCTGGCAGCTTTTCCTTGCCCACACTCTGTGCTGCTCACCTGGCCTGGGTTTGGTTTGCTCATGGAAGCTTTGCCAGACAAACTGCAAAGGAGTCTCCCCTGCTGAGGAACGTTCTGTCCCAGCTCAGGGCTCTGCCTTAGCACAAACCCCAAAATCCTGGAGTTCCCCCAGGGAGGTCCAGCCAGGCCCAGTGCCAGGTGCTGCCCTGGCACACCCCCAGCCCCTGGAGCTCTCCAGGCTGGGCCAGAGGGGCTGCAGAGCTGGGAAAGGCCCTGGGGGCTGTGCCAGGGTGGGCATCAGCCCAGGGTGGGCAGGGGGCAGGAGTTCGATGGTCCTGGGCTGTGGCAGCACCAGGGTGGGCACAGCCCCAGGGCAGGGACTGTCCCCTGTGCTGGCCCAGGGTGACCATGCCATGCCCAGAGTGACCTTGCCATGACAGAGTGACTCTGCCATGCCCAGAGTAACCATGCCATCCCCTGGTCCCCATGCCATTCCCAGGGTCCCCATGCCATTCCCAGGATCCCCATGCCATGCCCGGGTCCCCATGCCATGCCCAGGTCCCCATGCCATGCCCAGGTCCCCATGCCATTCCCAGGGTCCCCATGCCATTCCCAGGATCCCCATGCCATGCCCGGGTCCCCATGCCATGCCCAGAGTCCCCATGCCATCCCCGGGTCCCCATGCCATCCCCGGTCCCCATGCCATCCCCAGGGTCCCCATGCCATGCCCCAAGTCCCCATGCCATGCCCGGGTCCCCATGCCATGCCCAGAGTCCCCATGCCATCCCCTGGTGCCCGTGCCATCCCCGGGTCCCCATGCCATCCCCAGAGTAACCCATGCCATCCCTGGGTCTCCCATGCCATCCCCGGGTCCCCATGCCATCCCCAGAGTCCCCGTGCCATCCCCAGAGTCCCCGTGCCATGCCCGGGTCCCCGTGCCACCCCCACTGACATGCCTGTCCCTGCAGCTGCCTGGCCCCGCTGCGCTACTGCTGCGACTTCCGGCCCTACTTCACCATCCACGACAGCGAGTTCAAGGAGTACACCACGCGCACCCAGGCCCCGTGAGTGCCCCCTGCCCTGCACCCCCCGGGGCACCTGTGAGTGCCCTCCGTGCCCTGGCACCTCCGGGGCATCCAGGCCCCGTGAGTGCCCCTGCCCTGGCACCCCCCTGGGGTACCCGTGAGTGCCCCTGCCCTGCACCCCCCGGGGCACCTGTGAGTGCCCAACCCCGGCCCTGGCACCTCCGGGGCATCCAGGCCCCGAGAGTGCCCCTGCCCTGGCACCACCCCCCTGGGGTACCCGTGAGTGCCCAACCTCTGCCCTGGCACCCCCCGGGGCACCCGTGAGTGCCCAACCTCTGCCCTGGCACCCCCCGGGGCACCCGTGAGTGCCCAACCCCGGCCCTGGCACCCCCCGGGGCACCCGTGAGTGCCCAACCCCGGCCCTGGCAGCTCCGGGGCATCCAGGCCCCGTGAGTGCCCCTGCCCTGGCACCACCCCCCTGGGGTACCTGTGAGTGCCCAGCCTCTGCCCTGGCACCCCCCGGGGCACCAGGGGCTCAGCCTGTCCCTCCCCGCAGGCCCAACATCGTCGTGGGCGTCACCAACCCCTTCTTCATCAAAACCCTGCAGCACTGGCCACACGTCCTGCGGGTGGGCGAGCTGCGCATGGCAGGTGAGTCCTGTGTGCAGTGAGCCCTGTGTGCAGGTGAGCCCTGTGTGCAGGTGAGCCCTGTGTGCAGGTGAGCCCTGTGTGCAGTGAGCCCTGTGTGCAGTGAGCTCTGTGTGCAGTGAGCCCTGTGTGCAGGTGAGCCCTGTGTGCAGGTGAGCTCTGCGTGCAGGTGAGCCCTGCAGGCAGGTGAGCCCTGTGTGCAGGTGAGCTCTGTGTGCAGGTGAGCTCTGTGTGCAGGTGAGCCCTGTGTGCAGGTGAGCTCTGTGTGCAGGTGAGCTCTGTGTGCAGGTGAGCCCTGTGTGCAGGTGAGCTCTGTGTGCAGGTGAGCCCTGTGTGCAGGTGAGCTCTGTGTGCAGGTGAGCCCTGTGTGCAGGTGAGCCCTGTGTGCAGGTGAGCCCTGTGTGCAGGTGAGCCCTGCAGGCAGGTGAGCTCTGTGTGCAGGTGAGCTCTGTGTGCAGGTGAGCCCTGTGTGCAGGTGAGCTCTGTGTGCAGGTGAGCTCTGTGTGCAGGTGAGCCCTGTGTGCAGTGAGCTCTGTGTGCAGTGAGCTCTGTGTGCAGGTGAGCCCTGCAGGCAGGTGAGCTCTGTGTGCAGGTGAGCTCTGTGTGCAGGTGAGCCCTGTGTGCAGGTGAGCTCTGTGTGCAGGTGAGCCCTGCAGGCAGGTGAGCCCTGTGTGCAGGTGAGCCCTGTGTGCAGGTGAGCTCTGTGTGCAGGTGAGCCCTGCAGGTGGTGAGCCCTGTGTGCAGGTGAGCTCTGTGTGCAGGTGAGCCCTGTGTGCAGGTGAGCCCTGTGTGCAGGTGAGCTCTGTGTGCAGGTGTGAGCCCTGTGTGCAGGTGAGTCCTGTGTGCAGGTGAGCCCTGTGTGCAGGTGAGCCCTGTGTGCAGGTGAGCTCTGTGTGCAGGTGAGCCCTGTGTGCAGGTGAGCTCTGTGTGCAGGTGAGCTCTGTGTGCAGGTGAGCCCTGTGTGCAGGTGAGTCCTGTGTGCAGGTGAGCTCTGTGTGCAGGTGAGCCCTGCAGGCAGGTGAGCTCTGTGTGCAGGTGAGCTCCTGTGTGCAGGTGAGTCCTGTGTGCAGGTGAGCTCTGTGTGCAGGTGAGCCCTGCAGGCAGGTGAGCCCTGCAGGCAGGTGAGCTCTGTGTGCAGTGAGCTCTGTGTGCAGGTGAGCTCTGTGTGCAGGTGAGCCCTGCAGTGCAGGTGAGCCCTGTGTGCAGGTGAGCTCTGTGTGCAGGTGAGCCCTGCAGGCAGGTGAGCTCTGTGTGCAGGTGAGCTCTGTGTGCAGGTGAGCTCTGCGTGCAGGTGAGCCCTGCAGGCAGGTGAGCTCTGTGTGCAGTGAGCTCTGTGTGCAGGTGAGCTCTGTGTGCAGGTGAGCTCTGTGTGCAGGTGAGCCCTGCAGGCAGGTGAGCTCTGTGTGCAGGTGAGCCCTGTGTGCAGGTGAGCTCTGTGTGCAGGTGAGCCCTGTGTGCAGGTGAGCTCTGTGTGCAGGTGAGCTCTGTGTGCAGTGAGCTCTGTGTGCAGGTGAGCTCTGCAGGCAGGTGAGCTCTGTGTGCAGGTGAGCAGAGTGCCAGGGGAGATCAGGGTGCCAGGTGAGACCAGAGTGCCAGGTGAGCTCAGGGTGTCTGTCAGGTGATCTCAGGGTGCCAGGTGAGCTCAGGGTGTCTGCCAGGTGAGCTCAGGGTGCCCGTGAGCTGGGTGCCAGGTGAGCTGGGCGCCAGGTGCCCACCCTGGGGCTGGCAGAGAGCTGGGGGCTGCAGGGAGCTGCCTGGCAGGGATTTGCTGGCTGCATTCCTCAGCTCAGACTCCGGCTGTGGCCGTGTGCAGGAGCTGGGCAGGTGTGGGGAGCAGGAATTGCTGTCCTGGAGCTTCCAGGAGAGGAGAAACCCTTCCTGGGCAGGAAACAAGAGAGGAGGAGAGAGAGAGAGAATCCTCCTGTAGTTATTGGAGACCTGGGCATGAGGAGCTGGATTTTAGCACAGGCTCGTCCCAGAATTCCAGCAGGGAAGGGGCTGGGGTGGCGCTGGGGCTGGGCAGGGGCAGGTGCAGAGTCCCAGCAGGAGGGGACAGAGCTGAGTCGTCCCCCTGTGTGTCACAGGGGACCTGCCCAAGCAGGTGAAGGTGAAGAAACTGGCCAAGCTGAAAACCCTGGACACCAAACCAGGTGGGAGCAGTGCCCAGGTGTCCTCAGGAGTGACCCTGACCCCTCCCCTGGGGCACAGGGAGTTACATTCCCTTCTGACTCCTGCTTTTTCCTGATTCTGTGTTTCTCTAGGAATCTACACTTCCTACAAAACATTCCTTCACAAAGACAAAACCCTGATTAAAAGGCTCCTAAAGGTGAGTGAGCACCTCCCGCTCTGTCCTGGCTGGGAAAACCCAAGAGCTCAGCTTGAGCACACAGAACTGTGACCGTGTGTGCCCTGGGTGGCACTGTGTGACCCTGTGTGCCATGAGTGACACCCTGTGACACTGTGTGAGCCCTGGGTGGCACTGTGTGACCCTGTGTGACACTGGGTGACCCTGTGTGCCATGGGTGGCACTGTGTGACCCTGGGTGACACTGTGTGACCCTGTGTGCTGTGGGTGGCACTGTGTGACCTGGCTGTGCCATGAGTGACACCCTGTGGCACTGTGTGACCCTGGGTGACACTGTGCGACCCAGCTGTGACACTGTGTGACCCTGTGTGCCATGGGTGGCACTGTGTGACACCCTGTAACCATGTGTGCTGTGGGTGGCACTGTGTGACCTGGCTGTGCCATGGGTGACACCCTGTGGCACTGTGTGACCCTGGGTGACACTGTGTGACCCAGCTGTGACACTGTGTGACCCTGTGTGCCATTGGTGGCACTGTGTGACACCCTGTAACCATGTGTGCTGTGGGTGGCACTGTGTGACCTGGCTGTGCCATGGGTGACACCTGTGACCCTGTGTGTGCCCTGGGTGACACTGTGTGAGCCCTGGGTGGCACTGTGTGACCCAGCTGTGACACCCTGTGACCCTGGGTGACTCTGTGTGCCCTGGGTGACACCGTGTGACACTGTGTGACCCTCTGTGCCCTGGATGGCACTGAGTGACCCCATGTGACCCTGTGTGCCCTGGGTGACACTGAGTGACACCGTGTGCCCTGAGTGACCCTGAGTGACACTGTGTGCCCCGTGTGCCCCGTGTGACCCAGCTGTGACCCCGTGTGACCCCGTGTGACCCCGTGTGACCCCGTGTGACCCCGTGTGCTCCCTGTGCCCGCAGGGCATCCAGCGGAAGCGCCCCTCGGAGGTGCAGAGTGCTCTGCTGAGGAGGCACCTCCTGGAGCTCACCCAGAGCTTCATCATCCCTCTGGTGAGCGCAGGGACCTGCCAGGGGAGGGAATCTGCCGTGGTTGGGTGGGAGGGACCCCAAAACTCACCCAGGGCCATGGCAGGGACACCTCCCACTGTCCCAGCCCCAGTGTCCAGCCTGGCCTTGGCACTGCCCGGGATCCAGGGGCAGCCACAGCTGCTCTGGGCACCACAAGAGGCTCCTCAGCTCTCAGTTATGATTTTTACTTTTATCTTTTCTCGTTTCAGGAGCACTACATGGCCAGCCTGATGCCTCTGCAGAGGGCCATCACTCCGTGGAAGGTAGGATGCACTCCAGTCCTCCCTCCTTTGGGGTTGGGAGTGCTGGGCACACTCCTGGCAACCTCCCCTGTTAGAGGAACAGGGTCTTACTCCTTTAAAAACTCATTAAAAAGTTGAAAGAACTCTTGGGACAGATATTCCCAGTTTTGCCAGGAGCTGAATTACTGGGAATCTCATGTGAGGATCAACCTTGGGGTGTTTCACCTTTCCCACTGAAGTGCAGCCCTGGCTTCATTTGGGATCCTCTGATGTGGATTTCCATGGGCTAACGTGGATCTCCCCGTGCAGAACCCCCCCCAGATCCGCCCCTTCTGCCAGGAGGATTTCATGAAGAGCCTGGAGCACGCCGGCCCCCAGCTCACCTGTGTGCTCAAGGGGGACTGGCTGGGGCTCTACAGGTGAGAGCTGCAGGAGTGGATGCTGATCCCAGCCCCAGGGTTTGGGGCTGCAGCAAACCCTGCATCAGCACTGGGACCCAGCGGGAGCCGTGGGACCTGCAGGGCTCAGCCATGGATTGACTCAGGAGGAGCAGATCCAGGGTGAACCCAGAGCTGGGTTTGTGTGCTTTAAATGGGAGGAGATCCTTCAGTTTGTGCAGGGTTCTCCTGGGTAATTGGTTCTGAGTGGGATGTGGGAGTGGGAAAAATCAGAAGCTGGATAGCCAAGGAAGGAAAATGGGAAATGCACAGCGGTGGAGAATGAAAACATCCCAGAAAGTGATCAGAAACAATAATTACAGAATTATGGAATCATGGGTGGGAAGGGACCCCAGAGCCCCCCAGTGCCACCCCTGCCATGGCAGGGACACCTCCCACTGCCCCAGCTGCTCCCAGCCCCAGCCTGGAGCATCCCAGGGATGCAGGGGCAGCCACAGCTGCTCTGGGGTTCTGTGCCCGTGTCCTGGTGTGTCCTGGTCCCCCTGAGCCCTTCCAGGCTCAGCTCAGGGAGCCTTGGATGGGATCACCCTGTGGGTCCCTCCCAGCTCTGGGACCCCACAGTTCCATTCCTGACCCCTCTCCACAGGAGATTCTTCAGGTCCCCCAATTTCGACGGCTGGTTCCGGCAGCGGCACCGCGAGATGAGCCAGAAGCTCGAGGCCCTGCACCTGGAGGCCATCTGTGAGGCGGTGGGTGAGGGGACAGGCATGGGACAGGGACAGGCATGGGACAGGGATGGGATGGGACAGGGACAGGGATGGGACAGGGATGGGACAGGGAATGGGATGGGACAGGGACAGGGATGGGACAGGGATGGGATGGGACAGGGACAGGGACAGGGATGGGACAGGGACAGGGACAGGGAATGGGATGGGACAGGGACAGGGACAGGGATGGGACAGGGACAGGGATGGGACAGGGACAGGGACAGGGATGGGACAGGGACAGGGATGGGACAGGGCTGTGTCTGTGAGGCGGTGGGTGACAGGGACAGGGATGGGATGGGATGGGGTGGAATGGGATGGGATGGGACAGGGACAGGGATGGGACAGGGACAGGCATGGGACAGGCATGGGATGGGACAGGGACAGGGACAGGGATGGGACAGGCATGGGATGGGACAGGGACAGGGACAGGGATGGGACAGGGACAGGGATGGGACAGGGACAGGCATGGGACAGGCATGGGATGGGACAGGGACAGGGATGGGACAGGCATGGGATGGGACAGGGACAGGGATGGGACAGGGACAGGGATGGGACAGGGCTGTGTCTGTGAGGCGGTGGGTGACAGGGACAGGGATGGGATGGGATGGGATGGGATGGGACAGGGACAGGGATGGGACAGGGCTGTGTCTGTGAGGCAGTGGGTGACATGTCCAGGGCTAGAACAGTGCCAGCAACCCCTGACATCCCTGTGCCATCCCTCTGGCCCTTCCCAAGCCAGGCTGGAAGCACCAAGAGCTTTCAGTTTATTTTATCCCAAGTATCAGAAGAAATTCTTTATCAGAGAGTAGAAAGCTCCAGGGAGAGCCCAGAGCCCTGCCAGGGCCTGGAGGGGCTCCAGCAGAGCTGCAGAGGGGCTGGGGACAAGGACAGGGACAGGAGCAGGGAATGGCTCCCACTGCCACAGGGCAGGGCTGCTGGGATCTGGGGCAGGAATTGCTGCTGGGCTGGAATTGGCAGAGCAGCTGTGGCTGCCCCTGGATCCCAGGCTGGACACTGGGGATGGAGCAGCTGGGACAGTGGGAGGTGTCCCTGCCCTGGCACTGCAGGGGTGGCACTGGGGGGCTCTGTCACTGTTTCAGGAATGAGGATGAGGAACCCCCTGCTCACCTTTCCTTCAGGCTTTCCTTAGGGAATCCATTGGGAAGTGTCCCTGAGGGAAGCCACTCTCTCCTTAGGACATTGTGGCCTGGATGAAGGACAAGTCCGAGGTGGAGATCGTGGACCTGGTGCTGAAGCTTCGGGAGAAGCTGGTGAGTCCCCCCCTCCCTCCCTCCCCCTGCTCTCCTCCCTCCCTCTGGGTGGAGAGAAACCCGGGCTGTGGATCACACCTGTGCCTTGGAAAGTCTGGGAAAAACTCAGGGAAGTTGCATGTTTGTGTGAAACCCTCAGAGCTGGGAGGAGCATCCAGGGAAGTTCTTCCCCTGCCGAGGCTGAGGCAGCGTTCCCTGCTTGTTTTTATCCTGAACTGCAGGGGAAGGGACCTGCAACGTGTGAATTCCTATTTTTTCTGGAAAGTGTGGATTCCCGTTGCCCCTGCAATGTGTGAATTCCCATTTTTTCTGGAAAGTGTGGATTCCCATTTTTTCTGGAATGTGTGAATTCCCATTTCCCCTGCAATGTGTGAATTCCCATTTCCCCTGCAATGTGTGGATTCCCATTTTTTCTGCAATGTGTGGATTCCCATTTTTCTGCAATGATGTGGATTCCCATTGCCCCTGCAACGTGTGGATTCCCATTTTTTCTGAAAAGTGTGGATTCCCATTTCCCCTGGAATATGTGGATTCCCATTTCCCCTGCAATGTGTGAATTCCCATTTCTCCAGGTGAGGGCTCGCTGCCAGCACCTGCCGGTGAAGGAGGAGACCCTGCAGAGGGTGAGTCTCTACATCGACACCGTCATCGGCTCCCTGCCCGAGGACCTGCAGGCTGTGCTGCGCCACCCCTGACCCGCGCGGCTGCTGCAGCCGGAGGAGCGCCCGGCCCGGCCCGGCCCGGCCCAGCCCGGGGAGATCCCGCCCGGTCCGGCCGGGCGGGCACCGGGGCGCTGCTGGGACCGTCCCCGGGGTGGAGCCGCAGCCCCGCCCGGCGGGAGCAGCAGGAGCAGCCCTGCGGGGCCCAGCGCGGCTGCTGGGCACGGGAGCAGGTGGCAGTGCCACCCCGTCCCTGCACAGCCCGTGCGAGCAGCAGGAGGAGCTGCTGGACGTGGAGTGCTGCTCTGTTTGTCCAGGGCAGAGCCACAGGAGGGGCTGGAGCATCGCAGGGCTCTGAGCCCCCTGCAGTGCCTGGCAGGGGCTGCTGGCCCCAAATCTCATTTATTCTGCTTCAACACCCAGCCCGAGCTCCAGGACACAGCAGGGCTGTGGGAGAGCTCCTGCCAGCCCCTTCCCAATAAAACCTGGAGAAGCTGATCCCGCAGCCTGTGCCCAGCTGGAATGCCCAGGGATGGGCCCTGCTGCTCTGCCCCGGGGCAGGGAGTGGCTTTGCTGGGAGCAGGGCAGTGGCACCGCAGAGGGGCTCCACGCAGGGATGGGATTTTAGCCTAAAGAAAGGGTTTGGGAGGGATGTGGCAGCTGGAGGGGTGGGACCCTGCACCTCTGCACCTGCTGGGCTTGTTGGACTGTTCCTGCCCTGAGCTGGGGCAGCTCCCAGTGCTCCCAGTGGAACTGCCCTGTCTCCATTGCCCGTTCTGGGGCTGGGGAGGGCTCAGAGGGGCTGAACTCTTCCTGAATTTCCCCTCTGGATCCAGGCAGGAGCAGCAGGAGGCTGTCTCTGCCCCTGGCCCTGCTGGAGTGAGGAATTCTGAGCAGTGTCCTTTGGATCCTGTCCATACCCCGGGTGTGTCCATGCAGGCCCCAAACCCTCCTGTAAAGCAGGAAATCTTAGTTTTAAAAAAAGCCCTGGAGACAGACTGGGTCCTGGTTTGGAGGCTGGGGAGGTTTATTGGGTTGGGAATGGTTGTCCCTGCTCCTGGTCACTCGTGGCCATCCTGGTTTTCCAGAGGGTTCACAGTGCCAGCCCAGCCCCTGTAGGTGGCTCTGTGTCCCTCTGCCCCTCCCAAGGCACGGAATCGTGGAGCCACTTGGGTTGGAAAAACCTCAGAGCCCTTCCAGTCCAACCTCTCCCAGCACTGCCAGGGCCACCACTGACCCTGTCCCCAAGCGCCACCTCACAGGGCTCTGAGATCCCCCAGGGATGGGGCTCCAGCACCTCTGTAGCTGTTCCTCAGCAGCCCAAACTCCCTCCTTCAGGAATTCTCATCCCTCAGGGATGAGATTTTAGCTTTGCATTCCTCCCAAGGAGGCCAGACCCCATCTCCTGCAACCTCAGTACCCCAGAATCCTGGGATGGTTTGGGTGGGAAGGGACCCCAGAGCCCCCCAGTGCCACCCCTGCAGTGCCAGGGCAGGGACATCTCCCACTGTCCCCAGTGTCCAGCCTGGGATCCAGGGACAGCCACAGCTTCTTTCCCAGCCCCAGTGGTTCTGGGTTTCCACACTCCCTCCCTGTGGCTCTGCTCTCTGCACGGAGCAGGGCTGAAGTTTGGGGGTCTCCAGCAGGTGTGGGACCTGCCCAGCCCCACCAGTGCCCTCCCCAAAGCGCTCCAGGCACGAGGGGCCACATCCAGGGGGTCCTGCTGGGACACTGGGACAGTGGGAGGTGAGTCCCAGGGGTGGCACTGGGGGGCTCTGGGGTCCCTTCCCACCCAAACCATCCCGGGATTCCCTGAGCTGCTGGGAATGTGCAAATTCCAACGGGGCTTTGGGCAGCCCCAGGGAATGGGATGAGGTGGGAATTTAGGGAGCAGCCCCCAGGGAATGGGATGAGGTGGGAGCTCAGGGAACAGCCCCCAGGGAATGGGATGAGGTGGGAATTTAGGGAACAGCCCCCAGGGAATGGGATGAGGTGGGAATTTAGGGAACAGCCCCCAGGGAATGGGATGAGGTGGGAGCTCAGGGAACAGCCCCCAGGGAATGGGATGAGGTGGGAATTTAGGGAACAGCCCCCAGGGAATGGGATGAGGTGGGAATTTAGGGAACAGCTCCTAGGAAAGGGGATGAGGTGGGAGCTCAGGGAACAGCCCCCAGGGAATCGTCGTAGAAAGCCTTGAGCCCCCCGGGGCTCTGCAGGGAGGGGCTCCGGGCCCGCACCTCCCGGCGGAAGTTCTCCCTCATCCAGCCGTAGACCAGACAGTGCAGGAAGCCCTGCAGGGACACGCTCAGGGCCTGGGGGACACAGGGACAACGGCTCAGGGCTCCGGCACAGCCCGGGCAGGGGGCACGGGACTCGGGTGTGGCCAGTGAAAGCACATCCAGCCCCCGGGAAGGGCCAAGGGCTGAGATCCCAGCCAAAAACCACCGGGAAGAGCCAAGGGCTGAGATCTCAGCCAAAAACCACCGGGAAGAGCCAGGCTGGGGTGCCCAGGGTGTCCCCACGGGCTGTCACAGCAGCCACGTGGGATGGGGACAAACCCAGCCTGGAGCCCCGGAAAGGAGCTTTACTCACTGTGCACACGTAGAGCACGAAGAGCGAGGCAGGGCTGATGCTGGTGAAGGACAGGATGGTGAGGAGGAAGGCTGGGGGGGACACAAAAGGACATTCCTTGGTGGGACACCCGCAGTGTGACCCTTATAGGGGTGGGGGCTTTGGGACGCCCCCAATGTGACCCTGCAGCGCTGGAGGACACCCCAAGGGGACAGTGGGACACCCCGAGTGTGACCCTGCAGGACTGGGGGAGCTGGGAACACCCCGAGTGTGACCATACAGGGCTGGGGGACTCTGGGACACCCCCAATGTGACCCTGCAGGACTGGGGGAGCTGGGAACACCCCCAGTGTGACCCTGCAGTGCCGGGGGACACCCCAAGGGGACAGTGGGACACCCCGAATGTGACCCTGCAGGACTCAGAGACTTTGGGACACCCCCAGTGTGACCCTGCAGGGCTGGGGGAGCTGGGGACACCCCCCGGCCTTGCCTGGCGTCCAGCAGAGCAGGAAAACCAGCTGGAAGTGCAGCGCGGCTCTGCTGACGCTGCGGCCGCTCCCGCCCACGAAGCCTCGGTCCGTGTCCGTGCCCAGCCCGAGCAGCGGCAGCGCCGCGTTCCCGCGGCAGCGGCGCCGCACCCGCCGGTACAGGAGCTGCGGGACCGGGACCCCCGAACCTCATCCCACCCGCCGGTACAGGAGCTGCGGGACCGGGACCCCGAACCTCATCCCACCCGCCGGTACAGGAGCTGCGGGGAGCGGGTCAGCAGGACCGGGACCCCCGAACCCCACCCCCCAGTACAGGAGCTGCGGGGCCTGGACCCCCCGTTCCTCCCGCACAGCCCGAGCCTCACCGAGCAGCAGCCGAGCACTAGCAGCACGTAGAGCAGGAAGATGATTTTCTCCCCCACGTTCGTCCCCCCGCCGGACTGCGAGGCAATGAGTGAGCGGGGCCGGGCCAGCGACCCCCGCGCCCCGGAGCCCCCCGGCCCCGCAGCGCCCACCTGGGAGCAGATGTCGCGGTTCGGGCGGATCAGGAGCAGGCAGCTGCAAGGACAGAGCGGGGCTGGGGGTGCCGAAGCCTCCCCCGGGGTCGGGGGGCTGCGGGGGTGCCCCGGGCAGGGCGGGCCGTACCTGGAGCAGTAAAGGCCGAAGGTGTCGTTGGAGCCGCGGCCGTGCCAGGGCACCACGGGCACGATGTCGGCGGCGGAGGAGCCGCGGGCGAGCAGCTGAGCCAGGAGCGTCAGCGCCGGCAGCAGCCTGGGGACGGGAGGGAGGGATGGAGGGACGGAGGGATGGAGGGAGGGATGTGCGAGTCCCGGACATCCCCGCACGACCCGGTCGCTCCCAGCGCGCACCTACCAGGCCAGCGCGTAGGGAATTCCCTGCCAGGCGCTCTCCAGGCAGCGGCTCCGCTCCTGCGGGAGAACTGCCCTGAGCCTGGGGCAAACTCCAAATTCCCCAGGGAAAAGGGGCTGCCCTGGACCCCCCCACTGCTCCCTGACAGGGCCGAGTGCGGCCAGGACGATTCCCGGCTGTGCCCGGGCGAGGCACGGACCTGCAGCGCTGCCGGGGGCCGGGCTCGCCCCCCGAGGACGGTGCGGTGCGACTCGTAAGCGTAAACCAGGACCATGAGGAACGAGACGGCGTAGGCGGTCTGGGAGAGAGGGGGAGAGGAGAGGGACAGGAACAGCGACAGGGGATCCTGCTGCGTCCAGGACCAGGCACCTCTCACCTTCCCTCTGCCCCCGACACCGCCCATCCCTCTGCCCATCCCCTCCTCGAGCTCCACACCCCACCCCGAGGAGTTGACCCCAGGACAGTGTCCCAGCCGCAGTCGGGTCCCAGCTGTCCCCAGCAGTGTCCCCTCACCGTGGTCAGCATCCGCCCATAGGGACAGGCGGCGTAGGCTGGCACGGAGAGCGGGGCCGGCAGCAGCGCGATGGTTCCCGTGCCCAGCAGCGCGGCGGCACCCAGGAAATCTGCCAGGGCCAGGAGGAACAGGGGGCGCAGCTGGGGACAGGCACAGCATTAGCTCCGCTGGCAGCAGCCCCCGGGTCCCCCCCCACGGCCCTTCCCAGGCTCCCGGGGCCGGGGCGAGTGCCGGGTTGGGCATCCTGCACCTCCTACCCCGCTCAGGGCTTTAAACGCGGTGTTGGCCCGGCTTTGGCTCGGGCTTAGCCGGGGCCAGACTCGGTCCTGCGTCCCTGGGAGCCGGTGGTACTCACCTGGATGTGGCAGCATTGACAGGGCCACAAGCCGGTGCCACTCACCTGGATGTGGCAGCAGTGACAGTGCCACACGCTGGTGGCACTCGCCCGGAGTGACAGCGGTGACACTGCCAGGAGCCAGCGGCACTCACCTGGACGTGGCAGCAGCGCCGCTGCCAGGAGGTGACAGCCAGGACGGATCCGCTGCCCAAGAGGCTGGAGGGGACGGGCGGGTGATGAATGTCCCGGCAGAGCCGCTGCCACCCCCGGGTGCCAGCCCAGCCCGCGGGACAGGGACAGGACCCACCTGAGCAGCGCGGCCGGGAGGGTGACGCCGGTCAGCGCCAGGACCTGCGGGAGGCACGGAGGGAGCGCGGGCCGGGCCGGGCCGGAGCGGGGCCGCCCCGAGCCCCCCCGGGACCCCGGGCACGGCCGGACTCTGTCCCTCGGTCATCCCTTCCCGGAGCCGCCCTGAGCCCCCCACGGGACCCCGGGCAAGGCCAGATCCCGCCCCACGGCCATCCCTGCCCGGAGCCGCCCGGAGCCCCCCCGGGACCCCGGGCACGGCCGGACTCTGTCCCTCGGCCATCCCTGCCCTGAGCCCCCCCGGGACCCCAGGCAAGGCCGGATCCCGTCCGTCGGCCATCCCTCCCCGGAACCGCCCGGAGCCCCCCACGGGACCCCAGGCAAGGCCGGACCCCGTCCCTCGGTCATCCCTTCCCGGAGCCCCCCGGGAGCCGCAGCACAGGCGGCTGGGCGCAGAGCAGGGGCCGGGCCCGGCTCCTCAGCAGCCCCTCGGCCGTGGCTGCACGTTTCCCTGCTTCTTTCTCCCGAGTGTTCCCGCTGGCATCGCCTCCTGAGTTTCCCTCTCCCGGGGCTGGGGAGGGCCGCAAAGCCGCGCTGGGAGCCGAGGAACCGGAGCGGGAACGAGCCGGGAACGAGCCGGGAACAGCAGCCTGGGAAGAGCCGCCCCTGCCCGGCTCTCACCCCTCGGGCTGGCGGCCGTGGCCACCTTGGCGCGGTCCCCAAAGCGCTGCCCGAGCCCCGCGTGGGCCGAGCGCCCTCGGGCAGGACTTGCTGGAATCCGGAGCGCCCCGCGCGCCTTTACCTGGATATCCGAGAGAGCCGGGGGCCGCTCCTGAGCTCCGGCCATGGCCGGCGGTGCGAGCCCGGAGCCGCCCGCGACGGATGAACGGGAGCCGGGAGCCGCCGCCGCTGCCCGGGCTGGCTGCACGCCCCGCGGTGGGACACGGCTCAGCCGGAGGAACCTGCCCGGCCGGGGCGGCAGCAGCTCCCCAGAGCCGCAGGAGGAGCTCCCCAGAGCAGCAGCCGGCGCCGAGCCAGCCCCGGAGCGCGGAGCGATCAGCCCCGGGCACGGGAGAGCCCAAACGAGCGCCCGGATGCCCCCGGGCACAATGGAAATGAGGGAACAGCGCCGGGAGAGCAGCCGGGAGCAACTTGTGCAGAGTCCAGAGGAGCCCCGGAGCTGCTGCAGGGCTGGAGCCCCTCACTCCCAGGGATCCAGGCTGGCAGAGCTGGGGGTGCTCACAGGGCAGGAGAAGGATCCAGGCAGAGCCCAGAGCCCTGCCAGGGCCTGGAGGGGCTCCAGCAGAGCTGCAGAGGGGCTGGGAACAAGGACAGGGACAGGAGCAGGGAATGGCTCCCACTGCCACAGGGCAGGGCTGCTGGGATCTGGGGCAGGAATTGCTGCTGGGCTGGAATTGGCAGAGCAGCTGTGGCTGCCCCTGGATCCCAGGCTGGGCACTGGGGCTGGAGCAGCTGGGACAGTGGGAGGTGTCCCTGCCCTGGCACTGCAGGGGTGGCACTGGGGGCTCTGGGCTCCCTTCCCACCCAAACCCTCCTGGGATTCTCAGTGCCAGACTCCTCTGCATCCACACCACGCCTGCAGGTGCAGGAATGAACCAGTCCCCTTCTCACACTCCCAGGAACCTCAGGAAATCATGGGATTTGGCAATTTTGTGATAATTATAAACCCAAGAATGTTCCAACATCCAGCAGAAATCCCCAAGCAATGCCCATCTCACCCCAGGAGCCACCAGAGTCCCCTCAAACAGGGATTTTATCTTTATTTCAGGAGAGAGGAATGTGTGGGAGGGTCTGAGGGAAGGAGGGAACAGGAGGGAGAGGGGCTGGAGGGCAGCAGAGGAAGGAATGGCACCAGGAACTGCAGGGGGGTGACAGAGACACTGAGCTGGGCACTCCTGGAGATGCTCCCCAGCAGCAGCTTCCTCCTCCTCCTCTGCCAGGGGCACAGGGATGGATCCCTGTCCTCCCAGCCAGACCCTGCCCTGTCCCTGTCCCTCCTCTCCCAGCTGGATCCCACACAGATTCCCTGCTCCAGGCTGTCACCCCACCTTGTCCCCCTGCTCCCAGCTGGGTCCCACCCCCCGGGATCCATTCCAGGTCACTCCACCCTGCAGGAGCAGAGGGAGAACAGGGATCCATCCCCTCAGCCTGAGCAGCGAAGCCACAGCAGGAGGAGGCTCCACCTCCCTCTGGAGCTGTGGGAATGGCTCCACGGAAAGAGCTGGAGCCATCCCTGCCAGTCCTGAGGCACCCCTTGATTCAACATTTCCAAACTGGGAGCAGGGACTGGGCTGAGCCAGCACTTTCATCCTTAGGGAGCATTTCAAACATCCCTGGGACAAACTCCCCCACTCCCATCCAGTCCCCCCCCTCAGGGCAGCACCTGGATCCTGTTCCCAGTGGGGACATCCCTGGATGGAGCCCCAGAAGGGACTCAGCTCTGTCCCCCTCCCAGCAGGGACAGCCTCTGCCCAGGGCACTTTTCCCTGAGGAATTTTTTGGAGGAGAAATTGGCACCAGGGGCTGCACTGGCCAGAGTGGAATCCAGGGGATTTGGCTGCTGGCAGCACCAGGAGAGCCAAGGAGGGAAGTTGCAGGTCCCTGTCCTTGCCCCTGGCAGTGCCAGGGTGGCTGTGGCAGGAGGAATGTTTATCCTTCCCAAGGCTCTCTGGGCAGAGCAGCACCAGGAGCTGCCCCCAAACCTGCTCTAGACTCAGCTCCAGCCCCCCTGGGGTGTTAATCCAGGCCTATCCCTGTCTCTGGGCTGGGGAAGCCGAGCTTTAGCAGCCAGGATTTAATTCCAAGCTCGGGGCAGGGAAACAACCCCTGGAGAGGCTCTGCCTGTGCAGAGGGGGCAGCTCTGGAGGGTCCAGGGGAGCAGAGCTGGGAAAAGCCAAATCCAGGGATGCAGCTCTGCCAGCACAACACCCCAGGGCATTTCAGGATGTCCTGGCTTCCTTCTTTCACCAATTCCCAAGAAATCAGGGAAGAACCTCAAGGTTCCTGAGCTGTCACTGTCACCAGGAGCTGTCACCTGCTGTCCCTCCAGCAGGAGCAGCCCCTTCCTTCCCAAATCAGCACCACAGAGCAGCCAAACTTCCCTGGATCCCTCAAAAACCAGGAGCAGGGAACTCATTTCAGCCTTTCCTCTGCTTCCAGCTCCCAGCCAGGGCCAGGCAGCTCAGGAGGGGAATCATCCACAGGGAGATCCCTTCTCCTTCCTGGAATCCCTGATAACCCAGAGAAGATCTCTGGGATGGAAGGAGAGCCTGAGCCCATGGGCGAGCCTGGAGTTGCATCCACTGGTTAAATTTGGCTCTGGGAAAAAACCTGAGGGGGAAATGCACTGAGCTCCATCTTCCTGAGCCTTGCAGGGCCTGGTGCTGTTTTAGCTCCACCTAAAGTGCTTCCCACCTTCCCCTTCATCTCTGAGTCACCAGCCTGGCTGGAGCTTGAAGATCCAAGTGAACTCCACCCGATCCCACGCCTGACAGGCAGGGATTGTTTCTAAGTCACCTTTAAAAAAAGCTCAGCATCTTCAATTCTGTGGTTTTCAGATCAAGTCCCAACTCAGAGCAAATTCCCACCGCAGAGGTTTGAGGGTGGAAAAGTTGGCACAAAGCACCAACCGGAGCTGAAATCCCGCAGAGCTCTGGGCGTGGCCGGGACAGGAGCTCAGGAAGGAGCTGTGCGGCAAATGGAACAACGCCCAGCTCTCACCTCCTGCCGAGCCACCAGGAGCCGTGGGCCGAGCTCTGGGCGACGCTGAGCCTCTCCTCGGGGCTGAAGTGCAGCACGGCCAGGATGGCGCTCAGCGTCTGCTGGCGGCCGCGCGCGTCGGGCAGCGTCAGGAAGCGGAACACCACGTTCTTCAGGTACTCCAGGTTGGCTCCCTCCCTGCTCCTGTCCCGGCAGCTCTTCTGCAGCTCGGCCCGCAGCGCCGCCAGCTCCTCGCGGTGCTTGTCCTCCTCGGCCAGGGCGCGGCCCTGCAGCTGCTGCAGCTGCAGCTCCAGCCGGTGCCGCTGCTTGCGCAGCGCCGCGATCTCCACCTCCTTGCGCGCCAGCTGCTCGGCGTACAGGAAGAAGGTGGGCTCGGAGCCGGGGCAGGGCTGCAGCTCCTGCGGGAGGATCTGGGAGGAGTCCTCCTGCCTGGGGGCGTCGCCGGGAGCGGCGTCGCGGCCGCCCTGCGGGCCGTGGGGCGGCGCCGGGGCGCGCAGCTGCTGCAGCTCGCGGTCCTTCTCGGCCAGCACGGCCAGCGCGCGGTCCCGCTGCTTGTGCATCTCCTCCTCCAGGCGCAGCGCCCGCTCGCGGAACTGCAGCTGGCAGCGCTCCAGCTCCTGCCGGTGCAGCTGCTGCAGCTGCTGCAGCTCCTGCTTCTTGGCCTCCAGCTCCTGCCGCTGCTGCTTCTCCATGTCGTCCACGGCCAGCTGCAGCTGCACGTGCTTGTCCCGCAGCTCCGCCAGCTGCTCCCGCGCCTCCTCCAGCTCCCTGGCCAGCCCCACGTCCTTGCTGGCCTTGCTCTTCAGCACCTGCTGCGCCCTCACCTTGTAGCGCTCGAACTCCTCCTTGAGCTGCCGCAGCTCCTGCTGGCAGTGCCCGCCCGGGGCCTTGTCCCCGTCCCCGGTGCCCGGGGGCGGCTCCGCCTCCCGCGGCTCCTCCGAGCCCTTCCCGGCCGCCTGCAGCAGCTTCCGCAGCTTCTCCATCTTCTCCTTGAGCGCGGCCACGTCCAGGCTGGCCTCGTCCACGGCGACCTCGTCCAGGGGGCGGCTGGAGGCGGCCATGGCCAAGGTCTTGTTCTCCAGGTCCAGCTGCACGATGCGGTCCTTGAGCCTCTGGATGGTGGCCTGGTCCCTCTGCTTGGCCTTCTCGCAGGTGCCCAGCAGCTCGGACACCTGGGCCACCTGCGCCTCCAGCTCGGCCACGCGCTGCTCCTCCCGCTGCGAGCGCTGCCGCAGCTGCTCCTCGGCCTGGGCTGTCTGCGCGGGGACACGGCGCGTTAGGGAGCACGGGGACACCTGGGGACACCTGGGGTCACACCTGGGGTCACCTGGGGTCACACCTGGGGACACCTGGGGTCACCTGGGGTCACACCTGGGGTCACACCTGGGGTCACACCTGGGGTCACACCTGGGGTCCCTGCTCTGCTCCAAACCAACAACACGCCCTCCCCACCCCGGGAATCCCGCCTGAGACACCTCCCTGTCCTGGATTTTTTTGGGATTTGTGTGCTTGCAGTCCTGCAATGGTTTGGGTGGGAAGGGACCTCAGAGCCCTGCAGTGCCATGGCAAGGACACCTCCCACTGTCCCAGCTGCTCCAGCCCCAGTGTCCAGCCTGGCCTTGGGCATCCCAGGGATCCAGGGGCAGCCACAGCTGCTCTGGGCACCTTGTGCCATTTATTTCAAACCTGCTGGGCTCTCAGGGACTGGGAAGGGGAATTTGTCCTGGATACACCCCACAGAGGGCTGTTCCATCAATCCAAGCCACGATGCTTTGGACTCTGAGAGACTGAGAGAGACAACGAGTCTCCCCTAGCGCAAACCCCGGGCACCACCCCCACTCCCGGCCAGGAATCACCTTCTTCATCTCCTGCACCAGCTGCAGCTGGAAGTGGTTCTTGAGGCCGGCCATCTCCTCCTGCAGCTCCTGCACGCGCGGGTCGGCCTGCAGCTCGCGGCGCAGCTGCTCCAGCTCCGGGCCGTGCTGCTCGCAGCCCTGGGCGCGCTCGGCCTGGCGCGCCTGGCGCTCGGCGCGCAGCAGCTCCTGCAGCTCGCGCAGCATCAGCGCGTGGTCGCCCTGCTCGCGCTCGCGCTCGCGCTGCTGCGCGGCCAGCCGGGCGCGGCTCTCGGCCAGCTGCTCCCGCAGCCGCCGCAGCTCGGCCTGCCGCCGCTCGGCCGCCTCCTCCAGCTCCTGCTTCATCTGCCGCCGCTCCGCCTGGTACGAGGCCTCCATGCGCGACTTCTCGCGCGTCACCGTGGCCAGCGCGCCCGTCAGCGTGGCCAGCTGCGCCCTCAGCTGCGGCGGGCGCCGCTCGGGCTCCTGGCCGCCCTCCTCCTCCGCCGCCGGGGCTCTGTCCTGCTCGCCGCCCCCGGGCGGGCCGGCCGCGGCCTCGGCCGCCCCCGCGCTGTCCTCGCTGCGCTCCGAGCCCCGCTCGGCCGCGGGCGGCGCTGCCGGGGCGCCCTCGTGGGGCGCGGACAGCACCTTCAGGCTGGCCTCCAGCGCCTCCTTCTCCTTCAGCAGGCTCTTGTAGGCGCACACCACGTCCTTGAGGCGCGCCTGGAAGCGCAGCAGCTGCTGCTTCTGCGTCTCGATGGTCTCCTGCAGCTCCTTCCTGCTGGGGCCGCCCCCGAAGCTCATCCCGAACTTCTCCATGGCGGGGGCGCCTGCGGGAAAGGCGGCTTTGGGACGGGCAGGACACCAAACGGGCAGCAGGCATCACAACAGCGCCCTGACCCCCCAAAATCCCCATCCTGAACCCCCCAGGACGCGCATCCCGACCTGCCCAGGGCTTCCATACTGACCCCCTGAGATCTCCATCCTGGCCCCCCAAAACTCCCATCCTGACACTCCCAGGAACCCCATCCTGACCCCGCCGAGGCCCCCCACACTGATCCTCCAAAACTCCCATCCTGACTCCCCCAAAATTCCCGTCCTGAACCCCCAGACCTCCTATTCCGACTCGGCCAGGACGTGACCCTGACCCCCCAGGACCCCGCTCCTGACCGCTCTCGGGACCCCCACGCTGACCCCCCTCAGACACCTCCCGCACCCCCCGGGCCCTCCATTTTCACCCGCTCAGGACCGCCGTGACCCCCCTGCTGACTGCCCAGGCACCATCCTGACCCCCAGGGCCACCGTGACCGCCCCGGGCCCCCCGCCCCCTCAGGACCATCCTGACGCCCACCCTGGATCCCTCGGTCCCCCCGGGCCCCCCTCACCTCCGGCCGGTTCCGCCGCGCCGCCACTTCCGCCGGAAGCCGCCGGCGGAGGGCGGGGCGCAAGGGCCCGGGGCACGCGGGGCGGTGCCACGAGCCATATAAGGCGATGAGTGGGCGTGGCCACACGGAGGGGGCGGGGCCGTGAGCTCGCGCTGGGGAATGGGCGTGGCTGATACCCGCAGGGGGCGTGGCCTCAGCGGGCGACGGGAAGCGTGACACGGGCGTGGCACCGGCGCGGGGCGTGGTCTGATGGGATGTGGGCGTGGCCTAAGCGCTGAGTGACAGCCGTGTCCCAATGGGGCGTGGTCATTGTGTGGGCGTGTTCAATGGGCGGGGCGGGGCTTTTGTCCCGGCTCGGCTCGGCGGTGACAGGCGCGTGTCCCCCCGTGTGTCCCCCGTGTCCTCCCCGTGTCCCTCCGTGTCCCTCCGTGTCCCCCCGTGTCCCTCCGTGTTCTCCCCGTGTCCCTCCGTGTCCCTCCGTGTCCTCCCCGTGTCCCTCCGTGTCCCCCCGTGTGTCCCCCCGTGTGTCCCTCCGTGTCCCTCCGTGTCCCCTCGGGAGCGCCCCGTGTCTCTGTGTCCCCCCATGTCCCCCATGTCTCCCCCACGTCTCCCGTGTCCCTCGTCCCCCGCCAAGCCCTCCCCACATCCCTCATGTCCCTCCGTGTCCCCCCATGTCCCTCCATGTCCCTCCGTATCCCCTCGAGTCTCTCCGTGTCCCGCATGGCCCCCCGTGTCCCCTCGGGAGTGCCCCGTGTCCCTCCGTGTCCCCCTCACGTCCTTCGTGTCCCCTCGTGTCCCCCCCATGTCCCCCCCGTGTCCCTCGTTTCCCTCCATGTCCTCCCCCGTGCTCTCCCACATCCCTCGTGTCCCCTCGTGTCCCTCCGTGTTCCCTTGTGTCCCTCCGTGTCCCACATGTCCCTTCGTGTCCCTCCGTGTCTCTCCGTGTCCCGCATGTCCCCCCGTGTCCTCCCCGTGCTCCCCCACATCCCTCGCGTCCCCTCGTGTCCCTCCGTATCCCTCCGTGTCCCCCCCGTGTCCCCCCGCGCTCCTCCACTTCCTCCATGTCGTCCCGTGTCCCCCCACGTCCCGCGTCCCCCCGTGTCCTCTCGTGTCCCTCCGTGTCCCGCCCCGTCCCTCGTATCCCGTCCTGTCCCCCCGTGTCCCTCGTGTCCCCCGTGTCCCCTCCATCCCCCGAGTCCTCCCCGTCGTCCGTGTCCGCCCGTGTCTCCCCTGTGTCCCCCGGTGTCGTCTCCTGTCCCCCCGTTCCTCCCCGTTCCTCCGCCATCCCCTGCTGTCCCCCCCGTGTCCCCTCGTGTCCCTCCATGTCCCCCCCGTGTCCCTCCGTATCCCCCCCCGTGTCCCCCCGTATCCCTCCCCGGTGTCCCCCCCGTGTCCCCCCCGTGCTCTTCCACTTCCTCCATGTCCTCCCGTGTCCCTCCGTTTCCCCCCGTGTCCCTCCATGTCCGTGCTCCCCCACATCCCTCGTGTCCCCCCGTGTCCCCTCCTTTCCCCTCGTGTCCCCTCGTGTCCCCCCGTGTCCCCCCGAGGGGTCTCACTGCCCGCCAGCAGCGGAGGTGACACGGGGCGGTGTCACCGCGCGGGGACAGCGGAGCGGGACGAGCAGTGTCGCCGCCCCTCCCGTGCTGTCCCCGAGGAGTCGCTGTCCCCCCCCAGCGCCTGTCCCCGGGGGTGTCCCCCCTGGGAAGGGCCTGGGGGCGCATCCCGGCGTTCCAAACCCTCGGATGACGGTGAGGAGCAGCTGCGGAGCGCCCGGGTCTGTCCCTGGCAGTGCCACCTCTGTCCCCACTGCCACCTGCGGGAGGGGCCCGGGGATGCTCCTGGCGTGGCCGGATTGCCCCGGGTAAATAAAATCCGGGATAAATAAAATTCGGGATAAATAAAATTCCAACGGCTCCGGTTTGGTGCTGGACTGCTCTGCCCTTGGCCAGGGGCTGTGGCCAAGGAAATTCAAGACTCCCCAGAGATCCCGGGACAAATCTTTGTCACCTGTTTGTATGTTCTGAGCCAGCAAAGAAATGCATGTTCATTGGTTCTAATCACACAAAAATCTCTTCCATTAATCAGCATTCTGTCTCCTGCTGGTGATTGAATTTTCCTCGTCAGGGACACCTCCCACTGCCCCAGCTGCTCCAGCCCCAGTGTCCAGCCTGGGATCCAGGGGCAGCCACAGCTGCTCTGCCAATTCCAGCCCAGCAGCAATTCCTGCCCCAGATCCCAGCAGCCCTGCCCTGTGGCAGTGGGAGCCATTCCCTGCTCCTGTCCCTGTCCTTGTCCCCAGCCCCTCTGCAGCTCTCCTGGAGCCCCTCCAGGCCCTGGCAGGGCTCTGAGCTCTGCCTGGATCCTTCTCCTGCCCTGTGAGCACCCCCAGCTCTGCCAGCCTGGATCCCTGGGAGTGAGGGGCTCCAGCCCTGCACAGCTCCAGGTGCTGCTGCTGTGTCCCCAGGGCAGCTCTGCAGGTGGGGTCTCACCTGGGCACAGGGTCCCCCCTCCCCTGTGGGATCAGCCCAGCATTGGGGGGGTCTGGGCTGGCTCAGGTCCAGCTCTCACCCCCAGCACCCCCAAATCCTCCTCCCAGGGCTGCTCCAGCTGCTCATGCCCAGCCCGGTGCCAGGAGGGTCTGACCGGCGTCACCCGTGTTGGTGGGCGCTGCCCCCAGACCATTCCACGCCTCTGTGACACCCAGCTGCCCCTCCCCGCCCCGCCCCCACATGGAACCGGCCCCTCTGTGACATCAGCCCAGCCTGGTGGCACCGCTGGCACTGCCAGGCCTGCGGGCACCGGAGGTGACACCCGGGTTCTGCCTCTGCCACCCGCGCTGGCACCGATGGCTTTGCTGGGGCTGCTCGTGCTGCTGGCCCTGGCCCGGCCCGTGGGGGCCACCTGGGACACCTGCAGGTCAGGGGGGATCGGGGACACTCGGGGGGTCCCTGGGCACAGAGGAGCCCCTCGGGGGTGGCTGTCCCTGCTGTCCCCAGCAGGCAGTGACGGCTCTGTGCTTCCAGAGGCACCTGCGGGCTGCGGCCCTTGGCTGCTGAGCACAGCTCTGCTGCTGGCACGGCCCCAGGGCCCTGGCCTGGCATCGTCAGCATCCAGGCCACCTACGAGAACGGCACGTGGCACATGTGCTCAGGTGTCCTCCTCGGCTCCCAGTGGGTGCTCACGGTGGCACACTGCTTCGCCAGGGCCGGGTAAGAGCCAGAGGGACAGAGATGTCCCCAGAGCAGGTCACAGCACCCCCTGCCACTTCCCTGCCCGGGAAATGCTGGGCTGCTGCAGCCTGTGGCTCTGCTCCCTGTCACCCCTCTCTCCATCTGCTCCCCAGGGACGTCTCCAAGTGGGAGGCGGTGATGGGGGCCACAGATCTGACTCAGCCGGGCCCCGAGGCTGAGGTGAGACACATCCAGAGGGTCCTGGTGCACCAGCACTACGTGCCTGCAACAGCCAAAAATGACATTGCCCTGCTGGAGCTGGACCAGCCCGTGGAGTGCAGAGAATACATCCAGCTGGGCTGCGTGCCCGACGCCTTGCTCAGGGTGTCGGAGCTGAAATCCTGCTACATCACCGGCTGGAACTTTGACAGAGGTGAGTTCTGACCAGGGTGTGTGCCCCGAGGGGAGCTGGGCACCCTGGGGACACGGGCTGGGCACTGGGGGACATGGGCTGGGCACTGGGGGACATGGGCTTGGCACTCGCGGGGGACACAAACTGGGCACCCTGGGGGACACGGGCTGGGCACCCCTGGGGACACGGGCTGGGAACCCAGGGGACACAGGCTGGGCACCCTGGGGACACAAACTGGGCACTGCAGGGACACGGGCTGGGCACCCTGGGGACATGGGCTGGTCACCCTGGGGACACGGGCTGGGCACTCTGGAGACAAAAACTGGGCACCCTGGGGACACAAACTGGGCACTGCAGGAACACAAACTGGGCACTGCAGGGACACGGGCTGGGCACTCGCGGGGACACAAACTGGGCACCCTGGGGACACAAACTGGGTACTCTGGGGACACAAACTGGGCACTGCAGGGACACAAACTGGGCACTGCAGGGACACGGGCTGGGCACTGCGGGGACACAAACTGGGCACCCTGGGGACACAAACTGGGCACTGCAGGGACACAAACTGGGCACTCTGGGGACACGGGCTGGGCACTCTGGAGACAAAAACTGGGCACTCTGGGCACACAAACTGGGCACTGCAGGGACACGGCCTGGGCACTCTGGGGACACAGGCTGGGCACTGTGGGGACACAAACTGGGCACCCTGGGGACACAAACTGGGCACTCTGGGGACACGGGCTGGGCACTCTGGGGACACAAACTGGGCACCCTGGGGACACGGGCTGGGCACTGCGGGGACACGGGCTGGGCACAGGGTCCGGCTCTGGCTCTGCCAACAGCAGGGACACGGCTGGACAGCATCACTCCGTGGGGAAGGGGCAGAGCCAGGACCGGGCAGGGAAGGGGCAGGGGATGGGTGTGGAGCTGCTGGGGCTCATTCCCGCGGTTCTGGGATCAGGCTTGGGGCTGCAGGAGGCCAAGGTCCACCTCATGGACATGGAGCTCTGCAACAGCAGCCGCTGGTACGCGGGGGCCGTTCACACTGACAACCTGTGTGCTGGGTACCCGCTCGGAGGCATCGACACCTGCCAGGTACGAGTGTGTGACGAGTCCCTCTGCAGGTCCCTGTCCTATGTCCCCCCTGTCTGGGGCTGGAGAGAGGAGCCAGATCTGGGAACTGGGAGAGAAGAGCCAGATCTGGAACTGGGAGAGAGGAGCCAGATTTGGAGCTGGAGAGAAGAGCCAGATCTGGGAACTGTGAGAGAAGAGCCAGATCTGGGGCTGGGAGAGGAGCCAGAGCTGGGGCTGGAGAGAGGAACCAGATCTGGGAACTGGGAGAGGGGAGCCAGATCTGGGAACCGGGAGAGAGGAGCCAGATCTGGGAACTGGGAGGGAGGAGCCAGAGCTGGGGCTGGGAGAGGGGAGCCAGATCTGGGGCTGGGAGAGGAGCCAGATCTGGGAACTGGGAGGGAGGAGCCAGATCTGGAACTGGGAGAGAGGAGCCAGATCTGGGAACTGGGAGAGAGGAGCCAGCCCTGGAACTGGGAGAGGGAGCCAGATCTGGGGCTGGGAGAGGGAGCCAGATCTGGGAACCGGGAGAGAGGAGCCAGATCTGGGGCTGGGACAGATGAGCCAGATCTGGAACTGGGAGAGAGGAGCCAGATCTGGGGCTGGGAGAGTGGAGGCAGCCCTGGGGCTGGCAGCAGCCCCCCACAGCCCCTGAACCCTCTCTCCTGGCACAGGGGGACAGCGGGAGTCCCCTCGTCTGCAAGGACAACGAAGCTGACTACTTCTGGCTCGTGGGCATGTACAGCTGGGGAAGAGGCTGTGACACGAGCCAGGCACCCCGGGATCTACACCTCCACTCAACATTTCTACAACTGGGTCCTGATCGAGACGGGCCTGAACCCAGCTGACATAACCGGCCGAGTCCCAGAGCCAAAATGTGCCGTGTCTCCCGAGCCAGAGGTCACCCTGACTTCTGCCGAGACCCCGACTCCAGAGCCGACTCCAGAGCCGACCACAGTGCCAGAGCCGACCACAGTGGCAGTGCCAGAGCCGACGACGGTGCCGATACCGGAGCCGACGCACATTCCAGAGCCGGAGCACCAACCAGAGCCGGTGCCCATGCCGGAGCCAGAGCCGGAGCCAGAGCCGGTGCCCATGCCAGAGCCTGAGCTGGTGCCAGAGCCGGTGCCAGAGCCGGTATCGGAGCCAGAAATCCCCGTTGTGCCCGTGGAGGCGCTGGTGCCGGCACCGGAACCCGAACCCGAACCAGAACCAGAACCCGAACCCGAGCGGGAGAGGCGCCTGCTCATCTCGGTGCCGTACCGCAGCCTGGTGAAATTCTGTAAGCTGCTCCAGGATTTCTTGCAGTTTCTGCGGGACCAGGTGGGCTGACCCGGAGCACGAGCAGAGCCGGTTCTGGCCGCGCTCCCGGCCCGTTCCCGGCTGGAATCGCCGCGCGGGGCCCGCGGCAGCCGCAGCCCGGGGCTGCTCCGTCCCTGCCGCCCCCGCGCCCACCCCTCGCTGCAGCCCCGTTTGTTGTTGAAATAACGCTGCTCGTGCTGCCCAGAACCGGTGTCAGCGCCATTCCCGGGAGGGCGAGGGGCCGGCCCGGCACCGGCACCGGGACTGGCACCGGGACCGAAACCGGGAGGGAGAACGAGCGGGGCTGGCCCGGCACCGGGACCGGGACGGGGAGAACGAGCGGGGCTGGCCCGGTACTGGCACCGGGACCGAAACCGGGAGGGAAAACGAGCGGGACTGGCCCGGCACCGGGACCCGGTTCGGGCGGAGTCGGGCGGAGTCGGGCGGGTTGGGAAAAGCGCTTTAATTTCATGCGGGATGGGAACGGCCCGAGCTGCGGGTCCCGGAGCCCCGAGGGACGCGGAGGGGCCGGAGGTGCCGCCCTGAGCCGCTGCTGCCCCCGGGGTGTCCCCTGTGTCCCCGGGACCCCCATCCCGCCGCCCCCGTGTCCCCGGGACCCCCATCCCGCTGCCCCCGTGTCCCCGGGACCCCCATCCCGCTGCCCCCCGCGCCCCCGGCCCCTCCCCGGCTCTGCTCCGGCCGGGAGCGCGCTCGGGGTCCCGACCCGGGACGTTCCCTCTGCCCCAGCGGGGTCGCTGCTCCAGGAGCGGTGCCGGCTCCGGAGAAGGTTCTGGAGCGTGGGCCCGCCCGGAACGAGTCAGGGGTCTTGGATCCCTCGATCCACCGGGATCCGGGGTCCTGAGATCCACCCGTGTCCGGGCGCGGTTCGGCCCGGCCGTGCTGGCCCTCATGGATATCCTCAGTTCCCGGCTCGGGGGGCGTCGGAGCCCCCGCTCCTGCCAGGGCTGAGGGCACGCGGGGCCGTGGGGGCGGGCGGGGGGCGGTGGCACCGGGGGCTCAGCGGTGCTCCAGGCGCCAGGCTGGCAGCGGGGTGAGCCCGGGGGGCAGCAGGGCGAGGCGGGGGCTCTCCGGGGGCTGCCAGGGCGCGGGAGCGGGGCTCCCGCCTGGAGCCAGACCTGCGGGATGGACACGGGGCTCAGGCACCGCCGGGCCAAGGGGCACCCAGGGGACCCCACCCCAGCAGCCCGGGCGTCCCGCGCTGCCCGCGCCCCTCGTACCGCAGACAGCGTGGTCCCAGGCGCAGGGCCCGGGGGCGCAGACGTGCAGCGGGGCCGGGGGTCGCGGGGGGGGCTGCGCCGAGCCCGCGGCGGTGTCCGGGAGGGGCTGTGTGGGCACCGGAGGGCGCGATGTCACCGGGCCACCCCGGAGGGGACCGGCTGAGGGTCGGGACGCTCCGGACAGGGAGCGCGGGCTCCGGAGGGTGCCGGAGTTTTTTGGGGCGTCCCCACATGTCCTACCTGCGCGGCGGGACCGAGGGCGGGCGGGATCCAGCGGCACCAGGAGCCTGCGTGGGCACGGGCGGGGACAATGTCCTCTCGGGCACGGCTCGGTCCCCACCCTGGCACCGGGCGCGCACGGAGCGGCCGCGTCCCTTCCCCAGCTCCCGCGGGGCCCCGGAGAGGAACCCCAGCTGTCCCAGCGCCGAATTTCAGCCGCGTTCCCACCCCGGGGAGCCCCTGGGCCCCACTCCCTCCTCGGGCCGCGGGTCCCACGCCCCTCCCCTCTGTCCCCTCTGTCACCTGCGCCGCCAGCCTCCAGCTTGTTCTCCCGTCTCCACTTGGCTCGGCGGTTCGAGAACCAGACCTGGGGAGAGGCCGCGAGCTGAGGCTGCCAAATCTCCCCCAAACCACGGCACCGGGGCAGCGCCACCGCCCCTTGGCACAGCTCTGAGCGCCGGGACACGGCTGGTGACACCCGGGAGAGAGCGGGGACACGGGTGGGACACGGGCAGAGGAAGGGGCTCCATCCCAGATGTGGCACGGGCCTGGATTTGGGCACGGGCAGGGGACAAAAATGCCCGTGCCCTGATCCCGGGCACGCACACGGGCATGGCGTGGGCAGAGAAAGGGGTTCGGTTCTGGGCATGATCCCGAATGGACATGGACAGGACAGGCGGTTCCATCCGGGGAATGGGCACGGACCCGGCACAGGAGGGGCTTTGATCCTGCGCCTTCCCCCCCTGGCCGGGCACAGCGAGGCTCCGGGCGGGTCCCCGGCACAGCGCACAGGACCCTGCTGGCGGCTCTCGTGGAGCTTTGCCGTGCCCAGGGGTGCCCGTGGCACCGGGGACTCGCTGCTGGCACTGCCCGGGCAGCCAGAGGCCCGCGGTGGAGGGGAAGGGGCGGCCACGCACCGAGAGAGGCTCGGCAGCGGCGCGGGGGTGCGGGGAGGGGCTGCGGGGAGGGATGTGTGAGGCGGGTGTGCCGGGGGGTGTGCCGCGTGTGCCATGGAGTGTGCCAGGGAATGTGCCAGGGATGTGCCGAGTGTGCCGGGGAATGTGCCAGGTGTGCCAGAGATGTGCCGGGTGTGCCGTGGAGAGACCCCCGCTCGGAGCCAGGGACAGCCCCAGCCCTCAGGAGTCGCCCCCGCCCCCCGGAGCCCGTGCCCAGCCCGGGGACCGCCAGCGGCGGTGACACGGTTCGGAGCCGCGCCCGAGGGCAGGAGGAGCAGGGCAGGAGGTCCCTGTGTCCCCGGAGGTGTCCCTCGATCCCAGCGGCCCGGCCGGGCTGTCCCTGTCCCAGGACATTCGGGCTCTCCCTGTCCCCAGGACATTCGGACAGTCCCTGTCCCCAGGACATTCGGACAGTCCCTGTCCCAGGACATTCGGGCTCTCCCTGTCCCAGGACATTCGGACAGTCCCTGTCCCAGGACATTCGGGCTGTCGCTGTCCCAGGACATTCGGGCTCTCCCTGTCCCAGGACATTCGGGCTGTCGCTGTCCCCAGGACATTCGGACTGTCCCTGTCCCAGGACATTCGGGCTGTCGCTGTCCCCAGGCCCTGCCCCTTACCCGGATGGTGCTGTCCGGGAGTTGGGTGGCCGCGGCCAGGCTCTCGCGGGTGGCGGGGTCCGGGTACTGTCCCCTCTGGAATTCTGCGGGGACATCGGCGTGAGGCGGGAGGAGCTGCCAGGGCGTGTCTGCAGCCAGACCCCGGGGCCAGAGAGCTGGGGGGCTCTGGGGTGCTCTGGGGTGGTTTGGGGGTGGTTTGGGGCTCTCTGGGGTGGTTTGGGATGCTCTGGGATGGTTTGCGGTGCTCTGGGGAGGTTTGGGGCGAATTGCGGTGCTCTGGGATGGTTTGGGGCGCTCTGGGGGAGGTTTGGGATGGTCTGGGGCGGTTTGGAATGGTTTGGGATGTTTTGCGGTGCTCTGGGGAATTTTGGGGTGAATTGCGGTGCTCTGGAGAGGTTTGGGATGCTCTGGGATGGTTTGCGGTGCTCTGGGGAGGTTTGGGGTGAATTGCGGTGCTCTGGGGATGCTCTGGGGAGGTTTGGGATGCTCTGGGATGGTTTGCGTACTCTGGGGCGGCTTGGGATGAATTATGTGCTCTGGGAGGTTTGGGACGGTTTGGGATGAATTGCGGTGCTCTGGGGAGGTTTGGGACGGTTTGGGATGTTTTATGTGCTCTGGGGGAGGTTTGGGATATTTTGCGGTGCTCTGGAGAGGTTTGGGGCAGACCATGTGCTCTGGGATGCTCTGGGGAGGTTTGGGATGCTCTGGGATGGTTTGCGGTACTCTGGGGCGGTTTGGGATGAATTGCGGTGCTCTGGGGAGGTTTGGGACGGTTTGGGATGTTTTGCGGTGCTCTGGGGAGGTTTGGGATATTTTGCGGTGCTCTGGGGAGGTTTGGGGCGAATTGCGGTGCTCTGGGATGGTTTGGGATGGTCTGGGGGAGGTTTGGGATGCTCTGGGGTGGTTTGGGACGGTTTGGGATGAATTGCGGTGCTCTGGGGAGGTTTGGGATGCTCTGGGGAGGTTTGGGGCGCTCTGGGGTGGTTTGGGATGTTTTGCGGTGCTCTGAGGAGGTTTGGGATATTTTGCGGTGCTCTGGGGAGGTTTGGGGCGAATTGCGGTGCTCTGGGATGGTTTGGGATGCTCTGGGGGAGGTTTGGGATGCTCTGGGGTGGTTTGGGACGGTTTGGGATGTTTTGCGGTGCTCTGGGGAGGTTTGGGATGTTTTGCGGTGCTCTGGGGCGGTTTGGGATCCCGCAGCGATGGCCGAGCCACCCACAGAGGGGCACGAGCCCACCCCGAAATCCTCCCCTCTTGGTTTCAGCCCCGCCCGGAGCCGGCACCCCGGGGCAGCGCACCTTTCTCCAGAGCCTCCGCCTGCTGCCTGGAGAACACGGTCCTGCTCCTGCTCCTGCTCCTGGCGCCGCTGCGGTGCCGCGGGGCTGCGGGGGCTGCGGGGGCTGCGGGGGCTGCGGGGGCTGCGGGGGCTGCGGGACCGGGGCCGCGGCCCGAGGGGACACTGCGAGGACACAGAGGCAGAAGCTGGAGGCGGACCCGGGCTGGGGGCTCCCCGGGGGGCTGGGAAGGGTCCGGAGGGCTGCGGGCTCCGGGGCAGCCCAGCGCGGCTCACCCCGCGGGTCCCGGGGCTCGGCCGCCAGCCGCAGGTCGCCGGGCAGGGTCCTGAGCACGCGGTTGATGGAGGAGACCTGGGCAGAGAGGGGATGTGCCGGGGGGGCACGGGACCCCCGGGGGCTGCGGATGTCCCGAGCTGTCCCTGGGGTCTCTCCGGAGCCGGGGATTCTCCGAGCCCGGCTGCTCCCCGTTTGTGCCCCGGGACCCCCGCACGGAGGGGGGGAGGGACCGGCTCTGTCCCTGGGAAAGGACACTTGTCGCGGGGCCACCGCGCTGTCCCGAGGCCCGAGGACGAGCCGGGCTCGGGGGTGGCGGTCGGGGCTCTGATTCCCCTGGGAAGGAGCGATTTGCCTTCTCCTCCCCACCAGCCCCAGCTCCGCGTCTCACAAGCACCGAGCCCTTTCCCTGTGGATCCTTCCCGAGCCCTTCCAGTGCATCATTCCCACTGTCCCGAGCCCTTCTCTGAGCATCATTCCCAGTGTCCCGAGCCCTTCCCTGTGGATCCTTCCCGAGCCCTTTCCCGTGCTTCATTCCCAGTGTCCCGAGCCATTCCCTGTGGATCCTTCCCGAGCCCTTCCAGTGCATCATTCCCACTGTCCCGAGCCCTTCTCTGAGCATCATTCCCAGTGTCCCGAGCCCTTCCCTGTGGATCCTTCCCGAGCCCTTTCCCGTGCTTCATTCCCAGTGTCCCGAGACATTCCCTGTGCATCCATCCCACTGTCCCGAGCCCTTCTCTGAGCATCATTTCCAGTGTCCCCAGTCTTTCCCCTGTGGATCCTTCCCGAGCCTTTCCCTGTGCATCATTCCCACTGTCCCGAGCCCTTCCAGTGCATCATTCCCAGTGTCCCGAGCCCTTCCCTGTGGATCCTTCCCGAGCCCTTTCCCGTGCTTCATTCCCAGTGTCCCGAGACATTCCCTGTGCATCCATCCCACTGTCCCGAGCCCTTCTCTGAGCATCATTTCCAGTGTCCCCAGTCTTTCCCTGTGGATCCTTCCCGAGCCTTTCCCTGTGCATCATTCCCACTGTCCCGAGCCCTTCCCGAGTGCATCATTCCCAGTGTCCCGAGCCCTTCCCTGTGGATCCTTCCCGAGCCCTTTCCCGTGCTTCATTCCCAGTGTCCCCGAGACATTCCCTGTGCATCCATCCCACTGTCCCGAGCCCTTCTCTGAGCATCATTTCCAGTGTCCCCAGTCTTTCCCTGTGGATCCTTCCCGAGCCTTTCCCTGTGCATCATTCCCACTGTCCCGAGCCCTTCCAGTGCATCCATCCCACTGTCCCGAGCCCTTCTCTGCACATCATTTCCAGTGTCCCCTAGTCTTTCCCTGTGGATCCGTCCCATTCCCGAGTCCTTCCCACGGACTCGAACCCTCCCCAGCACTCCGAGCGCTCCCCGAGCCATCATCCCAGTGTCCCCAGCCCTTCCCGGGCCATCCATCCCAGTGTCCCCAGCCCTTCCCGGGGCACCATTCCCACCCCCCGGCCGTGCGGTCGGACCCCCTGCCCTGCCTGGCCCCAGGAATTCCCGGGTTCCGCGGCCGGACTCACGCTGGGGATGCGGCTGCTGGCGCAGGTTCCCTCGGCGTGCAGCTGCCGGCGGATCTCCCAGGCGAAGAGCCCGGGCTGCTCCAGCTTCAGCCGCGCGATCCTGGCCACCACGGCCGGGGTGGCCATGCGGGGCTTGCTGCCCCCCCCGGCCTTGGGCCCCACGGCCCCTGTCCGGTAATAGCGGCCCAGGATTTTGCTGACGCAGCCGTTGGACACCTGCGGACAAAACGTGAGCGCGGGGAGGGTTTGGGAGGGGAAGGAGAGCCCCAGCCCCGGCCGGGCGCACCTTGAGGCTGCGGGAGATGTCGGAGCTGCGGGCGCCGCTCGCCGCCAGCGCGATGATTCTCTGCCGCTTGCACGTGGGGAGGGGGCGGCCGTTCAGGAAGAGCCCCCCGAGCTGGTTGACCCCGCTGGGCCCTGGGGAGGGGCACAGGGCTGGAGGGGAGCGGGGCTGCCGGTGCCGCCCCCCCGGCCTCCCAGGACAGCACCGGGGCCAGGAGAGGTGGTGCTGAGGGGGTCTGGGGGGAGCTGGGGCTTGGGGGTGGGACAGGCAGGGGATGGGGGCACCGGGAAAACCCCCCATGGAAGAGCACGGGAGAATTTGGGATGGGCAGGGGGGTGACCGGCTGGGGGGCTGGATGTCACCGGGGCCGGGGGACCCTGCGGCTGTGCCGGGGCAGGGAATGGTGGCACGGCACATCCCCGGTGCCCGCCGGGACCACCGGAACCTGCGCCCGGAGCCGCCGCGTTCTCACCTCGGTGCTGCATCGTGGGGAGGCTTCAGGGGGCCGCGGGCGCCTGGGAATTCCCAGCGGGGCACGGGGGATGCTGCGGGGCCGGTAAATCAGCGCCGCCCTCCAGGGCCCTGCGGCGAGGAGAAGGGACGAGGGCAGAATCTTGGAGCAGAGGGTGGGAGCACCTGAGGGCAGCTTGGGAGGTCCTCGTGCTGCAGGATAAAGACCCGGAGAAGGTCACAGGGCTCTGGAGAGGCTCGGGAGGCGCCGGGAATGCTGCCCGTGCTGCCTGCAGGAGCAGGAACGGAGCCGGCAGAGCTCCCCCGGACACCCCTGCGGGGACAGGGGGGTCCCCGCGCCCCCCCCGCCCCAGCTGAGGGCCGGGATCCACAGGGAATGGGGAGTTCCCCCACGCACAGCACCCTCCCAGCCCGGAATTCCCAATTCCCAGGATCCCACCAGCCCTGCTCTGTGGCAGTGGGAGCCATTCCCTGCTCCTGTCCCTGTCCTTGTCCCCAGCCCCTCTGCAGCTCTCCTGGAGCCCCTCCAGGCCCTGGCAGGGCTCTGGGCTCTGCCTGGATCCTGCTCCTGCCCTGTGAGCACTCCCAGCTCTGCCAGCCTGGCTCCAGAGGATTTCCCGGCACGATTCCCGCAGGGACCCTGGTGCCGGTGCCTCTCCTGCGGGAGCACCTCGAGCGTCGCTGGGCAGCAGCAGAGGTTCCACCGAGCCCGGCGGCTGCTGCTCCCCCCACGGCCTTGCCAGAGCCCCCAGTTCAACCCCGGATTTCACCTGGAACACCCTAAAACCCCCCAGGCACCCCCAGCGTGGGGCTTTCCCTGCCACAGTCCCCAGATCCCGCTGCTCCTCTTCCCTGCACATCCCGAGGGAGCTGTGTGGAGACAGCGACCCTCGGTGACACTCGGGAAAAGCGACATAAATCCATCAGCAGGGACAAGTCCGCAGCTTTCCCGCAGGTGAGCAGCAAAGCCGAGGCGCATCCCACCCCCCTGACTCGGAGAGGGACGGATCGGCCCGGAGCGCTGCGCGGAGGCTGCTCCGGGAAGGAGGGAACAGGACACGAGTCCCCCCAGCACTCCCTGGCTGTGCCCCGAGCTCACGCGGGGGTTTCTTTCCCCACGGGAACTGGGGGCACGGGGAAAGCCGAGCTGGGAGCGCTCGGTGCCTCCCGGATGGTGCCGAGGAGCGCAGGGAGCAGCGGCACAGGGGCAGGGGAACCCCCGGGGACCCCAAAGCTTCTCCGCGTTAAAGCGCGCCCACCACCAATTCCTGCAGCGAGTTCCCGCAGCTTTTCCACGCGGGGAATGATCCGGAGAGCGGCAGTGCCCGGACGGCGCACGGAGGTACCTGCGGAGCCTCGGAGCAGCGGCACCGGACCGTGCCGGGCGCTCAGCGCCGCCAGCGCGGCCGTGATGTCACGACAGCACGAGAGGGAGAGGAGCACGGGGAGGAAGGGGCGGCCCGATGTGACCGCGCCCAGCACACGCCCGGCCCGGGGGGCTCCTGCGGGACTCGGGGGCGCTCGGAGCCCCCCGCGCCGGGCACGGAGCCGGTGCCGGGCGAGCGGCGTGTTTCAGCACCGGCGGCCGGCGGACAGCACGGCCCCGCCGCGCCCCGGAGCGGCCCCGGGGATCCCCGGCCGGAGCCCCCCGAGGGGCTTCGCTCCCGCGTCCGTCCCGCAAAGCAAACAGGGACATATGGGGTTCAATCATAAATCCAGCTTCGCTTTTATTACATCGATTTAATTTATTTTGGGTGCTGAACAAATAGAAGGCTGCCCCCGGGGTGGTGCCTTGGCCCCGGCGGGGACTCCCCGGTGTGCTCCAGCCGAGGCGCCGGCACAGATGGCCCCTTCTTGGAAGATTAAAAAAAAAAACAACGTTGTAAACCTTTCAAGTAAAATATTTGAAGAGCAAATATTAGCCAGCGAGGAGCCCATCACCGTGGCCCTGCGCGCCCGGCCCCGCGAGTCATCCAGCGTTATTTGCACCCCGGCCCCGGCCCCCGGGCTCCGCACAACTGCCCGCCTTTGGAAAATACCATATGCTCCGAATTACATATTAACCACAGCCCCGCGGGGCCCGGGCCCGGCCCCGGCCCCGGGGAGCCACCGCGCCGCCCCCCCGCCGCCCCCGGGGCGCCCCGGCTGTCCCGCACCCCGCACTCGGCCCCGGGCTCCCGGCGGCGCGGGGAGCGCTGGCACCCGGGGCTGGGTCCCCCCCGCTCCGTCCCGGCCGCCCGGGACCCCCCCGCTCCTCCCCGGTGGCGGGGGAGCCCCGGCGGAGCCCCCGGGCCGGGCGAGCCCGTGCGTAACGCGGCCGCGGGGAGCGGGGCGCGGGGCTCGGCAGCGGGGCGGGGGCGCCGAGCCCGGCGCTGTCCCCCGTGTCCCCCGGCCCGGGCGGGGGGCGGCGCGGGGGGCTCCGGGCCGCTCCCGGCGCGGCGGGGCTGCCCCGGGGCTGTGCGCGCTGGCACCGGGCGCGCCGGGCTCCGGAGCGCACGGCCCCGGGCGGCGCCTCGGCGCTGCCGGAACGGCCCCGCGCCGCCCCCGCGGCGGGAGGAGCCCCCCGAGCCGCCCGCAGCTCGCGGCGCCCGGGGCAGCCCCGCGGGGCCGGGGGAGGCGGCGGCGGGCACGGGGCCGTGCGTCCCTGGCGCGGCTCGGGCGCGGCGGCTGCTGCGGCCTCGGGCACCGGGAAACCGGGAAAGCGGGACCGGGAGAGGCGGGAGGAGAGCGGGGGAGAGCGGGGGAGAGCGGGGGAGAAGGGCAGAGACGGGAAAGGGGAGGTGTGGAGAGGGGGAGATGCGGGGAGGTGGGAAGAGAGATGGACACGTGGAGAGCAGAGACGGAGACAGGGATGGAGAGAGGGTGAAGGGGAGAGGTGGAGTCGGGAAGAGACAGGGAGAGGCAGAACTGGGGACGGGAGATGTGGAGACGCGCAGAGTTGGAGTTTGGAGAGGAGGAGAGGTGGAGAGACACAGATGGAGAGGTGGTGAAATGGAGAGGAGGAGATGAGGAGATGAGGAGAGGAGGAGAGCGGGGAGACATAAAGACACGGAGAGGTGTCTTTAAAAAGACAGAGGTGGAGAAACGCTAAAATGGGTAGATGGAAAGATGGAGACCGAATTATGGAGACATGGAAAGCCGGAGGGGTGAAGGTGTGGAGACTGGAATGATGGAGAGGGGGAAAGGAGAGGCGGAGAGGAGTGGAGGGGTCATCAGGGAGGTCGCAGAGGTGCAAAGGCAGAGCTGGAGCGCTGGAGAGGGATTTGGAGACGGGGAGAGGTGGGGACGGAGCTCTGGAGAGGGGGAGGGACGGTCCGGGACCCACCGCGGCAGCCGCGTCTGTGCCTCTGGGACCTTCCCCTCCCTCTCCTCCTCAGGGAAGAGCTTGTGCGGGGATTTTGGGACGCTGAGCATCCCAGGGGCAGGGTGGGGGGCTTCCCCTGGAAAGGCCGGCGATGCTGGGCTGCCCGGGCTTCCAGCAGCTGGCACACGGCGCCCGGGAACGCCATCGCACGGCGGGGGGTGGTGGGGACCCGAGTGTCCCCTCCTGGCAGCACCCCGTCACTCCAGCTGGAGCTGGGAGGAAGGGAAAGTGGGAAAAAAGAAGAAGAAAAGAAGAAGAAAAGAAGAAGAAAAGAAGGAGAAAAGAAGGAGAAAAGGAGGAAAAAAGGAGGAGAAAAGGAGGAGAAAAGGAGGAGAAGATGAAGATGAAGATGAAGATGAAGATGAAGATGAAGATGAAGAGGAAAGGAAAGGAAAGGAAAGGAAAGGAAAGGAAAGGAAAGGAAAGGAAAGGAAAGGAAAGGAAAGGAAAGGAAAGGAAAGGAAAGGAAAGGAAAGGAAAGGAAAGGAAAGGAAAGGAAAGGAAAGGAAAGGAAAGGAAAGGGAAAAGGAAAGGGAAAGGAAAGGAAAGGAAAGGAAAGAAGGGAAAGGAAAGGAAGGAAAGGAAAGGAAAGGAAAGGAAAGGAAAGGAAAGGAAAGGAAAAGGAAAAGGAAAGGAAAGGAAAGGAAAGGAAAGGAAAGAAAAGGAAAGAAAAGAAAAGAAAAGGAAAGAAAAGAAAAGAAAAGAAAAGAAAAGAAAAGAAAAGAAAAGAAAAGAAAAGAAAAGAAAAAAGAAAAGAAAAGAAAAGGAACCCATTCCCGCTGTCCCCAGGCGGGATGAGGCGCGTTGGGGCCCGGGGCTGGCGGGGCGCGCACTGCTCCGTGTCCCGAAGGAGGGCGTGTCCCAGGGAAGGCGCTCTGGCAGCAGCGCACAGGGAAGGGTGTCCCCCGGTTCTGTCGGGGAGTTTGTGGGGACAGGGATCCGACTGAACAGATCCAGCATCTTCGCCTTCACCTTCATCTCCATCTCCGCCTCTGTTTCCATCTGCTCCTTAGTTTCTCTTTCCCATCTTTGTTTTTGCCACCGTGTTTTTGTGTCTTTGTCTCCATCTCCATCCATATTTTGTCTCTATCTTTGTATCATTTTCCCCCCATTTTCATCTCTGCCTCCATCTCTGCCCTTATCTCCATCCCATCCCATCCCATTATCCCATCCCATCCCATCCCATCCCATCCCATCCCATCCCATCCCATCCCATCCCATCCCATCCCATCCCATCCCATCCCATCCCATCCCCATCCCATCCCATTAGCCCATCCCATTAGCCCATCCCATTATCCCATCCCATCCCCATCCCATCCCATCCCATCCCATCCCATCCCATCCCATCCCATCCCATCCCATCCCATCCCATCCCATCCCATCCCATCCCATCCCATCCCATCCCATCCCATCCCATGTCCCTGGGCTGTTCCCGGTGCCAGACCCGGCCGTGGCTCAGGGACCTTTCCCTCTCCAGTGTCCCATCCCTGCTCCCACCAGTGATGTCCAGAAGGTTTTTGCCCTCTGGAGACAGCTGTCACTCCAGGGCGGGCTGTGCCGAGCCCCTTCCCTGCCTGGGAGCTGGGGGCAGTGGATCCTTGTCCCCATCCCCTGCTGTCCCATCCCTGCCGTCCCCATCCCTGCCGTCCCCATCCCTGCTGTCCCATCCCTGCTGTCCCATCCCTGCCGTCCCATCCCTGCTGTCCCCATGTCTGCTGTCCCCATGTCTGCTGTCCCCATGTCTGCTGTCCCATCTCTGCTGTCCCATCCCTGCTGTCCCCCATCCCTGTTGTCCCCCATCCCTGCCGGTCCCATCCCTGCTGCGTCCCATCTCTGCTGTCCCATCCCTGCTGTCCCATCCTGCTGGCCCCATCCCTGCTGCGTCCCATCCCTGCTGTCCCATCCCTGCTGTCCCTGCCGTCCCCATCCCTGCCCGTCCCATCTGTCCCCTGTGTCTGCTGTCCCCATGCCTGCTGTCCCCATGTCTGCTGTCCCCATGTCTGCTGTCCCATCCCTGCTGTCCCATCCCTGCTGTCCCCATCCCTGCTGTCCCCATCCCTGCTGTCCCCATGTCTGCTGTCCCCATGTCTGCTGTCCCATCCCTGCTGTCCCATCCCTGCGTCCATCCCTGCTGTCCCCATGTCTGCTGTCCCCATGTCTGCTGTCCCATCCCTGCCGTCCCCATCCCTGCTGTCCCATCCCTGCCGCCCCATCCCTGCCGTCCCATCCCTGCCGTCCCCCATCCCTGCCGTCCCCATCCCTGCTGTCCCATCCCTGCTGTCCCATCCCTGCTGTCCCATCCCTGCTGTCCCCATCCCTGCCGTCCCCATCCCTGCTGTCCCCATCCCTGCTGTCCCCATCCCTGCTGTCCCCATGTCTGCTGTCCCCATGTCTGCTGTCCCATCCCTGCTGTCCCATCCCTGCTGTCCCCATCCCTGCCGGCCCCCATCCCTGCTGTCCCCATCCCTGCTGTCCCCATGTCTGCTGTCCCATCCCTGCCGTCCCCATCCCTGCTGTCCCATCCCTGCCGTCCCATCCCTGCCGTCCCATCCCTGCCGTCCCCCATCCCTGCTGTCCCATCCCTGCTGTCCCATCCCCTGCCGTCCCCCATCCCTGCTGTCCCATCCCTGCCGTCCCATCCCTGCTGTCCCATCCCTGCCGTCCCCATCCCTGCTGTCCCATCCCTGCTGTCCCCCATCCCTGCTGTCCCCATGTCTGCTGTCCCATCTCTGCCGTCCCCATCCCTGTTGTCCCCATCCCTGTTGTCCCCATCCCTGCCGTCCCCATCCCTGCCGTCCCCAGCCCTGCCGTCCCATCCCTGCCGTCCCCGGACCGGGGCTGTGCTGGGCTGGGCTCCTGCAGGGACAGTGGGTGAGGAGCTGGCAGGAAGGAGCCGCTGTGGCTGCCCCTGGATCCCTGGGATGCCCAAGGCTGGACACTGGGGCTGGCAGCAGCTGGGACAGTGGGAGGTGTCCCTGCCCTGGCACTGGGGGGGCTCTGGGGTCCCTTCTATCCCAAACCATTCCAGGATCCCCTGATTTCCCTCCCCCTGTCGCTCCTTTCTGCACGTCCAAGTCTGTTCTGCACCATTCTGGGCTTTCTCCCGGCAGAAAGTCGCCCTGCTCCTCAGAGAACGCCTGGAAAATCCCATTCTCTTCTCCTGCAGAAAGTTCAGGTGGAACTTAAGAGCCCGATGACTCAGCCGACCAAGAAAGCCGAGTTTATCCCCACGTTCCCACCCACGATTTCACTTTCTTTTCCATCAAAAGAGAGCGAAATCCATCAAAATGATGATTATGAAAAGTATTCAGACTAAAAGAGGCAATTTGGGGGCTTGAAGGTGTCCTCCCCACCGTCCCTGGTGGGATGCAGGCGCCAGGTGGGACAGTGACATGGTGAGGAGCGGGCCCAGAAATTCCATGAATCACGATAACGGAGCTGCTCTTCCAGATTCTCGGGCAGAGATTTCCTACCCCGAAAAGGAGGCTAAGTATTAAAAACGGGGAGAAAAGCAAGGAAATTAATAAATTGTAATCGAAAGGCTGGAGCAGGGAGATCAGAAGTGGCGGGAGGTTGAGGTGGGTAGGGAGAGAGCGGGACGAGGATTCCTCATGGACCGGGAGACTTTGGCACGGCCGCGGCAGTGAAACCCTGGAGCGGGACCCCCCTGGGGAAGGGGCGGGGGCTGCACCGGGAGCTGCGAGGGGGAGACAAACCCCGGAGTGAACACACTCGGAGAAACATGAGAAACACGGGAAAACATCAGAAACACGGGAAAAACCATCAGAAATACGGGAAAAAAACATCAAAAACGCGGGAAAAACCGTCAGAAACACGGGGGAAAACATGAGAAACACGAGAAAAACATTAGAAACACGGGAAAAACCATCAGAAACACGGGGAAAAAAACCATCAGAAACACGGGAAAAACGATGAGATAGGCAGGAAAAACCATCACAAACATGGGAAAAAACATGAGAAACAGCGGGGGAAACATGAGAAACACGGGGAAAACGTCAGAAACACGGGAAAAAACATCAGAAACGCGGGAAAAAATCAGAAACATGGAGAAAACCATGAGAAACACGGGGGAAAACCATCAGAAACACGGGGAAAAACGTCAGAAACACGGGAAAAAGTGCTCGGGTGGGGAATGTGGCGGGGCGCGGCGCGGCGGGCTCCCGTGGGTGTCCCCGCGCGGCCCCGGTGCTTCCCGGCGGGACCCGGGATGTGCGGAGCGACAATTCCGGCACGGACGGACCCTCCCGGCTCCCGCTCCGCGCCCGACACCGCGCCCCGAGCGCCCGGTGCCGGCCCGGGGGGCAGGGAGTGGGTGGGGTCTGCCCCAGGTGTGCTCCCATCCCCTCAGGTGCGCTCCGATCCTCTCAGGTGCGCTCCCATCCCTCCTAGGTGTGCCCCCGATCCTCTCAGGTGTGCTCCGATCCTCTCAGGTGCGCTCCCATCCCCTCAGGTGCGCTCCCATCCCCTCCCAGGTGTGCCCCGATCCCCTCAGGTGTGCTCTGATCCCTCCCAGGTGCGCTCCCACCCCCTCAGGTGTGCTCTCTTCCCCTCAGATGCGCTCCCGATCCCTCCCAGGTGTGCTCTCTTCCCCTCAGGTGCGCTCCCATCCCTCCCAGGTGCGCTCCGATCCCCTCAGGTGCGCTCCCATCCCTCCCAGGTGCGCTCCGATCCCCTCAGGTGTGCTCTCATCCCCTCAGGTGCGCTCCCATCCCTCCTAGGTGTGCCCCGATCCCCTCAGGTGCGCTCCCATCCCCTCAGGTGCGCTCCCATCCTCTCAGGTGTGCTCTCATCCCCTCAGGTGCGCTCCCATCCCTCCCAGGTGTGCCCCGATCCCCTCAGGTGTGCTCTGATCCCTCCCAGGTGCGCTCCCACCCCCTCAGGTGTGCTCTCTTCCCCTCAGGTGCGCTCCGATTCCCTCTCAGGTGTGCTCTCTTCCCCTCAGGTGCGCTCCCGATCCCTCCCAGGTGCGCTCCGATCCCCTCAGGTGCGCTCCCGATCCCTCCCAGGTGTGCTCCGATCCTCTCAGGTGTACTTCCATCCCTCCCAGGTGCACTCCCATCCTCTCAGGTGTGCTCCCATCCCCTCAGGTGTGCTCCCATCCCCTCAGGTGTGCTTCCATCCCTCCTAGGTGTGCTCTGATCCCCTCAGATGCGCTCCGATCCCTCCCAGGTGTGCTCCGATCCTCTCAGGTGTGCTCCCACCCCCTCAGGTGCGCTCCCATCCCTCCCATGTGCGCTCCCATCTTCCAAGGTGCGCTCCCATCCCTCCCTCAGGTGCGCTCCCCATCCTCTCAGGTGTGCTCTCTTCCCCTCAGGTGTGCTTCCCATCCCTCCCAGGTGCTCTCCAATCCTCTCAGGTGCGCTCCCGATCCCTCCCAGGTGTGCTCCCATCCTCCCAGGAGTGCTCTCATCCCCTCAGGTGCGCTCCCATCCTCTCAGGTGCGCTCCGATCCCTCCCAGGTGTGCTCCCATCCTCCCAGGAGTGCTCTCATCCCCTCAGGTGCGCTCCCACCCTCAGGTGCGCTCCGATCCCCCTGCGAGTCATAGGTCCCTCTCCCAGCCTGACGGGCGGCGCTGGGGCTGCTCCGTTCCCGTTCCCGTTCCCCTTCCCGTTCCAGTTCCCTTTCCCTTTTCCCGTTCCCGTCCCCGTTCCCGTCCCAGTTCCCGTTCCCGTTCCCTTTCCCGTTCCCGTTTCCTTTCCCGTTTCCGTTTCCCGTTCCCGTTCCCTTTCCCGTTCCCGTTCCCGTTCCCCGGCAATGGCAGCGCTGCCATTCCCTGCATTCCCCCCGTGGCCACTTCTGTCGCCTCCTGCCACCCACGGGTGACACGGCTCCGCTCGGGGCTGGCACGGGCGGCACCGGGAGCGGCGCCGGGAGCGGCACCGGGAGCATCCCGAACGCCTCCCAAGGGGCGCAGGGACCCCCAGGCGGTGACACGGGACCCCCGATTCTGGCTCCGCGGGACCCCCGCTCGGGGCTGGGGGGTTGGGGTCAGCCAGGGACCCCCGGAGGGGTGGGCAGCGCCGGGTCCCCGGGAGCACACCGGGCCGCGAGTGTCCCCCGGCAGCAGGAGGTGACACCGGGTGACTCAGGAGCGCCGGGCCCTCGCCCGGCAGGGCGCAGTGTCCGCGGGCAGGGGGTTGGGGTGCGACCCCCGGGCAGCGGGACCTGCCAGCGCCCCCAAACCACCCGGGGCTGGGAGCCCCGTTCTCACCCCGAGCCCGCCGGGGCCGGGCGGCGAGCGGCGCCGGGAGGCTGCGGCGGCCCTGGGGGGTCATGGGGGTGTCACGGAGGGGTCGCACAGGGAACCGGGGACCCCTCGGTGCTCCCCGCGCCCCGGCCCCTGCGGGACTGCACTGGGGTCCCCGGGTCCGCCGGGCTGGGGGCCCCGGTCCCCGCTGGGTGACCCCAAACCCGGGATTGGGGTCCTCGGTTCCCCAAACCCGGGGCTGTGCTGGGCTGGGGTGCCCTGTCCCCCATGGGTGACCCCAAATGCGAGGCTGGGGTCCCCTGTCCCCCATGGTGACCCCAAACCCGGGGCTGTGCTGGGCTGGGGTCCCCTGTCCCTCATGGTGACCCCAAACCCGAGACTGGGGTCCCCGGTTCTCGCTGGGTGACCCCAAACCCGGGGCTGGGCTGGATTGGGGTCCCCTGTCCCTCATGGTGACCCCAAACCCGAGACTGGGGTCCCCGGTTCTCGCTGGGTGACCCCAAACCCGGGGCTGGGCTGGATTGGGGTCCCCTGTCCCCCTGGGTGACCCCAAACCCGGGGCCGCCCCCGCGGCTCGCGCCGGTGACGGAAGGGGCGTGTCCCTCGCAGCCCCGCCCCGGTGACGGAAGGGGCGTGTCCCGGCCGGGCCCCGCCCCCGGCGCGGCGCGAGGCCACGTGTGCGCGCGGGCGCCTTTGCCGACGTGTCCCTGGCGCCGCGCGCCCCGGAAGTCCCGCCCCCTCCCGCGCGCCGGGCCGGGCGGGGCCGCGCGGGCCGTGACGTCACTCACGGCGCGCCGCCATTGGCCCAGGCGCCGGGGGGCGGAGCGGCGCGCGCGGCGGGAGCGGCCGCCCGTTGGCCGCCGGCCGTGCGGGGGGCGGAGTCGCGCGGAGGCCCCGCCCCCGCGGCCCAGGCCCCGCCCCGCGGTCCCTTCCGCGCTCGCCCCGGGCCCCGCCGCGCTCCCGCCGCCCGTGCCCGGCCCGGCCCGACCCGCTTCCTCCGCCCGCCCGGCCCCGCCATGGCCTCCGCGGCCAACCCCGGCCAGGGCGGCTCCGCGCCGCCGCCCGTCGTCCAGCGCGGCATCGTCAAGATGGTAAGGGCAGTGCCCGCCGCTCCGCGCACCGGCCCCGCGGCGCGCCGCTGGCCGGGACCCCCGTCTCCCGCAGCCCCCCGGCGCCCGGACCCCGCTGGGCTCCCGCCTCCCTTCCCGGTCACCGGGAGCCTGTCCGCCCCCCGGCCGGTGCCGGCCGCCAGCCCCGCCGCAGCCCCGCCGGTGCCCCCGGCCCGTTCCGCGGCCGTTACTGGCCCGTTACCGCCCGCAGCCCGCGGAGCCCTCGCTGCGCCCCGCGATGCCCCCGCAGCCCGGGCTCCCCGCGCCCTCCCGGCGCCGGCACCGCTCGGTCCCGCCGCCCCGGTGCCGCCCCGGTGCCGCCCCGGTGCGGGGTGGGGCGGGGAGAGCTCTGTGTCCCGGTGCCGGTGGTCCCGCTCCGCCGCCCCCCCGGCGCTCGCGGAGCAGCCGCCCCGCGGGGCCGTTCCGGGGGTGCCGCACGTGCTGCGCCGCTCCCGCTCCCGGGGCAGCCCGCGGGGCGCAGCGGCGGGACGGGACCCCGGACAGAGCGCGGGATGGGGCCCGGGAAGGGTCCCCAGGTCCCCGTGTCGGGTCCCCACGTGTGCCGGCAGCGGGAGAGCGAAGGTCGGGTTCAGTCCCGCGTCCCTTCCCGGTGCCTGGCCCGCCCCAGCCCCTTCCCGGCCGTGTCCCCAGCCCCCCAGGCCGCTGTGCCCCACTCCGGGCGGGTCTGGGGGTCTCAGCTGACCCCTTCGCCTTTTCCCGGGGTGTCACCCAGCCCCGAGCCAGCGGCAGCGGCGGGAGCAGGGCTGGGGACACCCTGGCAGTCCGGGGACACAGGGCAGGGATCGGGGATGGATTTTAGCGATTTGGGGATGGGCGCTGGGGGTCAGGGGCTGCACAGTGGAGGTGTGGGAATGGACTGAGTCTGGGGATGGGCACCGGGGGTCCGTGCTCACACACGGGGGGTCTGGGGACACCGGGGATTTGGGGACACCGGGGCTGTGCTCTGGCACCCTCCCCGTGCTGTGTGTCGCGGTGACGAGGGGCTGTGCTGCTGCCCCCTGCCCTGCCCGCCCTGCAGCGTTTGGGATGCTCGGGGAAGCCCTCACCTGGCCCGGCTCCACCCCGGGGATGGGGATCCGCAGCAGCATTTTGGGGAGGGTTTTGGGCTCTGCTGGCAGCTGTGCCTGGCAGTGCCCTGTGCCCCACAGCCCGGGATGGGCTCTGTGGTCCCTTTCCAGGCCAAAATCCCCCCGGGAGAGGGGGTCTCCCTGGCACGGGGCCGGTGCCAGCCACGTGCTCTGCTCCCGTCACAGCTTTGGGGTTTTTGGGGTTTTTTGCACCTTCCTGTTGCAATCACAGTCACCTCACCGGAATCACAGTGGGGCTACGGGGTTTGAGAGCTGGATGGGGATGAAGAGCAGGAATTTTCCTCCCACTCCTGTCAGGATTTTTAACCCTTTGTGCCCCGCAGGGGCAGCTCTGGGTTCTGGGTGTGCCAGTGGGATTTGGGTGCTGTCCCTTCTGGTGCTCTGGAGTCACCTTGGAGCTGGGTCTGTGCACCCCGTGTGCCTGTGCCGTGTCCTGTCCCTTTTCCAGCCTGGGTTAAGCCTGGTTCAAGCCCAGATTTCTCTGGTGGAGCCCTCAGTGGGGACGAGAGGGACCTGGGGTGGCTTTTGCTGGCACAGTGGGACAGTGACACCTGGGTGCTGGAACTGTCCCAAGCCATTGCTGTCACTGGCCGGTCCTGGAGCAGTTCCCCAGCTGGGACAGCCACACGTGTGGGTGACAGACAGGAGTTGTGGCCACTCCCAGGGGCCACAGGGATCTGGGGCTGGGCTGGGATGGGATATCCCCCCAAAGCACCGCACTGCCCCTGGAACATGAGCAGCTCTGCCAAGGATCCCACCCGGGATCCAGGGCTGGTGTTGGGGATTGAGCAGAGCAGCTCCAGCATCCTCGTGCCCTATAAATTAAAGATTAAGGCTAATTACAGCCATGAAACCTCTGAGTCCTTAAGCACAGAGCACTGGGATCACTCTGGGTGTGGCGATTCCCGGTGGCTCCTGCGGCACTCGGGCTCTGCTGAGGGAAAGGGGGCAGCAGGAGGGGGGTGCAGGGGGCACCCAGGCCTCGGGGTGGGCTCAGGGCAGGGGGATTCAGTGTCCTGGGCACGGGGCCAGGCTGGCTCTGGTGGTGGAACGGAGCTGGGGGGGTTTGGGATCCCTGCCAGCATCCCTGGGGATTTCGGGGGGTGGGGAACCGGGGCAGGTGCTGGAACCCGACCCTGAGCTGGGTCCAGAGATCTGGGAGTGGAGACAGAAATCCTGGGAGCAGGGAGATGATGGGGACAAGGAGATCTCTGGGATCAGAGACATCCCAACACTGCTCTGCCGAGGGAGCTGGGGCCGTGCTGTGCCTGGGGCTGGAGGTGTGAAGGAATTCTGGCAAGGGGATGGGGGTTTTGGGGGGTGCCCAGCTTGGGGCTCTGAGCACCCAAAGCTGTTCGAGGACATCCTGCTGGGCTCATCTGGAGAGCACCAGGACTAAATTCCCGATTTTCCAAGTGCTCCTTGTTGTGTGTGCACAGAGGTTACCCATGGCCAGGTGTGCTGAGCTCTGAGGGACCCCAGAGCCCCCCAGTGCCACCCCTGCAGTGCCAGGGCAGGGACACCTCCCACTGTCCCAGCTGCTCCAGCCCCAGTGTCCAGCCTGGGATCCAGGGGCAGCCACAGCTGCTCTGCCAATTCCAGCCCAGCAGCAATTCCTGCCCAAATTCCCACCCTAAGCTCCCCCACCCAGGGAATTCCCTCCATTCCCAGCTTTCCCAGCCCGGGATTGGATCCATCCTCACCCCAGCTCCTCTCTAGGAAGGAATTTTGGGGTCTGGGGGCTGCACTGGGAATCTCAGGACTCCAGGGAGGGTCTCCCTTCCTTTTTCCATCCCGAAATTCCATAAAAATCCCTCAGGATGGATTCTGAGCATCCTTGATCCCAGAATCCCAGAATGGTTTGGGATGGGATCCATGGCCCTTCAATCCCATCCCATCCCAATCCCACCATCCCAGGCTGCTCCAGCCTTTCCTGGGACACTGCCAGGGATCCAGGGATTCTCTGCCAATTCCAGCCCAGCAGCAATTCCTGCCCCAGATCCCAGCAGCCCTGCCCTGTGGCAGTGGGAGCCATTCCCTGCTCCTGTCCCTGTCCTTGTCCCCAGCCCCTCTGCAGCTCTCCTGGAGCCCCTCCAGGCCCTGGCAGGGCTCTGGGCTCTGCCTGGATCCTTCTCCTGCCCTGTGAGCACCCCCAGCTCTGCCAGCCTGGATCCCTGGGAGCTGAGGGGCTCCAGCCCTGCACAGCTCCAGGTGCTGCTGCTGTGTCCCCGGGGCTGGGGCAGCTCTGCAGGTGGGGTCTCACCTGGGCACAGGGGCAGGGTCCCTGGAGACGAGCCCAGGACACGAATTCTGGCCCCACCCCTGCTCTGTGACACTCAGAGCTCCCGAGCTCCCCGGGCACATCCCCACAGCATCCCCCCTCCCCCAGCTGCCCCCTCCCTGCCCGGGGGACCCGAGCGACCCCTCCCTGTGCCCGCAGGTGCTGTCGGGCTGTGCCATCATCGTGCGGGGCCAGCCCCGCGGGGGGCCGCCCCCCGAGCGCCAGATCAACCTCAGCAACATCCGCGCGGGGAGCCTGGCGCGGCGCGGGGCCGCCAGCCAGCCCGACAGCAAGGACACGCCCGACGAGGTGCGTGCTGCCCCCCCGGGGCTGGGGGGACCCCCTGGCCGGCTCTGCTGCGGGGGGCGCGCTGGAGCGGCCTGGGAGGGGGCCCGGGGTGATTGGGGGATGGTTTGGGGCACACCGGAGTGGTTTGGGGGAGGATTTGGGGCACACAGGGATGGTTTGGGGCACACAGGGATGGTTTGGGGCACACAGGGATGGTTTGGGGCACACAGGGATGGTTTGGGGCACAGGGGATGATCTGGGGCACATGGGGGGATGGTTTGGGGGCACATGGGGGATGGTTTGGTGCACATGGGGGATGGTTTGGGGCACACAGTGTTTGGTTTGGGGCACAGGGGATGGTTTGGGGGATGGTTTGAGGCACATACAGGGTTTGGTTTGGGGCACACACTGAGGATGATTTGGGGGCACATGGGGGATGGTTTGGGGCACATGGGGGATGGTTTGAGGCACATGGGGGGATGGTTTGAGGCACATGGGGGATGGTTTGAGGCACATGGGGGATGGTTTGGGGCACATGGGGATGGTTTGGTGCACATGGGGGATGGTTTGGGGCACAGGGGGGATGGTTTGGGGGATGGTTTGAGGCACATACAGGGTTTGGTTTGGGGCACACACTGAGGATGATTTGGAGCACGCCGGGGATGGTTTGGGGCACACAAGGATGGTTTGGGGGCACAGGGGATGATTTGGGGCACAGGGGGATGGTTTGGGGGACGATTTGGGGCACACGGGGATGGTTTGGGGCACACAGGGATGGTTTGGGGGATGATTTGGGGCACACGGGGATGGTTTGGGGATGATTTGGGGGCACAGGGGGATGGTTTGGGGATGATTTGGGGCACACGGGGATGGTTTGGGGGATGATTTGGGGCACACGGGGATGGTTTGGGGCACACAGGGATGGTTTGGGGCACACGGGGATGGTTGGGGGATGATTTGGGGCACACGGGGCGGTCCCGGAGCCGCTCGGTGCCGGCAGGGCCCGTCCCCCCCTCCCGCGGGCCGGGGGCGGTGGGAGCAGCGCTGGCAGATAATTGCTCTCCCTGGGGAGTTTTGTCTTCCAAACAGCCTCTAAATGTCACTCTTTGCCAAAGTGACGCCTGTCAGCTCCGCTAATTGTTTATGAGCGCGTCATGTTCCCACCTCCGGCCGCGCTCCCGCCCACCCGCCCCGCTGGAGCGGGGATGCGCTCCGGGAGTGCGGGAGTGCGCTCGGGAATGCGGGAATGCGCCCCGGGAATGAGGGAAAGCGCTCGGGAATGCGCTCGGGAATGAGGGAATGCGCCCGGGGAATTCGGGAATGCGCTTGGGAATGAGAGAATGCGCTCCGGGAATGCGGGAATGCGCTCCGGGAATGAGGGAAAGCGCTCGGGAATGTGCCCCGGGAATCCCGGAGTGCGCCCCGGGAATTCGGGAATGAGGGAGTGCGCTCCGGGAGTGCGGGAGTGCGCTCGGGAATGCGGGAATGTGCCCCGGGAATGAGGGCGTGCGCTCGGGAATTCGGGAATGCGCCCCGGGAATCCAGGAGTGCGCTCTGGGAATTCGGGAGTGCGGGGATGAGCTCGGGAATGAGGGAACGTGTCCCGGGAACGAGAGAGCGCGCTCGGGAATCAGGGAATCCGCCCCGGGAGTGCGGGAATCCGTCCTGGGAATGTGCTCAGGAATCCGGGAATGCGCCTCGGGAATTCGGGAATTTAATTCGGGAATGCACCCCGAGAATGCGGGAATGCGCTCCTGGAATGCCCCCCCGGAATCTGGGAATGCCTTCGGGAATGTGTTCGAGAATCCGGGAGTGCCCTCGGGAATGCGGAGCGCGCTCCTGCAATGCCCCCGGGAGTCTGGGAACGCGCTCCGGAGCTGCCGTGCCCAGCCCGGCGCTCCCGGCCGGCTCCTCCCGCTCCCTCCAGTCCCGTTCCGGGAGGGGCTGCCCCGGGGTGGGTTCTGGGGAGCCCCGGGGTGGCTCTGTGGGGGTGTCCGTGCCCGGGGGCCGGTTCCCAGCGGGGAATTCCCGGGAATTGGGGACCCTCAGCTCAGGGCGCCTCCCTCCCCCCCCCAGCCCTGGGGCTTCCCGGCGCGGGAGTTCCTGCGGAAGAAGCTGATCGGGAAGGAGGTGTGCTTCACCGTGGAGTACAAAACGCCGCAGGGCCGCGAGTACGGCATGGTCTACCTGGGCAAAGGTGAGTCGGGGGTTACCTGGGCAAAGGTGAGTCGGGGGTTACCTGGGAAAAATGAGTCTGGGGTTACTTGGGCAAAGTGAGTGTGAGGTTACCTGGGCAAAGTGAGTGTGAGGTTACCTGGGCAAAGGTGAGTCTGGGGGGCGTTACCTAGGCAAAATGAGTCTGGGGTTACCTGGGCAAAGGTGAGTCCAGGGTTACCTGGAAAAAGGTGAGTCTGGGGGAGGTTACCTGGGCAAAGGGGAGTCTGGGGTTACCTGGGAGAAGCGAGTCCAAAATGGTTTTTATGGGAAAATGTTGGTCTGGATGTTTTACCTGGGAAAAGGTGGAGTGTGGATGGTTTACCTGGGGAAAGGTGGATGTGGAGGGAGGAGGTGGGTCTGGGATGTTTTACCTGGGAAAAGGCCAGTCCCAGATGGTTTATATGGGAAAATGCTGGTTTAGAGTGGTTTACCTGGGAAAAGGTGGTTCCAGGATGTTTTACCTGGGAACATGTTGGTCTGAGGGGCAGCACCTGGGGAGGTTTGGGGCAGGTTGGATGTGCCCTCAGCAGGAGGATGCCTGCCTGACTTGTCCCTGACTTGTCCCTGACTTGTCCCTGACTTGTCCCTGACTTGTCCCTGACTTGTCCCTGACTTGTCCCTGACTTTCCCACCACTTTCCCACCACTTTCCCATCACTTTCCCAGCCCCCCAGGTTTCCCCAGCCCTGCTCTCCCTGCTCCAGGAGCTTTCCTGGGCTCAGCCTGGATTGTCCCAAGCCCAAACCCAGCTGGAAAATCTCTTTTTGGGGATGGAGTGGGAGAGCAGGGCTGCTGGGGCGCGCTGTCCCAGCAGAAGGATGCATTCCCACTTCTCCCTGGATCCCCACTTCTGGGAGGGGGGCAGTGCCCCGTGCTGGGGAGCCCCAGGAGGGGCTGGGGGGGCTGGGTGCCCTCAGCCCCACCTCCCTGTGGACTCGGCTGTTTTCCATCTGGGAATGGGCTGGAAAGGGGAGCAGGTGCTCCAGGTGTGCTCCCTGTGGCAGTCAGAGCTGCTCCAGGGATTTCAGAGCCTTTCCATGGCACCCAGAACCTTTCCAGAGATTCCTGTGGCACCCAGAACCTTTCCAGGGATTCCTGTGGCACCCAGAACCTTTCCATGGCATTCCCATGGCATTCCCATGGCACCCAGAACCTTTCCAGGGATTCCCATGGCACTTAGGACATTCCCATGGCACCCAGAGCCTTTCCAGGAATTCCTGTGGCACTCAGGACCTTTCCATGGCATTCCCATGGCATTTCCATGGCACCCAGAACCTTTCCAAGGATTCCCATGGCATTCAGAGCCTTTCCAGAGATTCCCATGGCACTCAGGGCATTCCCATGGCACTCAGGACCTTTCCATGGCAGTCCTGTGGCACTCAGGACTTTTCCATGGCACCCAGAACCTTTCCATGACATTCCCATGGCATTTCCATGGCACCCAGAACCTTTCCAAGGATTCCCATGGCATTCAGAGCCTTTCCAGAGATTCCCATGGCACTCAGGACTTTTCCATGGCACCCAGAACCTTTCCATGACATTCCCATGGCATTTCCATGGCACTCAGGACCTTTCCAGGGATTCCCATGGCATTCAGAGCCTTTCCAGAGATTCCTGTGGCACTCAGAACCTTTCAATGGCATTCCCATGGCACTCAGGGCATGCCCATGGCACTCAGAACCTTTCCATGGCACCCAGAACCTTTCCATGGCATTCCCATGGCACTCAGGACGTTTCCAGGGATTCCCATGGCACCCAGAACCTTTCCAGGAATTCCCATGGCACCCAGGACCTTTCCATGGCATCCAGAACCTTTCCAAGAATTCCTGTGGCACCCAGAACCTTTCCATGGCATTCCTATGGCACTCAGAACATTCCCATGGCACCCAGAGCCTTTCCATGGCACTCAGGACCTTTCCATGGCATTCCCATGGCACTCAGGACCTTTCCATGGCACCCAGAGCCTTTCCATGACATTCCCATGGCACCCAGAGCCTTCCCATGGCACCCAGAGCGTTTCCCAGAGCAGGAGCAGGGCTCAGCTCATCCATGCAGATATTCCGTGGTGCATTCCTGAGCTCCCAGTGCCCTTTGGGACGGGCAGAGGGAGGGAGTGGGATCAGAATCCTGGCTGGGGGAGACCCCCCAGATCCAAGGCCATGGAGTGCAGTGTTTGGTTTGAAGCTTTGCCGTGGGGAGCTGCTGCTCTGCCCTCCCTGAGCCTGCCTGCAGCCTGGGCCGTGCTGGGGGCAGGGAATGAGCCGGGGGGGGTTTGGCTGTGCCGTGCCCAGCCCTGCCCAGCCCCGAGCGGCGCGGGCGGCAGAAATGAGGCACAAAATGTTTGTCAGGCTTTAAACGCCATTAACGTGGGAATGCTGTGACAGATTCCCTGCAGAGCAGCTCCTGGGTGGGGAGGGACGGGCAGGATGGAGAGGGGAGCTCTGCAGAGGGCTGGGGCCGTGGCAGGAGCCAGCAGGGTGAGGGACAGCCAGGCCCCAGGGCAGGGACTGTCCCCTGTGCTGGCCCTGCTCAGGGACCCTCTGGAATCCTGGGGGCAGCTCTGGAGGGGCTGGAGGGGTGCAGGGAATGGAGCTGGGAATGGGGCTGGGGGAGCTGGAATGGGGCTGGGGGAACTGGGAAGGGGCTGGGGGAGCTGGGAATGGGGCTGGGGAGCTGGGAAATGGGGCTGGGGAGAGCCGGAATGGGGCTGGGGGAGCTGGGAATGGGGCTGGGGGAGCTGGAATGGAACTGGGGGAGCTGGAATGGGGCTGGGGGAGCTGGGATGGGGCTGGGGGAGCTGGGATGGGGCTGGGGGAGCTGGGAATGGGGCTGGGGGAGCTGGAATGGAACTGGGGGAGCTGGAATGGGGCTGGGGGAGCTGGGAATGGGGCTGGGGGAGCTGGAATGGGGCTGGGGGAGCTGGGATGGGGCTGGGGGAGCTGGGAGGGGCTCAGGCTGGAGAAAAGGAGGCTCAGGGCCCTTGTGGCTCTGCACAAGTCCCTGGCAGGAGGGCACAGCCCCAGGCCGGGCTCTGCTGCAGGAACAGGGACAGCAGGAGAGGGAATCAGCAGCAATTCCCCTGGGAAGGGTGGGCAGGGATGGAGCTGCCCAGGCTGGGTCAGGGCTGCCCCAGGGGAGCTCTGGGGCTGTGCCTGCCCGGGGTCACTGGGAGTGCTGCCCCGTTCCTGTGTCGCTCTGGCTCCTCTCAGCTCCTGCTCCCCTCCTCTCTGCAGACACCAGTGGGGAGAACATTGCTGAGTCCCTGGTGGCCGAAGGACTGGCGTCCCGGCGGGAGGGCATCCGAGCCAACAAGTACGTGCACAGCTCCCCTGAGCCTGGGCCCAGTCCTGGTCCTGATCCCCATCCTAATCCCCAGTCCTAATCCTGATCCCAGTCCTGGTCCCAGTCCTGGTCCTGATCCCAGTCCTCATCCCAGTCCTGATCCAGTCCTAGTCCTGATCCCCATTCCCATCCTAATCCCCTGTCCTAATCCTGATCACCATCCCCATCTTGATCCTAGTCCTAATACTGATCCCTAGTCTTAATCCTCATCCCATTCTTAATCCTCATCCTCATCCCCGTTCTGATCCCAGTCCTGATCCCCATCCCCATCCTGATCCCAGTCCTGATGCTGATCCCCATCCTCATCCTCATCCCCATCCTGATCCCAGTCCTGATGCTGATCCCAGTCCTGATGCTGATCCCCATCCTCATCCTCATCCCAGTCCTGCTGCTGATCCCAGTCCTGCTGCTGATCCCAGTCCTGCTGCTGATCCCCATGCTGGGCTGCTGCTCTGGGCACAGAGCCCTGGGATCCCCTGGCTGCAGTGGCCCTGCCAGGATCCAGGGGCAGCCAGTTCAGTTTCCCCGGGTTTGATGTGGCAGGGCTGGGAGGGGACCGTGGTCACTTGGGTGGCTCTTCGGTGGGTCCAGGGCCAGGCTGCTGGCTGGGATCCCGTGGGATGGATTCCTGTGGGATGGATTCCTGTGGGATGGGATCCCATGGAATGGATTGCCATTGAATGGGATCCCATGGGATGGATTCCAGTGGGATGGATTCCCATGGAATGGATTCCCGTGGGATGGATTCCCGTGGGATGGAATCCTGTGGGATGTGCTGTCCCTGCCTGCCCTGGTGGTGCACGGAGCCCCCTCTGGATGGGCCGTGGCCTCAGCCTGCCCTCCCTGCCTGTGCAGAGCCCTTCCAGCTGCATTCCCTGCCTGTGCAGAGCCCTTCCAGCTGCATTCCTGCGGTGCAGAGCCCTTCCAGCTGCATTCCCTGTGTGTGCAGAACCCTTCCAGCTGCATTCCTGGGTGTGCAGAACCCTTCCAGCTGCATTCCTGCCTGTGCAGAGCCCTTCCAGCTGCATTCCCTGTGTGTGCAGAGCCCTTCCAGCTGCATTCCCTGCGTGTGTAGAACCCTTCCAGCTGCATTCCTGTGTGTGCAGAACCCTTCCAGCTGCATTCCCTGCCTGTGCAGAACCCTTCCAGCTGCATTCCTGGGTGTGCAGAACCCTTCCAGCTGCATTCCTGGGTGTGCAGAACCCTTCCAGCTGCATTCCCTGCGTGTGTAGAACCCTTCCAGCTGCATTCCCTGTGTGTGCAGAACCCTTCCAGCCGCATTCCCTGCGTGTGCAGAACCCTTCCAGCTGCATTCCTGCCTGTGCAGAACCCTTCCAGCTGCATTCCCTGGGTGTGCAGAACCCTTCCAGCTGCATTCCCTGTGTGTGCAGAGCCCTTCCAGATGCATTCCCTGTGCAGAACCCTTCCAGCTGCATTCCCTGTGCAGAACCCTTCCAGCCGCATTCCCTGGGTGTGCAGAACCCTTCCAGCTGCATTCCCTGTGTGTGCAGAGCCCTTCCAGATGCATTCCCTGTGCAGAGCCCTTCCAGCTGCATTCCCTGTGTGTGCAGAACCCTTCCAGCTGCATTCCCTGTGCAGAACCCTTCCAGCTGCATCCCTGTGTGTGCAGAACCCTTCCAGCTGCATTCCTGCCTGTGCAGAACCCTTCCAGCTGCATTCCCTGTGTGTGCAGAACCCTTCCAGCTGCATTCCTGCCTGTGAAGAGCCCTTCCAGCTGCATTCCCTGCCTGTGCAGAACCCTTCCAGCTGCATTCCCTGGGTGTGCAGAACCCTTCCAGCTGCATTCCTGGGTGTGCAGAACCCTTCCAGCTACATTCCCTGGGTGTGCAGAACCCTTCCAGCTGCATTCCTGGGTGTGCAGAACCCTTCCAGCTGCATTCCCTGCGTGTGCAGAACCCTTCCAGCTGCATTCCTGCCTGTGCAGAACCCTTCCAGCTGCATTCCCTGTGTGTGCAGAGCCCTTCCAGCTGCATTCCTGCCTGTGCAGAGCCCTTCCAGCCGCATTCTCTGTGTGTGCAGAGCCCTTCCAGCTGCATCCCTGTGTGTGCAGAACCCTTCCAGCTGCATTCCCTGCGTGTGCAGAACCCTTCCAGCTGCATTCCTGTGTGTGCAGAACCCTTCCAGCTGCATTCCCTGGGTGTGCCTCAGCCCTTCCAGATGCATTCCCTGTGTGTGCAGAGCCCTTCCAGCTGCATTCCTGCCTGTGCAGAACCCTTCCAGCTGCATTCCCTGTGTGTGCAGAGCCCTTCCAGCTGCATTCCTGCCTGTGCAGAGCCCTTCCAGCTGCATTCCCTGTGTGTGCAGAACCCTTCCAGCTGCATTCCCTGCGTGTGCAGAACCCTTCCAGCTGCATTCCTGGGTGTGCAGAACCCTTCCAGCTGCATCCCTGGGTGTGCAGAACCCTTCCAGCTGCATTCCTGTGCAGAGCCCTTCCAGCTGCATTCCCTGTGTGTGCAGAACCCTTCCAGCTGCATTCCCTGTGTGTGCAGAACCCTTCCAGCTGCATTCCTGCCTGTGCAGAACCCTTCCAGCTGCATTCCCTGTGTGTGCAGAACCCTTCCAGCCGCATTCCTGCCTGTGCAGAACCCTTCCAACTGCATTCCTGGGTGTGCAGAACCCTTCCAGCTGCATTCCTGCCTGTGCAGAACCCTTCCAGCTGCATTCCCTGGGTGTGCAGAACCCTTCCAGCTGCATTCCCTGTGTGTGCAGAACCCTTCCAGCTGCATTCCCTGTGCAGAACCCTTCCAGCTGCATTCCTGTGCAGAACCCTTCCAGCTGCATTCCCTGTGTGCAGAGCCAGCGCTTCCCAGCTGTGCAGGGCTCCAGCTGCATCCTGGGTGTGCAGAACCCTTCAGCTGCATTCCCTGTGCAGAGCCCTTCCAGCTGCATTCCCTGTGCAGAACCCTTCCAGCTGCATTCCTGTGTGTGCAGAACCCTTCCAGCTGCATTCCTGCTGTGCAGAGCCCTTCCAGCTGCATTCCCTGTGTGTGCAGAGCCCTTCCAGCTGCATTCCCTGTGCAGAGCCCTTCCAGCTGCATTCCCTGGGTGTGCAGAACCCTTCCAGCTGCATTCCCTGTGTGTGCAGAGCCCCTTCCAGCTGCATTCCCTGTGTGTGCAGAGCCCTTCCAGCTGCATTCCTGCGTGTGCAGAACCCTTCCAGCTGCATTCCTGGGTGTGCAGAACCCTTCCAGCTGCATTCCCTGGGTGTGCAGAACCCTTCCAGCTGCATTCCCTGGTGTGCAGAACCCTTCCAGCTGCATTCCTGCGTGTGCAGAGCCCTTCCAGCTGCATTCCTGCCTGTGCAGAACCCTTCCAGCTGCATTCCTGTGTGTGCAGAACCCTTCCAGCTGCATTCCCTGGGTGTGCAGAGCCCTTCCAGCTACATTCCCTGCGTGTGCAGAGCCCTTCCAGCTGCATTCCTGCCTGTGCAGAACCCTTCCAGCTGCATTCCCTGTGTGTGCAGAACCCTTCCAGCTGCATTCCTGTGCTGTGCAGAGCCCTTCCAGCTGCATTCCTGTTGTGCAGAGCCCTTCCAGCTGCATTCTCTGTGTGTGCAGAACCCTTCCAGCTGCATTCCTAGTGTGCAGAACCCTTCCAGCTGCATTCCTCGTGGTGCAGAACCCTTCCAGCTGCATTCCTGCCTGTGCAGAACCCTTCCAGCTGCATTCCTGCCTGTGCAGAGCCCTTCCAGCTGCATTCCTGCCTGTGCAGAACCCTTCCAGCTGCATTCCTGGGTGTGCAGAACCCTTCCAGCTGCATTCCCTGCCTGTGGGAGCCTTCCAGCTGCATTCCTGTGTGCAGAACCCTTCCAGCTGCATTCCCTGTGTGTGCAGAACCCTTCCAGCTGCATTCCCTGTGTGCAGAACCCTTCCAGCTGCATTCCTGTGCAGAACCCTTCAGCTGCATTCCCTGTGCAGAACCCTTCCAGTTGCATTCCTGGGTTTGCAGAGCCCTTTCAGCTGCATTCCTGGGTTTGCAGAGCCCTTCCAGCTGCATTCCCTGGTGCAGAACCCTTCCAGCTGCATTCCTGCCTGTGCAGAACCCTTCCAGCTGCATTCCTGGGTGTGCAGAACCCTTCCAGCTGCATTCCCTGGGTGTGCAGAACCCTTCCAGCTGCATTCCCTGGGTGTGCAGAACCCTTCCAGCTGCATTCCTGGGTGCAGAGCCCTTCCAGCTGCATTCCTGTGTGCAGAACCCTTCCAGCTGCATTCCTGCCTGTGCAGAACCCTTCCCAGCTGCATTCCTGGGTGTGCAGAACCCTTCCAGCTGCATTCCCTGTGTGTGCAGAACCCTTCCAGCTGCATTCCTGCCTGTGCAGAACCCTTCCAGCTGCATTCCTGGGTGTGCAGAGCCCTTCCAGCTGCATCCCTGGGTGTGCAGAACCCTTCCAGCTGCATTCCTGCCTGTGCAGAGCCCTTCCAGCTGCATTCCTGTGTGTGCAGAACCCTTCCAGCTGCATTCGGCCTGTGCAGAACCCTTCCAGCTGCATTCCTGCCTGTGCAGAACCCTTCCAGCTGCATTCTTGGGTGTGCAGAACCCTTCCAGCTGCATTCCTGCCTGTGCAGAACCCTTCCAGCTGCATTCCCTCCGTGTGCAGAACCCTTCCAGCTGCATTCCTGCCTGTGCAGAGCCCTTCCAGCTGCATTCCCTGCCTGTGCAGAACCCTTCCAGCTGCATTCCTGCCTGTGCAGAGCCCTTCCAGCCGCATTCCTGGGTTTGCAGAGCCCTTCCAGCTGCATTCCTGGGTGTGCAGAGCCCTTCCAGCCGCATGCCCGCGGGTCGGCGGGAGGCGCCGGGCGGGCCGTGGGTGGGGCAGTTCCTGCTCCGGGCACTCCCGGGTGACGCCCGCGCCCCGCAGCCCCGAGCAGAGCCGGCTGGCCGAGCTGGAGGAGCAGGCCCGCAGCGCCAGGAAGGGGCTGTGGAGCGAGGGCTCGGGCTCGCACACCGTGCGCGACCTCAAGTACAGCCTGGAGAACCCCCGGCACTTCGTGGACGCGCTGCACCAGAAGCCCGTCAATGGTGAGGTGGCCCCGTGTCACCCTGTCCCTGTGTCCCTGTCTGTCCCCATTCCTGTGTCCCTGTGTCACCCTGTCCCTGTGTCCCCATGTCCCAGTGTCCCTGTGTGTGTCCCTGTCCCCATTCCTGTGTCCCTGTGTCCCCATGTCCCAGTGTCCATGTGTGTGTCCCTGTCCCATTCCTGTGTCCCTGTGTCACCCTGTCCCTGTGTCCTCCCTGTGTCCCTGTCCCCCGTCCCAATGTCCCTCTGTGTCCCTGTCCCCATTCCTGTGTCCCCGTGTCATGCTGTCCCTGTGTCCCCGTGTCACCCCGTCCCCTGTGTCCCAGTGTCCCTGTGTGTGTCCCCATCCCTGTGTCCCCTCTCCCCATATCCTCATGTGTCCCCATGTCCCCCTGTGTCCCTGTCCCCGTGTCCCAATGTCCCTGTGTGTGTCCCCATGTCATCCTGTGTCCCCTGTCCCCCTGTCCCCATGTCTCTCTGACCCTGTGTCCTCATGTCCCCCCATTCTCCTGTCTTCATGTCCCCCTGTGTCCTTGTCCCCTTTCCTGTGTCCCCCTGTCCCCATGTCCCTGTGTCTCCTTGTGTGTCTCTGTGTCCCCCTGTCCGTGTCCCCTGTGTGTCCCCCTGTGTCCCCCCAGTGTGTCCCCCGTGTGTCCCCCCCTGTGTCCCCCCTGTGTGTCCCAGTGTGTCCCGTGCCTGTTCCCAGTGCTGAGCTGTGTGTCCCCTGTGTGTCCCAGTGTGTCCCTGTGTGTCCCTGTGTGTCCCCGTGCCTGTTCCCAGTGCTGAGCTGTGTGTCCCCTGTGTCCCCTGTGTCCCCCTGTGTGTCCCCTGTGTCCCTGTGTGTCCCGTGTGTCCCCTGTGTGTCCCCCTGTGTCCCCCTGTGTCCCTGTGTGTCCCTGTGTGTCCCCGTGCCCGTTCCCAGTGCTGAGCTGTGTGTCCCCCCAGCCATCATCGAGCACGTGCGGGATGGCAGCGTGGTGAGGGCCCTGCTGCTGCCCGACTACTACCTGGTGACTGTCATGCTCTCGGGGATCAAGGTGAGCCCCTTCCCCGTGCCAGGCTCCCCGTGCCACATTTCCTGTGCCAGATTCCCTCTGCTGAATTCCCAGAGCCCCCCAGTGCCACCCCTGCAGTGCCAGGGCAGGGACACCTCCCACTGTCCCAGCTGCTCCAGCCCCAGTGTCCAGCCTGGGATCCAGGGGCAGCCACAGCTGCTCTGCCAATTCCAGCCCAGCAGCAATTCCTGCCCAAATTCCCACCCCAAGCTCCCCCACCCAGGGAATTCCCTCCATTCCCAGCTCTCCCAGCCTGGGATTGGATCCATCCCCACCCCAGCTCCTCTCTAGGAAGGAATTTTGGGATCTGGGGGCTGCACTGGGAATCTCAGGACTCCATGAAAGGTCTCCCTTCTCTTTTCCATCCCCAAATTTCATAAAAATCCCTCGGGATGGATTCTGAGCATCCTTGATCCCAGAATCCCAGAGTGGTTTGGGATGGGATCCGTGGCTCTTCAATCCCATCCCATCCCAATCCCACCATCCCAGGCTGCTCCAGCCTTTCCTGGGACACTGCCAGGGATCCAGGGATTCTCTGCCAATTCCAGCCCAGCAGCAATTCCTGCCCCAGACCCCACCAGCCCTGCCTGTGGCAGTGGGAGCCATTCCCTGCTCCTGTCCCTGTCCTTGTCCCCAGCCCCTCTGCAGCTCTCCTGGAGCCCCTCCAGGCCCTGGAATGTGCTGGAAGCTCTCCCTGGATCACCTCCCTCTCCAGGGGAACATTCCCAGCTCTGCCAGCCTGGATCCCTGGGAGTGAGGGGCTCTGGGGCTCCTCTGCACTCTCCAGGTCCCTCTCCATGGTTCCCTGAGCTGGAGCCGGTCCCCGTTTCCTTGTCCTTAGACAAACTCCCCGATTCCCCTGGAGCTGGGGGATGGGGATTGCCCGGGTTCGGGGCCCTGACCCCGCCCTGCCCCGCAGTGCCCCACGTTCCGGCGCGAGGCCGACGCCGAGGTGCCCGAGCCCTTCGCCGCCGAGGCCAAGTTCTTCACGGAGTCGCGGCTGCTGCAGCGCGACGTGCAGATCGTGCTGGAGAGCTGCCACAACCAGAACATCCTGGGCACCATCCTGCACCCGGCACGTGCCACGGGCTGGGGCGGGGAGGGGGGATGGGGGGCGTCACTGGCATTTGGGGGCTCACTTCTGGTGGGTTTGGGGGATCCCTGGGCTGTGTGAGGAGGGGAAATGTGGGGGAATTTGGGGGCTCATTTCTGGTGGGTTTGGGGGATCCTGGGCTGTGTGGGGAGGGCAGAGTGTGAGGTGTCACTGGGATTTGGAGGCTCATTTCTGGTGGGTTTGGGGTATTCTGGTCTGTCTGAGGACAATAGAGACTGGGGGTGTCATTGGGATTTGTGGGTTCTCTCCTGATGGATTTAGGGGATCCTGGGCTGTGTGGGGAGGGGGGATGTGGGGGTATCACTGGGGATTTGGAGACTCATTTCTGGTGGGTTTGGAAGATCCTGGGCTGTGTGAGGACAGGAGAGACTGTAGGGGGTGTCACTGGGATTTGTGGGTTCTCTCCCGGTGGATTTGGGGGATCCTGGGCTGTGTGAGGAGGGGGAAATGTGTGGGAATTTGGGGGCTCATTTCTGGTGGGTTTGGGAGTTTCTTGGTCCCTATGGAGAGGGGTGTCATTGGGATTTGTGAGTTCTCTCCTGGTGGATTTGGGGAATTCTGGTCTGTGTGGGGAGGGCAGAGCCTGGGGCTGTCACTAGGACTTGGAGACTCATTTCTGGTGGGTTTGGGAGTTTCTGGTCCCTGTGGGAAGGGCAGAGTGTGGGTGTCACTGGGATTTGTGGGTTCTCTCCTGGTGGATTTGGGGGATCTTGGTCCCTATGGAGAGGGCAGAGGCTGGGGGTGTCACTGGGAACAGGGGGATCCCTCTGCCCCCGGGGGATCCCTGCTGACCCTGGGGGGATCCCTGCTGCCCCCAGAACGGGAACATCACGGAGCTGCTGCTGAAGGAGGGCTTTGCCCGCTGTGTGGATTGGTCCATCGCCGTCTACACCCGCGGCGCCGACAAACTGCGCGCGGCAGAGAGGTGGGGGGCCTGCTGATCCTGCTCATCCCGCTGATCCTGCTGATCCTGCTGATCCCATTGATCCTGCTGATCTCATTGATCCCATTGATCCTGCTGATCCCTCTGATCCCTCTGATCCCATTGATCCTGCTGATCTCATTGATCCCTCTGATCCCATTGATCCCATTGATCCTGATGATCCCTCTGATCCCATTGATCCTGCTGATCCTGCTGATCTCATTGATCCCTCTGATCCCATTGATCCCATTGATCCTGCTGATCCTGCTGATCCTGATGATCCCTCTGATCCTGCTGATCCTACTGATCCTGCTGATCCCTCTGATCCCATTGATACTGCTGATCCCATTGATCCCATTGATCTCATTGATCCTGCTCACCCTGCTGATCCCTCTGATCCCACTGATCCCATTGATCCTGCTGATCCTGCTGATCCTGCTGATCCCTCTGATCCTGCTGATCCTGCTGATCACTCTGATCCCATTGATACTGCTGATCCCATTGATCCCATTGATCTCATTGATCCTGCTCACCCTGCTGATCCCTCTGATCCCACTGATCCCATTGATCCTGCTGATCCTGATGATCCCTCTGATCCTGCTGATCCTGCTGATCCTGCTGATCCCATTGATCCTGCTGATCCCTCTGATCCCGTTGATCCTGCTGATCCTGCTGATCCCATTGATCCTGCTGATCCCATTGATCTCATTGATCCTGCTCACCCTGCTGATCCCTCTGATCCCACTGATCCCATTGATCCTGCTGATCCCACTGATCCTGCTCATCCTGCTGATCCCATTGATCCTGCTGATCCCACTGATCCCTCTGATCCCTCTGATCCTGCTGATCCCATTGATCCCACTGATCCTGCTGATCCCACTGTTCCCACTGCTCCCAGCTGCTCCTGTCTGATCCCGCTGATCCCAGTGCTCCCAGTTGATCCCACTGTTCCCAGCTGCTCCCACGGGGTGCCCGGAGCAATCCAGCCCCCCCAGCCCCACGTGGCTCACCCAGGGTGGGATTGATGGGATGTCCCCTCTGTCCCTGGGACTGTGCTGGCAGTGCCACCCCCGGTGTCCCACTGTCCCCACCTTGGGTCTATGCTGGCAGTGCCACCCCTGACATGTCCCTGTGTGTCCCAGCCCTGTGTCCCACTGTCCCCAGGGCTGTGCTGGCAGTGCCACCCCCAGCATGTCCGTGTGTCCCAGCCCAGTGTCCCCAGGGCTGTGCTGGCAGTGCCACCCCTGGCACATCTGTGTGTCCCAGCCCTGTGTCCCACTGTCCCCACCTTGGGGCTGTGCTGGCAGTGCCACCCCCGGCACGTCCGTGTGTCCCAGCCCCGTGTCCCACTGTCCCCACCTTGGGGCTGTGCTGGCAGTGCCACCCCCGGCACGTCCATGTGTCCCAGCCCCGTGTCCCACTGTCCCCACCTTGGGGCTGTGCTGGCAGTGCCACCCCCGGCACGTCCATGTGTCCCAGCCCCGTGTCCCACTGTCCCCACCCCGGGGCTGTGCTGGCAGTGCCACCCCCAGCACGTCCGTGTGTCCCAGCCCCGTGTCCCACTGTCCCCACCCCTCCAGGTTTGCCAAGGAGCGCAAGCTGAGGATCTGGAGGGATTACGTGGCCCCCACGGCAAACCTGGATCAGAAGGACAAACAGTTCGTGGCCAAGGTGAGCGGGGCTGGCGTGGCACAGGGGGGGCTGGGAAGGGACATTTGGGGACCAGGGGTGCAGCACGGGGGGCCCAGCTCCCAGTCTGGCCTGTCTGTGGGTTTGGACAAAGCCCAGAGGGATTTCCCTTGGCTGGATCCCAGCAGGGCTGGAGTGGGAAGAGGTGCCAGGAGGAGGGAAGGAGCCTTTGGTCTGTGGGCATGGCCTGGGGTGTCCTGGCACCTTGCCCTGGTCATCCACAGGGGTGGGCTCAGATCTCGATTGATACCCGATCCTCCTGGGGGAATGGCTGCCCCTGGATCCATCCCTGATCCTCCCGAGGGGAATGCTGCCCCTGGATCCATTCCCAGTGTTCCCAGGGAATGGCTGCCCCTGGATCCATCCCTGATCCTCCCGGGGGAATGCTGCCCCTGGATCCATTCCCAGTGTTCCCAGGGGAATGGCTGCCCCTGGATCCATCCCTGATCCTCCCGGCGGAGTGATGCCCCATGGATCCATTCCTGATCCTTCCAGGGGAATGGCTGCCCCATGGATCCATTCCCAATGTTCATAAGGGAATGGCTGCCCCTGGATCCATCCCTGATCCTCTCACGGGAATGATGCCCCATGGATCCATTCCCAGTGTTCCCAGGGGAATGCTGCCCATGGATCCATTCCCAGTGTTCCCAGGGAAATGCTGCCCATGGATCCATTCCCAGTGTTCCCAAAGGTTGGAGATGCTGCTGAGCCCCTCTCCTGGTGGGTGCTGGTGTGTTCCCTCTCTGTGGGAATCCCTTTCTGTGAATCCCATGGGAATCCCTGGCTGTGGGAATCCCTGTCCTGCACGGATCCGAGGGCACAGCCTGTGCAGGAGGGAGGTGAAGCAATGTGGGATGATCCTGGTGGGATAATCCAGGCTGGGATGATCCTGGTGGGATAATCTAGGCTGGGATGATCCTGGTGGGATGCCCCAGGCTGGGATGATCCTGGTGGGATGTTCCAGCTGGGATGCTCCAGGCTGGGATGATCCAGGCTGGGATGATCCTGGTGGGATGATCCTGGTGGGATGTTCTAGGCTGGGATGATCCTGGTGGGATGTTCCAGCTGGGATGTTCTAGGCTGGGATGGTCCTGGTGGGATGCCCCAGGCTGGGATGGTCCCGGTGGGTGCAGGAGCTGCAGGATCCAGGCAGTGGCATCAGCCCCACTAGATGGAGCTGCTGCCTCGCCCAGGCTCCGGAGCTGCTGGAATTTCCCTGGGAATGGGCAGCAGCCACTTTGCTTGGAAAGTCGGCCTGGTCCCTGCGCAGGGTTGGATCCTGCCCTGGGGCATCCTCCCGGATTCCAGTCCTGCCGGGATCGTGGTCGAACCCAGGGGGGATGCAGGAATGGGATCAAGCCTGGCAGATCCTGGGGGGATGCAGCAATGGGATCAAGCCTGGCAGATCCTGGGGAAATGCAGGAATGGGATCAAGCCTGGCAGATCCTGGGGAAATGCAGGAATGGGATCAAGCCTGGCAGATCCTGGGGCTCCTGGGTGCTGAGGGTTGAACAGAGCAGAGCTGGGAAAGCTCTGGAGCTGCTGGGACAGCCGGGAGCTCTGTGGCTGCCCCAGCCCCATCCCTGTGGAGCCGCCGGCTGTGTCTGCTGGGACGGGGTTGGGAACGGCTCCTGTGCTGGCTCTGGTGACTCAGACATGGCTGGGACAGGAGCAGAGCCCCCAAAACCTCCCCAAAGCAGGAAGGGCTTGCTGGGCATCCCCTGCGGGAGCAGTGCGGGGACACGGAGCTCGGGGAGGGCGGGATGGAGAGCGCATCCCTCGGGATGAGTGGCGGTGACAAACGGCACCTGGGCAGGTGTCCCGTGGGCAGGGCGGGGCTGGAGCGCCGGGAAGCGCTGCTGGCACGGCGGTGCCAGGAGCGGTGCCAGGAGCGCTGCCAGGAGCGCTGCCAGCGCCGTCAGTCACGCTCGGCTCAGCTGCTGGAGGGGGCGGCTGGACGCTCCCGGCGCCTCCAGGATGCCGTGGTTCTGTGGGGCAGCAGCAGCAGGCGGGGCCCAGCCCAGCCCCTGCGGAGGGAGGGGTGTCCGGGCGCCTTTGGGGCCGGAAGATCCCCCCAGGAGCAGCGGGGATGCGGCTGGGAATGGTGGGGATCGGCCCCGGGCTTGGGTTGGGGGCACGGTTTGCAGGATGCCCCCGATTACTCCCTGGCTCTGTGGGGTTCCCTCCCGGGCTGGGAGCGCTCCCGGTTCCGCTCCGGATTCCCCGGGAGCCCCCAAAGGCAGCGAGCCCCATTTTGGGGAGGAGATTAGTGGAATTCCGAATTCCTCCGCGCGTTGTGTCGGTGCCGCTCTTTGCGCAGCGCTCTGAAATTTGCCCTTTGGCAGCCGCAGCCCCCCCGCCGCATTTCCGTGTCACTTTGGGAGCTTTTTTTTTGGGGTGTTTTGCCTTCCTTGCCCCTTGCCCGGAATTGTAAGCGACAGGGAGAGGCAGGACGGCCGTGCACGTGTCCGGCGGCGCCGGGCTCGCTCCGAGCCGCTGGCCGGGGATGGATGGGGCCGGAGCCGCCCCCTGCTCGCAGCGGCAGAGCTGACGCAGGAGCTGCTGGAGGGGGCTGCGAGGGGAGGGGGAGGAGGAGGAGGAAGATCCCAACCTGCCTTAGCACCGTTGATCAGCCGCGGCGAATGCGCTCGGGCTAATTTTGGCAGCGGCTGGCGGCGCTGGGGGCGCGGGGCTGGGGCCGGGGGCGGGCGGGGGGGAGCAGGGGAGGCTGGGCCTGGGTTGAGGAGAGGAGCAGGGGGGGAAGTGTCGGAGGGGCTGGAGGCTCTGCCGGGATCCTGCGTCAGCTTCGGAGCGGGATTTGGGACGCCGCGGAGCCGAGGCTGCGCCGGGCCGGGAGCCGAGCTGTGCGGGGGGGCTGCGGCAGCCCCGGCCCCCCTCGGCCTGGGGGTCCCCGGGCAGCCCCGGCCCCTCCTCGGCCTGGGGGGTCCCCGGCAGCCCCCGCTGCCCCTCCCCCGCTGCCCCTCCCCCGCTGCTCCGCTCCGGGTTTTATCGCCCGCGGCCAAATGGTGCCGGGGCTCGTGGGGTGTGCCCGAGCTGAGCCCGTGCCAGGCCCTGCCAAAACCCCTCAGAAGGACATTTTTGGGATGGGGGGCACTCGACCCTCCCCTGGTGCTGGGCTGTGGCTCCCCAGGTGTCCCCGTCCGTGTTGGGGGGCAGGAGGTCACCCTCAGCTCTGGGGATGCTCCCGGGGGGGGACGCTGTCCTGGCAGCTGGGACACGTCCCCACGTCCCCAGGCCTGGGGGTGTTGTCCAGCCACCCCTAAAGGTGGAATCGCAGTATCCCTAGTGTCACATCCCAGTATCCCAGTGTCACATCCCAGTATCCCCAGTGTCACATCCCAGCACCCCCAGTGTCACATCCCAGCATTCCCAGTGTCACATCCCAGTACCCCAGTGTCACATCCCAGCACCCCAGTGTCACCCCCAGGTCCCCTGTGGCTGCTCTGTGTCTGTCCCTGGCTGTTCCCAGGGTTTGGGATCAGCATTTGGGATCAGCTGTGCCTTTAGGGCACATGCAGGGTTTGTTGGGGGCAGGGTCCTGCTGCCAGAGCCACCCCCTCTCCCTGCAAGGGTGGAATTCCCAATCTTGAGAGGAAGAGCTGCTTCCCTCCTTCTCCTGGGGCTGCTCCTGGCTCCGGGTCTGTGCCAGCCCTGCCTGTGCCACCCACGTTTTTGGGGGTTTTGTGTCCTGTACTGGTCCCAGTTCTGCTCTGCCCTCTGTGCCCCCAGTACTGGGGACAAGCAAAGCCCGGGGTGGAAAATTTGAGGCTTTGTTGTGATCAGCTCTTGCAGAGAGGGAAAAAAAACCTTCCCTGATAAATCTGATGTGAGCTCCGTGCCCTGGGGCTGTGGTGGGGTGGGGGTGGCCGGGGTGGTGCCACAGGGACATTCCCGGGCCGCCCTCCCTGCTCCCGCCCGGGGACGTGGGAAGCAGCAGCCAGAGCGTGCTGGCTCTGCAAGAAACAGCTGCAGAGCTTTAAAAAAATAATCCTTGGATCCCGTTATCAAAGGGCCTCTCGCAGGCGGGAGAAGCCACAGTGAATATTGGATCGGGGTGTGGATGGGCGGGAACAGGGGGGAGAGAAACGCCCTGGCCCCGGGGCTGTGCTGAGCCTGCGGTGCTGTCACTGTGTCACCCTGGTGTCACCCCCCTGTCACCCCCCGTGACCCTCCTGCCCTCCCTGTGCCCCCAGCCCAGGCAGGGTGGGCGCCTGGGCTGCCCCTTGTGCCACCCTGCTCTGTCCTGCCTGGGGCCAGCATCCCCTGGGAGCCCTGGCTCCAGCTGCCTTGTCCTGCTGCCTCCCAAATCCTCCTCCATCCCAAATCCTCCAGCATCCCATGTCCTGCAGGGACCCTTTGCAGCAGGGTCAGGGCCCTGCAGAGACCCCAGAGGTTGCTCTTGGCTCCTGCTGCCACCCAGCTCTGTCCTGTGTGGGAGACACAATGTCCCTGCTCCAGGTGCTGTGTCCTGCTGCATCCCCAGTTCTGCTGTGTCCCCAGTCTACTGGATCCCCAATTCTGCTGCATCCCCAATTCTGCTGTGTCCCCAGTTCTGCTGTGTCCCCAGTCTACTGGATCCCCAATTCTGCTGTGTCCCCAGTTCTGCTGTGTCCCCAGTCTACTGGATCCCAAATTCTGCTGTGTCCCCAATTCTGCTGTGTCCCCAATTCTGCTGTGTCCCCAATTCTGCATCCCCAATCTACTGCATCCCAAATTCTGCTGCATCCCCAATCTACTGGATCCCCAATTCTGCTGCGTCCCCAATTCTGCTGCATCCCCTGTTCTGCTGCCTCCCTATGTGTCCTACGTCTGTGTCCTGCTGCATCTCATTATCTGCTTCATCTGTGTCCTCCTGTATCCTACAGCCCATGTCCTGCCATGTCTGTGTCCTGCTGCATCCATATTCTACATCCCATGTCCTGCTGCATCCTGTGTCTTGCTGCATCCATGTGCTGCTGCATGCCCTGTGTGTTCTATGTCTGTCCTGCTCCATCTGTGTCTTGCTGCCTCCTGTATCCTACATCCATGTCCTGCCATGTCTGTGTCCTGCTGCATCCCATGTCCTGCTGCATCCCATGTCCTGCTACATCCATGTGCTGCTGCATGCCCTGTGTGTTCTATGTCTGTCCTGCTCCATCCGTGTCCTGCTGCCTCCTGTATCCTGCATCCATGTCCTGCCATGTCTGTGTCCTGCTGCATCCCATATCCTGCTACATCCATGTTCTACATCCCATATCCTGCTGCATCCTGTGTCTTGCTACATCCATGTGCTGCTGCATCCTGTGTCCTTCTGCATCCCATGTCCTGCTACATCCCATATCCTGCTAGATCCTGTGTCCTACATCCCATATTGTGCTGCATCCCGTATCCTGCTACATCCCATATCCTACATCCCATGTCCTGCTGCATCCCATATCCTACATCCCATGTCCTGCTGTATCCCATGTCCTTCTACATCCCATATCCTACATCCCATATCCTACATCCCATATCCTGCATCCCATATCCTGCATCCCATGTCCTGCATCCCATGTCCTGCATCCCATGTCCTACATCCCAAGTCCTGCAGCATCCCGTATCCTGCTACATCCCATATCCTGCATCCCATATCCTGCATCCCATGTCCTACATCCCATATCCTGCATCCCGTGTCCTACATCCCAAGTCCTGCAGCATCCCGTATCCTGCAGCACCCGTGTCCTGCCGCCTCCCGTGTCCTGCCCCCGCCCCGGCTCCTCCCGGCGCGGGGTCCCCGCGCTGTCCCTGCCGGGAAGGGACTCTGGGTCCGGAGGGGCCCGTCCCGGCCGCGCTGCCGCTCCCGCACGGGCCGGGGCCGTGCCGGGGGCCGGGGCCGTTCCGGGGCCGGAGCCGCCGGGGCAGCGTGCGCTGGATGCGCGGCGGAGCCCCCGCAGCGGACCCGCGGGGCTGGGCTGGCTGCGGCAGCGCCGCTCCGCATCCTGCTCTGGCCGCGGCAGGGAAGGAGCGCGGCCGCTCCCCGCTCGGCCCGGGTGCCCTGGAGCGTGAGATTGGATTACTCCACTTGGCAGGCGCGCGGCTTTGGGCTGCTCCTGCCGAGGAGGAATCCGGGAGCCCTGGGACCTTCCCGGGGCTCTGCTGTGCCCCGGCGGTCCGTGGTGTCTGCTCGGATCTGAGCTGCTGAAGTGCTGCTCTGCCGCCGGCCATCGCGCTGGGAGGGGATGTGATTGCCGGCAAAAAGGGCTGGGGGGATCGGCTCCTGCTCCCTCTGCGGGGCGTGTGGGGCTGGGATCATGCTGGGACAGCAGCAGTGGGAGCCTCTGGGACTGGGGGGACTGGGCTGTGCTGGGAGCTGGCAGGGGAAGGTCCCTGGGAATATCCAGCAGCTTACAGTCAGCCAGGCTGGAGAACTGGGAATGTTAAACCCATGGTGTGTCCTGAAACCCACTGGGATCCTGCCCCTCTGCCTGGAGCCAGGCTGGGACAGCTGGGAGTGGCCAGGCTGGAGAGGAGCAGGATCCAGGCAGAGCTCAGAGCCCTCCAGGGCCTGGAGGGGCTCCAGCAGAGCTGCAGAGGGGCTGGGGACAAGGACAGGGACAGGAGCAGGGAATGGCTCCCACTGCCACAGGGCAGGGCTGGTGGGATCTGGGGCAGGAATTGCTGCTGGGCTGGAATTGGCAGAGCAGCTGTGGCTGTCCCTGGATCCCTGGCAGTGCCAAGGCCAGGCTGGACACTGGGGACAGTGGGAGGTGTCCCTGCCCTGGCACTGCACGGGTGGCACTGGGGGGCACTGGGGTCTCTTCTATCCCAAACCATTCCAGGATTCCCTGAATCCATGGTCCTGACTAGTTTGCTCCCACCACGGGCTGCCCTTGCTCCCTTCTCCCTGAGCATCACCCCTTGTCCAGGCTGCAGCTGCTGCTCCTGCCCCTCGGCAGTGACCCCGGGGGGCTGAGCCCTGGCACAGGACACACACGGGGCTGGCAGTGCCCTGGTGGGCCACATGCCACCATCCCGGGAGCCACACTGCCCTGGGGACCCCGGGATGGGGCTGGAGCCACTCAGTGTGCTGGGGATGGGAGTCAGGGTGGCAGAGCTGGTGGCACCTGCCCCCAGGTGTGCCCCAGGTGTGCCCAGGTGCCCCCAGGTGCCCGCTGTCCCCGGGCTCAGCTCTCTCTCTGTCCCCAGGTGATGCAGGTGCTCAACGCCGACGCCATCGTGGTGAAGCTCAACTCCGGGGACTACAAAACCATTCACCTGTCCAGCATCCGGCCCCCGCGGCTCGAGGGGGACAGCGCCCAGGTGACACCGCGGGGGCGGGGCACGGGGAGGGCACAGGGAGGGGACAGCGCCGGGGGACACCGCGGGGACAGGGCACAGGGAGGGGACACCGCAGGCACAGGGAGGGGACAGCGCCGGGGGACACCGCGGGGGCGGGGCATGGGGAGGGGACACCGCGGGCACAGGGAGGGGACAGCGCCCAGGTGACACCGCGGGGCCAGGACCAGCTCTGCGTGCAGACCCCTCCCCGTGGGGCTCCTGCTCTCTCCGGGGTGACCAAGCCCCCCGTTCCCCTTGCTGGGGACCCCCCTCCCGTGGGGTGCAGGGGGCTGGGCGGGGCTGGGGCGCTGCTGGCTGCGGGGAGCTGGACCCGTCCCTCTTGTCCTGCCTCAGTTTCCCCCCGCGTTCCGTGGGTGCCTGTGGCTGTTCCTCGGGACGGGCACAGGAGGCGATTCCAGGTGCAGGAATCCTGCGTGGGGCTGTGCTGGGCCGTGGGAGCTGTCCCCACGCCCGAGGCGCCGCTGCCGTGTCCCGGCTGCGGGGACGGGGCCGGCCCGTGCCCGGCGCTGTCGGGGCCGCGGCTCCGGCGGCCGCTGGGGCGTTTGGAAGGGCTCGGACGGGGCAGCAGCGTTCTGCAGTTTGGTCCCTGCTCGCTGCGCCGGAGGCTCCGTGGGGCCGGCGCGGGGGGATGAGAGAGCCGGGGTGGGGCACGGGGCGGGGCACGGGGCGGGGCACGGGGAGCGCCCTTGACCCGCCCAGGCTCGGGGCTGTGCCGGGGTTGGGATGAGGGATCGGTCCCTGTGTCACACACAGAGTGTCCCTGGCCCTGCTCAGAGCTGTGCTGGGGATTGGGGTGAGGGATTGATCCCCATGTCACACAGGAGTGTCCCTGACCCCGCTCTCAGCTCTGGAGCAGTTCCAGAGTCTGGGCTGAGGGACTGATCCCCGTGTCAGTCTCCATCCCCTCACAGCTCCGGAGCTGCTCAGGGGCTGGGATGTGGCTCTGACCTCTGTCCCTGCTGTGGCTGCAGGAGCTGGGCACTCGCTCTGCCTGCCCTGATCCCGGGGCAGCAGGGGCTCCTCAGGGCAGGGATGTGTCCCTGTGGTGCTGCTTCCCTCCGTGGCTGATGTGCTCAGAGCTGTGGGATCTCCTGAGACCCTCGAGCTCCTGCCTTGTTCCTGGTGCATCCCCCTCCTCCTCCTCCTGCTCCTCCTCCTCCTGCATCCTCTGGAGGCTCTGGGCAGGCTCTGGGCAGGCTCTGGGCAGGCTCCTGCCCGTGCACACAGCAGGGGCTGAGCCAGGCTTGCTCCAATCCCAGCTTTTCCAGGCTGTGCTCCAGCCTGGCCCTGCTCCCGAGGTGACCCTGCCTTGCTGTGGGAACGGGAATTTGGGAATTCCTGCAGCCCTGGATGCCCCTTGTTCTGGGCACAGGGAATCGTGGAAAACTTCCCAGAGTGTTCTCCTGCCTCTACTGCTCTGGCAGGGAGCTGCCAGGGGCGGGGGGCTCGGGGGTCTGGGGGGCTCAGGGGGAATTTGGGGGCTCAGGGGGAGAAGCAGGAGCAGCAGGATCTCCTCTGGAGGGGCTGCAGTATCCAAGGAGATGCTCCCCACCACACTACTGGGTGGATCTGCTGGAGAATCCTGCTGGGGAATCCTACTGGAGAATCCTCTGCTGGAGAATCCTCTGGTGGAGAATCCTCTCCTGGAGAATCCTCTGCTGGAAAATCCTCTGCTAGAGAATCCTCTGCTGGAGAATCCTGCTGGGGAATCCTACTGGAGAATCCTCTGCTGGACAATCCTGCTGGAGAATCCTCTGCTGGAGAATCCTCTGCTGGAGAATCCTGCTGGAGAATCCTCTGCTGCACAATCCTGCTGGAGAATCCTCTGCTGGAGAATCCTCTGCTGGAGAATCCTGCTGGAGAATCCTGCTGGAGAATCCTCTGCTGGAGAATCCTGCTGGAGAATCCTCTGCTGGAGAATCCTGCTGGACAATCCTGCTGGAGAATCCTCTGCTGGACAATCCTGCTGGAGAATCCTGCTGGAGAATCCTCTGCTGGAGAATCCTACTGGAGAATCCTGCTGGAGAATCCTCTGCTGGAGAATCCTGCTGGACAATCCTGCTGGAGAATCCTCTACTGGAGAATCCTCTGCTGGAGAATCCTGCTGGAGAATCCTCTGCTGGAGAATCCTCTGCTGGAGAATCCTCTGCTGGAGAATCCTGCTAGAGAATCCTGCTGGAGAATCCTCTGCTGGAGAATCCTGCTGGACAATCCTGCTGGAGAATCCTCTGCTGGAGAATCCTCTGCTGGAGAATCCTGCTGGAGAATCCTTCTGGAGAATCCTCTGCTGGAGAATCCTGCTGGAGAATCCTGCTGGAGAATCCTCTGCTGGAGAATCCTCTGCTGGAGAATCCTGCTGGAGAATCCTCTGCTGGAGAATCCTGCTGGAGAATCCTCTGCTGGAGAATCCTGCTGGAGAATCCTCTGCTGGAGAATCCTCTGCTGGAGAATCCTGCTGGAGAATCCTGCTGGAGAATCCTCTCCTGGAGAATTTTCTGCTGGAGAATCCTCTGCTCCTCCTGAATTCTGGGGACCCTGGGGACCCTCAATGAGTCTGGGCTGTCCCTGTGCATCCCAGTGTCACATCCCAGTATCCCCAGTGTCACATCCCAGCACCCCCAGTGTCACATCCCAGTATCCCCAGTGTCACATCCCAGTATTCCCAGTGTCACATCCCAGCACCCCAGTGTCACATCCCAGCACCCCAGTGTCACCCCCAGGTCCCCTGTGGCTGCTCTGTGTCTGTCCCTGGCTGTTCCCAGGGTTTGGGATCAGCATTTGGGATCAGCTGTGCCTTTAGGGCACATGCAGGGTTTGTTGGGGGCAGGGTCCTGCTGCCAGAGCCACCCCCTCTCCCTGCAAGGGTGGAATTCCCAATCTTGAGAGGAAGAGCTGCTTCCCTCCTCCTCCTGGGGCTGCTCCTGGCTCCGGGTCTGTGCCAGCCCTGCCTGTGCCACCCACGTTTTTGGGGGTTTTGTGTCCTGCACTGGTCCCAGCTCTGCTCTGCCAGCATCCCCCCGAGGCCCCCCTGCCTGGGATGTTCCCTTTTAATCCCAATTATTTCTCCCTGGGTTCCATCCTTCCGTGGCTCCGTCGTGTTTCCGTCCCTGGCACTGTCATTAATTACCTGGCACTGCAATTAATGACGGGTTTGCTCCTTCCCTTCCACAGCAGCAGTTTAAATTGTGGAAAAAACATCCATGAATTCCACAAGGGACCAAACCCACCCTCGTGGGGGGCTCGGGGTGGGGACCCCCATCCCAGCTGCCATTGCAGAGGAGGAACTGGGGCTCTGGGAATGTGCACACGCCTGTTTGGGGATCAGACACCAGCATGGACATCTCTCCATGAGCACGTCCCTGGAATGTGTCAGGGTTAACAGAATGTTCATGGGAATGCTTATAAAATATGAGCATTTATGGAAAACCCATAGTGGAGGGGTTTGGGCTCTGCTCCAGGGAACAGGGGGAGAGGGAAGGGCCAGGGCAGGGTGGGCAGCAGCAGGAATTTCCCCATGGAAACGGTGCTCAGGGATTGGAAGGGGAAATTTGGAGTTCTCATCCCTGGAGGTATCCAGGGAATCCCTGGATGTGGCACTGGGGACAGGGCAGGGATCAGGCACAGCCTGGACTCGCAGCAATCCCGGGATTCGGTGATGCATGGAAATTCTTTATTTCACATAAAATATCAAACGCCTAAAAGGCACTTCAGGGCTGACTGCAGGCTCCCCTGGAAGGGTTTCTGCCCCCGGTGCCCTCCGGGGGCTCCTGGCCCCCTCTGATCCCGCTGGAGCAGGATCACCCCGCGGGACATCACGGGCATCCCTCCCGGCCTGCCGGGCGCTAATTGTCCCCTAATTGCTCCCGCGGGGGAGGCGGCACTGACGGACGGGGAGGGAGTGCCAGGGAGCCCTGCAGCCTTTCATCTGCAGCCTGTTCATCTCCCTGGGCTGGATGTCGGGGGAACGTGCAGCTCCGGCGTGGGACAGCTGGGAAACCTCACCTGGAGGCTTGGAATCTTCGTCAGGATGGCTGGAAACTCACTGGGATGGCTGGAAACTCAACTGGGATGGCTGGAAACTCACTGCAATGGCTGGAAACTCACTGGGATGGCTGGAAAACCTCACTGGGATGGCTGGAAAGTCACTGGGATGGCTGGAAAACCTCACTGGGATGGCTGGAAATTCACTGGGATGGCTGGAAATTCACTGGTATGGCTGGAGACTCACTGGGATGGCTGGAAAACCTCACTGGGATGGCTGGAAATTCACTGAGATGGCTGGAAAACCTCACTGGGATGGCTGGAAATTCACTGGGATGGCTGGAAACTCACTGCAATGGCTGGAACTTCTTACTGGAATGATTGGGAAACTCACTGGGATGGCTGGAAATTCACTGGGATGGCTGGAAAACCTCACTGGAATGGCTGGAAACTCACTGGGATGACTGGAACTTCTTACTGGAATGATTGGGAAACTCACTGGGATGGCTGGAAACTCAACTGGGATGGCTGGAAACTCACTGGGGTGGCTGGAAAGTCACTGGGGTGGCTGGAAACTCAACTGGGATGGCTGGAACTTCTTACTGGAATGATTGGGAAACTCACTGGGATGGCTGGAAAACCCTCACTGGGATGGCTGGAAATTCACTGGGATGGCTGGAAACTCAACTAGGATGGCTGGAAACTCACTGGGATGGCTGGAAATTCACTGGGATGGCTGGAAAACCTCACTGGGATGGCTGGAAAACCTCACTGGAATGGCTGGAAACTCACTGGGATGGCTGGAAACTCACTGGGATGGCTGGAAACTCAACTGGGATGGCTGGAAACTCACTGGGGTGGCTGGAAAGTCACTGGGATGGCTGGAAACTCAACTGGGATGGCTGGAACTTCTTACTGGAATGATTGGGAAACTCACTGGGATGGCTGGAAACTCACTGGGATGGCTGGAAAACCTCACTGGGATGGCTGGAAACTCACTGGGATGGCTGGAAACTCAACTGGGATGGCTGGAAACTCACTGCAATGGCTGGAAACTCACTGCAATGGCTGGAAACTCACTGGGATGGCTGGAAAACCTCACTGGGATGGCTGGAAAACCTCACTGGGATGGCTGGAAAACCCTCACTGGAATGGCTGGAGACTCACTGGGATGGCTGGAAACTCACTGCAATGGCTGGAAACTCAACTGGGATGGCTGGAACTTCTTACTGGAATGATTGGGAAACTCACTGGGATGGCTGGAAACTCACTGGGATGGCTGGAAATTCACTGGGATGGCTGGAAAACCTCACTAGGATGGCTGGAAAACCCTCACTGGAATGGCTGGAGACTCACTGGGATGGCTGGAAAACCTCACTGGGATGGCTGGAAACTCAACTGGGATGGCTGGAACTTCTTACTGGAATGATTGGGAAACTCACTGGGATGGCTGGAAACTCACTGGGATGGCTGGAAATTCACTGGGATGGCTGGAAACTCAACTGGGATGGCTGGAAACTCACTGGGATGGCTGGAAAACCCTCACTGGGATGGCTGGAAACTCAACTGGGATGGCTGGAAATTCACTGGGATGGCTGGAAAACCTCACTGGGATGGCTGGAAAACCCTCACTGGGATGGCTGGAAACTCAACTGGGATGGCTGGAAACTCACTGCAATGGCTGGAAACTCAACTGGGATGGCTGGAACTTCTTACTGGAATGATTGGGAAACTCACTGGGATGGCTGGAAACTCACTGGGATGGCTGGAAATTCACTGGGATGGCTGGAAAACCTCACTGGGATGGCTGGAAAACCTCACTGGAATGGCTGGAGACTCACTGGGATGGCTGGAAAACCTCACTGGGATGGCTGGAAACTCAACTGGGATGGCTGGAACTTCTTACTGGAATGATTGGGAAACTCACTGGGATGGCTGGAAACTCACTGGGATGGCTGGAAATTCACTGGGATGGCTGGAAACTCAACTGGGATGGCTGGAAACTCACTGGGATGGCTGGAAAACCTCACTGGGATGGCTGGAAACTCAACTGGGATGGCTGGAAATTCACTGGGATGGCTGGAAAACCTCACTGGGATGGCTGGAAAACCTCACTGGGATGGCTGGAAACTCAACTGGGATGGCTGGAACTTCTTACTGGAATGATTGGGAAACTCACTGGGATGGCTGGAAACTCACTGGGATGGCTGGAAAACCCTCACTGGGATGGCTGGAAACTCACTGGGATGGCTGGAAACTCACTGGGATGGCTGGAAACTTACTGGGATGTGGCCTTGATCTGGGGCTGGGAACATGGAATGCTCCAGTCCCTGGGATGTTTCAGTCCCTGGGATGCTCCAGGTGCCTGTGGGTGCTCCAGTCCCTGGGATATTCCAATCCCTGGGATGCTCCAGGTGCCTGTGGGTGCTCCAGGTGCCTGTGGGTGCTCCAGGTGCCTCTGGGATGTTCTAGTCCCTGGGATGCTCCAGGTGCCTGTGGGTGCTCCAGGTGCCTGTGGGTGCTCCAGGTGCCTGTGGGTGCTCCAGGTGCCTGTGGGTGCTCCAAGTGTCTGTGGGTGCTCCAGTCTCTGGGATATTCCAATCCCTGGGGTGCTCCAGGTGCCTGTGGGTGCTCCAGGTGCCTGTGGGTGCTCCAGTCTCTGGGATATTCCAATCCCTGGGGTGCTCCAGGTGTCTGTGGGTGCTCCAGGTGCCTGTGGGTGCAGTGAAGCCGTTCCAAGGTGCAGCCTCAGCCCCCGAGCCCCGTGCTGGGGTTTGGGATCCATCCCTTCTGCAGGCAGAGCCATCCTCCCTGGAGCAGCTGGGATCCATCCAGGGCCGTGCCTGGCACTCCATGGGATGGAGGGAGGAGCCAGGGGGGCTCAGCCTGGGGTTTCCCTGGCTCCCAGAGTTTGGGATGTTCCCATTCCCTTTCCAGCCAAGCTCCTTCCCTTGGACAGCCACGCTCCAGCCCCCCCAGCCTCTCCTCAGGAATTTTCTGGATTGCAGCAGTTGCAGCACAAATCTGCTCCAATCCCCAATTTATCTAAATTGATCTCTTAATTGGGAATTCTCTGGAGGAGGGGGAGTGGAACACGCAGATCCTGATTGAACAGGCTGGGGGTGGGCTGGGATTTGGGGGAGCTGGAACTGGGGCAGTGCCCCCAGCCTGGGGCTGTGGAGGCTGCCAGGGCTTCAGGAGCTTTGGGGAGATTTTGGGGGCGCTGGAAATGGGGTCAGGATGGAGATATCCCTGAGATATCCCGGCTCCTTTCCCAGCTGCTCCCTGGTCCCAGCTGCAGGCTGGCACTGGGGGTGTGGGCTTTCTCCAGGGATTGTTGGACCACCCTGAGACACTTCCAGGTGTCTTTCCCAGGGATGCAAAGCTGGTTTTTCGTGTTTCCCCTGGGTGCTGGCTCATTCCTGCCCCTCTGCCCCACACCAGTGCTGGGCAGGGATCCTGCCCCCCCAGCCAGGATTTGGGATGGGGATCCTGGTGCTCTGCCTGCTCTGGCCCCTGGAGCCCCCAGGGCTGCCAGCACCCGGCAGGGAGAGGCTGGCGGCGCAGGAAAGCTGGAAATGGCTTCAGAAAGAGGGAGAACAGATGGATTTGGGCTCGGGTGTGTTTTTTCCCAGCTCTCAGAGGAGCTGTGTGCAGGTTCCTTGGCTTTGTGCTGCGATTCCAAAGGCAGGGAGTGCTGGGTCAGCCAGGACCCCGGGAGCACATTCCCAGCTGGAATGGGGGGCATGCAGGTGCTCCTGGGGTGCTGCCAGCTGGGGTTCCTGTGTCCTGCAGGTCCCTGTCACCCCGGGGCTCTGGGCTACCCCTCCCTGGAGGTGCCAGGGTTTGACTCCTGGGACTTCTCTGTGCTGGGAACGTCGTGGCTGCTCCGTGTCCCTCGTTCCTCGGGAGGGGGGTGGCTGTGGCCACTCTCATCCTGTCATTCCAGCAGATTTCAGGGAGTGTTTTACCCAAACCTGTCCAAGCTGCTTCTTCCTCTGCTGCTGTCTCTGTCCCTCGCTGGTTCCTGGGATATTTCTGTGGGATTGGAAGAGCTCTGTGCCCATGACCTGCCTGGAGCTGTGCCAGCCCCGCTGTGACCTTGGGGCCAAGGGCAGCCTGGCCCCTGCAGCTCCGCTTCTGAGGCTGTTCCAGTTGGATTTATAACCCTGGGGAAGGAGCTGGGGAAGGAGCTGGGGAAGATGCACCCTTTTTAGCAACCCCAGCTGCTCCATCCCTGGAAAAGAGCTCCTGGGTACCCGTGGAGAGCCTGGGGCCGCGTGTGCCCGGCGGGTGCCGCTCGACAGATGGTCTGCAGGTGTCTGCCGGGAGCTTTTCCAGGGAGCAGCCAGCTGGGTTTTGGGAGGAGGACGGCTGCAGGGCTTGGCAGAGCCTCGCTGGGAGCTGGGAGCGGGGCTGGGCCTGCAGAGGCTGCGCTGGCACCCCGGGGAGCGCGGGCGATGCCGCACGCTGCCAGGCGAGCGCTGGAGGAGGGGCTGCCTCGGGAAGGTTTGCCAGGCAGGAATGGCTCGGTGGGCTCTGCCAAAATCCCTGCAGGGCTGGAGCCAGCACAGATCCCCAGGGCTGCCGTGCCGAGGCTGTGGCTGCCCCTGGATCCCAGGCTGGACACGGGGAGGTGTCCCTGCCGTGGCACTGGAGGGTCCCTGAGGTCCCTTCCCACCCAACCGTTCCATGAATCCTGGTAGCGATCCTGGAGGAGTGGGGTGATCCCCAGCTCGGCCCTGTGTGCCCCCCTTGTTGTGCCTGTTGCTGTGGGTGCCCTGAGGATGGTGCAGGGAGCTGTTCCTGGGGTGCAGGAGCCATTCCTGGGTGCAGGGAATCTTTCTTGGGGTGCAGGAGTGAATCCAGGGCAGTGCAGGAGCCATTCCCGGGGTGCAGGGAGCTGTTCCTGGGGTGCAGGGAATCATTCTTGGAATGCAGGGGGTGAATCCAGGGCGGTGCACGGAATCATTCTCGGGGTGCAGGAGCCATTCTCGGGGTGCAGGGAATCATTCTTGGGGTGCAGGAATGAATCCAGGGCGGTGCAGGAGCCATTCCCGGGGTTCAGGAGCCATTCCCGGGGTGCAGGAGCCATTCCCGGGCTGCAGGGGCCATTCTCGGGGTGCAGGGGCCATTCCCGGGGTTCAGGAGCCATTCCTGGGGTGCAGGAGCCATTCCCGGGGTGCAGGAGCCATTCCCGGGGTGCAGGAGCCATTCGCAGGGTGCAGGAGCCATTCTCGGGGTGCAGGGGTCCATTCCCGGGGTGCAGGGGTGAATCCAGGGCGGCGCATCCCGCCTCGCCGGGCCCCTGGGAGCGCCGAGCAGGTGGCGGCCGCGATTCGTGGCGCAGGGTTTGTACTACACAAATTGCTCCGCACTCAGCGAGCATGAAAGATTAACGAGGAACAAAGCCGTGAAGTGATCCGGGCCCGCTTCCCGCTGGATTAGAGCTGCGGGGATCGCGGCGGCTCATCCGCCGCTCGTGTAACCGAGCTGGTTCGGCGGCGGGGCCGGGGCCGAGCCCAAACCCCCTGCTCCGACTTTAATGGATTCTAAATATTGGCAGAGCCGAGGAGAGGAGGCGCGGGGGCACCGGAGTTCCCGGATCAATATTTAATGGGAGCTGCAGTCGCTTCCAGGGAGAAGCGAGCGCAGTCAGCATGTTCTGGGAACCTGGAATGTGCCCTCCGGGCAGCAAGCGCTGCGCCGGGAAAAGTGATTCGGGAAAAGTGATTCGCTTGCATCTGCGGCTGCCAGAGTCGTTCCTGCTCGGGAAAGCAGCCGCTCGGTGTTGAATCGGCGCGGGGTGTTAAATTCGGGCTGGGGGGTGCAGGGCACGGCCCGCTCTGGCCCCGCGGCGCTTTCGGTGCGCGGAGCCGCTGCCAGCGCCGGGTGCGGGGCTCGCTCCGGGCCGGGCTGCGCGGCGGGGCTCCTGAACGGGTTACAGCTGCTGGCAGGGCAGGGAATGGCTCACGGCTCAGGGAGCAGCAGCTCGGAACGGGAGCAGATCCAGCCCCGAGCGCTGGCGCGGCGGCAGCAGGAGCCGGGCTGGTGCTGGAGCAGCCGCAGCCGGCCGGCAAGCTGGGCTGGAGCTTGCCAGCAATTAGGGAGCAGCTTTTGCACGAGGCAGCAGCTCGGAGCCGGCCGGCTCAGCCCATCTGCCGCTCCGAGCCCGGATCTGCCGCGGGGCTGAGCGGTCCCCGAGAGCCGGGGTGCGCCGGGACCCGCTGCGAGCTGCGCTTCCTCCGCTGGAATTCCCGCCGGGTGTTGCGGCACCGGCGCTCGGAGGGAAGGCAGGCTCCTGCCAGCTCGCGTTCCCGGGGATGCTGCTCCCGAGCTCCGGCCCGTGCCCAGCCCCGGCTGCTGCTCGCTCGGCTGGAGGAGTGAAAACGCCGCGGGGGGAGCGGAGCCGTGACCTTCCGAGCTCCTCGGGAGCCGCTGGGATTGCTCAGCGCTCGGGAAATCGCGCTGAGCTGGAGCAGAGCCCCGCTGCTGGCACAGAGCTGAGCTCTGCAATTGATGCTGGGGCCCTGCGCCGCGGGAGCGGAGCGCTGCTTCCAGCGCCGACCGGCCCTGCTGGCTCCCTGCCCGCTCCCGGCTCGGCACCGCCCTGGCTCTGCCCTGTGGCCCGGGGCACGCTGGGGACAGAGCTGCCAGCACCCAGAGGGGCAGGGAGGGGACAGGAGCAGCTCCCCCCGCCCATGGCCAGGGCAGGGGGGCTCCGGGCACAGGGCCTGGCCCCGGCTCACATCCCGGGCACCAGTCCTGTTCTGGGTGACAGGGGGTCCCAGCGGGGCCAGGCTCTTGTTTATCCTGGTCACCCATCCTTCTCTGCTCATCCTGGGACACCCATCCCTCTCTGTTTATCCTGGGACACCCATCCCTCTCTGTTTATCCTGGGCAACCCATCCCTCTCTGTTTATCCTGGGACACCCATCCTTCTCTGCTCATCCTGGGACACCCATCCCTCTCTGTTTATCCTGGGCAACCCATCCCTCTCTGTTTATCCTGGGACACCCATCCCTCTCTGTTTATCCTGGGACACCCATCCCTCTCTGTTTATCCTGGGACACCCATCCTTCTGTTTATCCTTGGACACCCATCCCTCTGTTTAACCTGGGGACACCCATCCCTCTCTGTTTATCCTGGGGACACCCATCCTTCTGTTTATCCTTGGACACCCATCCCTCTGTTTAACCTGGGACACCCATCCCTCTCTGTTTATCCTGGGACACCCATCCCTCTCTGCTCATCCTGGTCACCCATCCCTCTCTGCTCAGGAGCTCAGAGCCTCCCCAGCCCTGGCAGCACTTGGGGATTGGAGCTGTGGGATCAGTGGGAACTCCCCCATTGCTGCACCTCTCTTGTGGGAACTCCCCCATTGCTGCATTTCTCTTGTGGGAGCTCCCCCATTGCTGCATTTCTCTTGTGGGAGCTCCCCCATTGCTGCATTTCTATTGTGGGAACTCCCCCATTGCTGCATTTCTCTTGTGGGAACTCCCCCATTGCTGCACCTCTCTTGTGGGAACTCCCCCATTGCTGCATTTCTCTTGTGGGAACTCCCCCATTGCTGCATTTCTCTTGTGGGAACTCCCCCATTGCTGCACCTCTGCCGGCGCCGCTCCCACGGTCGGAATCATGAATATTCCCCCTCCATTAGCACCAGCTGGGTTTGGTGCCAGACATTTGGAGACGTGAGGGATGGATGGGATGGAGGGGGGATGGATTGGCAGCGTCCCTTGCTGGCTCCTGCACCCCCCAGCCCCTTCCCCAGCTCCTGTTCCTGCCCTCTGGTGGCACTGGCCATCCTTGGGGACACTGGGAGCAGCTCAGAACCTCCCAGAGCTCCCAGGACAAGTGGCAAAGCCACAGGGACCCTTGGAAAGGGCTTTCCATGGAGGAGCTGCCCTGGACCTGCAGGGTTTGGTGGTGAGGGGCTGGGCCCCTCCTGGCACAGGGGTGGCATGGCCTGGCACGGCCCCAGTGTCGCCGTGGGTGTGCTGGAGGTGACCTGGGCTGTGCCAGGGGCTGGAGCTGGCCCCTGGATCCTGCCTGTGCTGTGGATATGGATCCATCCTGCCTGTGCCATGGGTATGGATCCATCCTGTTTGTGCCATGGGTCCTGGTGGATCATGGATCCATCCTGCCTGTGCCATGGTCCTGGATCCATCCTGTTTGTGCCATGGATCATGGATCCATCCTGCCTGTGCCATGGGTCATGGATCCATGCTGCCTTTTCTCCAGACCCGCTGGTGCAGCTCAGCCCCCGGGGTTGGTGAGGGGCTCTCAGGGTGTCCTGTGAGCAGGGCAGGGCTGGCAGGGATGGTGGCAATGACAGTGACAATGACAGTGACAATGACAGTGGCGTGTCCCCTGTCCCAGGCCCCGCGGGGGGGGGCAGCTCCATCCTCCAAAACTCTTCCCTGGCTCCCAGCCCCGCTGTCCTACTTTCCTGCAGCTGCTTTTCCTCCTTCCTCCGTCACGTGCGGGTGGGCTCGGAGCTCTGGTGCAGCTCTGGCTCTGGGCTGGGCTCTGAGCTGCTCCCACGTGCAGCACTGCCTGTTCCTGCTGGGGTCCCTGATCCCACACTCAGCAGTGCCTGTTCCTGCTGGGGTCCCTGATCCCACACTCAGCACTGCCTGTCCCTGCTGGGGTCCCTGATCCCACACTCAGCAGTGCCTGTTCCTGCTGGGGTCCCTGATCCCACACTCAGCACTGCCTGTCCCTGCTGGGGTCCCTGATCCCACACTCAGCACTGCCTGTCCCTGCTGGGGTCCCTGATCCCACACTCAGCACTGCTGGGGTCCCTGATCCCCACTCAGCACTGCCTGTTCCTGCTGGGGTCCCTGATCCCACATTCAGCACTGCCTATCCCTGCTGGGGTCCCTGATCCCACACTCAGCACTGCCTGTTCCTGCTGGGGTCCCTGATCCCACTCAGCACTGCCTGTTCCTGCTGGGGTCCCTGATCCCACATTCAGCACTGCCTGTCCCTGCTGGGGTCCCTGATCCCACACTCAGCAGTGCCTGTCCCTGGGGTCCCTGATCCCTGCACTCAGCACTGCCTGTTCCATCACTGGGGTCCCTGATCCCTACACTCAGCAGTGCCTGTTCCCTGCTGGGGTCCCTGATCCCACACTCAGCACTGCCTGTTCCTGCTGGGGTCCCTGATCCCACACTCAGCACTGCCTGTCCCTGCTGGGGTCCCTGGTCCCACACTCAGCACTGCCTGTCCCTGCTGGGGTCCCTGATCCCACACTCAGCACTGGTGCCTGTTCCTGCTGGGGTCCCTGATCCCACTCAGCACTGCCTGTTCCTGCTGGGGTCCCTGATCCCACACTCAGCACTGCCTGTTCCTGCTGGGGTCCCTGATCCCACACTCAGCACTGCCTGTTCCTGCTGGGGGTCCCTGATCCCACCACTCAGCACTGCCTGTTCCTGCTGGGGTCCCTGATCCCACACTCAGCACTGCCTGTTCCTGCTGGGGTCCCTGATCCCACACTCAGCACTGCCTGTCCCTGCTGGGGTCCCTGATCCCACACTCAGCACTGCCTGTTCCTGCTGGGGTCCCTGATCCCACACTCAGCACTGCCTGTCCCTGCTGGGGTCCCTGATCCCACACTCAGCACTGCCTGTCCCTGCTGGGGTCCCTGATCCCACACTCAGCACTGCCCATTCCTGCTGGGGTCCCTGATCCCACTGTGCCTGTTCCTGGGGTCCCTGATCCCACACTCAGCACTGCCTGTTCCTGCTGGGGGTCCCTGATCCCACACTCAGCAGTGCCTGTCCCTGCTGGGGTCCCTGATCCCACTCAGCCTGTCCCTGCTGGGGTCCTGACCCTCAGGGTGCCCCTGTCCCCACTGGGGTTCATCCCTGCTGGGGTCCCTGATCCCACACTCAGCAGTGCCTGTTCCCTGCTGGGGGTCCCTGATCCCACACTCAGCACTGCCTGTCCCTGCTGGGGTCCCTGATCCCACACTCAGCACTGCCTGTCCCTGCTGGGGTCCCTGATCCCACACTGTCGTCCCCTGCTGGGGTCCCTGATCCCACATTCGCAGTGCCTGTCCTGCTGGGGTCCCTGATCCCACACTCAGCAGTGCCTGTTCCTGCTGGGGTCCCTGATCCCACACTCAGTCTGTTCCCTGCAGTCCCCACTCGCATGCCTGTTCCCTGCAGGGGTCCCTGATCCCACACTCAGCAGTGCCCTGTCCCTGCTGGGGTCCCTGATCCCACACTCAGCAGTGCCTGTTCCTGCTGGGGTCCCTGATCCCACACTCCAGCAGTGCCTGTCCCTGCTGGGGTCCCTGATCCCACACTCAGCAGTGCCTGTCCCTGCTGGGGTCCCTGATCCCACACTCAGCAGTGCCTGTCCCTGCTGGGGTCCCTGATCCCACACTCAGCACTGCCTGTCCCTGCTGGGGTCCCTGATCCCACACTCAGCACTGCCTGTCCCTGCTGGGGTCCCTGATCCCACACTCAGCACTGCCTGTCCCTGCTGGGGTCCCTGATCCCACACTCAGCACTGCCTGTCCCTGCTGGGGGTCCCTGATCCCACACTCAGCACTGCCTGTTCCTGCTGGGGGTCCCTGATCCCACACTCCAGCACTGCCTGTTCCTGCTGGGGTCCCTGATCCCACACTCAGCACTGCCTGTCCCTGCTGGGGTCCCTGATCCCACACTCAGCACTGCCTGTTCCTGCTGGGGTCCCTGATCCCACACTCAGCAGTGCCTGTTCCTGCTGGGGTCCCTGATCCCACACTCAGCACTGCCTGTCCCTGCTGGGGTCCCTGATCCCACACTCAGCACTGCCCATCCCTGCTGGGGTCCCTGATCCCACACTCAGCAGTGCCTGTTCCTGCTGGGGTCCCTGATCCCACACTCAGCACTGCCTGTCCCTGCTGGGGTCCCTGATCCCACACTCAGCACTGCCTGTCCCTGCTGGGGGTCCCTGATCCCACACTCAGCACTGCCTGTTCCTGCTGGGGTCCCTGATCCCACACTCAGCAGTGCCTGTTCCTGCTGGGGTCCCTGGTCCCCACACTCAGCACTGCCTGTTCCTGCTCAGGGTCCCTGATCCCACACTCAGCAGTGCCTGTTCCTGCTGGGGTCCCTGATCCCACACTCAGCACTGCCTGTTCCTGCTGGGGTCCCTGATCCCACATTTCATCCCTCCCCATCCTTTCTGGGTGTCTCTCCCTGCTCCCACATTCCATCCCTGCCCGTCCCTCCTGGGTGTCTCTGCTCCCACGCTCCATCCCTGCCCGTCCCAGCCCCGACCCCTCGGTCCCGGTGCCCCCGGGGCTGTGTGGGAGGATCCCGAGGAGCGAAACCCGCCGGGAGCAGGGACAAAAGGGGCGGGCAGTGAGTGAGTGCCCTCCCCTCCCTCCCACGCGACCCCAAACCCGGGCCAGGGAGGGCCGGTAGGGCCAGCCCTGCTCGGCGTCCCTCGGGGGTCGCTTGTCCTCTGAGATCCGGGTGGCACGGGGACAGTGCAGAGGCTCCTCCTGAGCCCCGAGATGGCCGTGCCTGGCCCCAGCTGCCCTGCCCCGTCCCCTCGGTGACGGATCCGGGCGGCACAGGCATGTCCTGCTGTCCCCGTGTCCCTCAGGCGGGCCCTGGGTCGGAGCATCCCTGTCCAGCAGCGCTGACCCCGTTTCCTCTCCGTGGGAGCAGAGCAGCCAAAACGCTGCAGGATTCCAAAATGCAGCGTGGCCCTCAGAGCACATCCCCTGCCGGATCCTGGGCTGACCCTGCTGTGCTGGAATCAATCTGGAGCCCTGGGAATGGGGCAGCTCTGCCTGGGAGCTCCAGGGGCTGCGGGGTGTCCTGGGGGCTGCACGGGTTCAGTTGGGACCAGCCCTGAACCAGCATCTCCCAACCGTGGCAGGGCTTGGGATGCACCCCCCAGGCCCAGTTTGGGAGTGTCCAGGATGCACCCCCCAATTCCAGATACCCCATTTGGGGTGTCCAGGAGCACCCCCCAATTCCAGGGCCCAGTTTGGGATGCCTGGAATGCAGCACCCCAGTTGCAGGTGCCTGCTGCTGAGGATCTGCATTCCAGCAGCCAGAGCATATTCAGCATAAATCCACCTTTTTTTTCCCTGTGATTTCCACCTTTTCCTGGGCAGTTCATTCCTGAGGGAGGCACATAGGCTGGGCATGGATGAATTCCAGGGCTTGGGATGAGAGCCCTGCGGCAGCAGAGCCGTGATTTATCCAGGAAAACCTGGAAACCTGGGGGCCTGGAGCAGGGGCAGTGCTGGCAGTGCTGGCACAGCTTTTCAGGGATCTGAGTTCCCTGGAGCAGGGGCAGTGCTGGCAGTGCTGGCACAGCTTTTCAGGGATCTGAGTCCCCTGGAGCAGGGGCAGTGCTGGCAGTGCTGGCACAGCTTTTCAGGGATCTGAGCCCCCTGGAGCAGGGGCAGTGCTGGCAGTGCTGGCACAGCTTTTCAGGGATCTGAGCCCCCTGGAGCAGGGGCAGTGCTGGCAGTGCTGGCACAGCTTTGCCAGGATCTCAGTTCCCTGGAGCAGGGGCAGTGCTGGCAGTGCTGGCACAGCTTTGCCAGGATCTGAGTCCCCTGGAGCAGGGACACTCATGGCAGTGCTGGCACAGCTTTGCCAGGGATCTCAGTCCCCTGGAGCAGGGACAGTGCTGGCAGTGCTGGCACAGCTTTTCAGGGATCTGAGTCCCCTGGAGCAGGGACAGTGCTGGCAGTGCTGGCACAGCTTTTCAGGGATCTGAGTCCCCTGGAGCAGGGGCAGTGCTGGCAGTGCTGGCACAGCTTTGCCAGGATCTGAGTCCCCTGGAGCAGGGACACTCATGGCAGTGCTGGCACAGCTTTGCCAGGATCTCAGTCCCCTGGAGCAGGGACAGTGCTGGCAGTGCTGGCACAGCTTTTCAGGGATCTGAGTCCCCTGGAGCAGGGACACTCATGGCAGTGCTGGCACAGCTTTGCCAGGATCTCAGTCCCCTGGAGCAGGGACACTCATGGCAGTGCTGGCACAGCTTTGCCAGGATCTCAGTCCCCTGGAGCAGGGACAGTGCTGGCAGTGCTGGCACAGCTTTTCAGGGATCTGAGCCCCCTGGAGCAGGGGCAGTGCTGGCAGTGCTGGCACAGCTTTTCAGGGATCTGAGTCCCTTGGAGCAGGGGCAGTGCTGGCAGTGCTGGCACAGCTTTTTCAGGGATCTGAGTCCCCTGGAGCAGGGACACTCATGGCAGTGCTGGCACAGCTTTGCTAGGATCTCAGTCCCCTGGAGCAGGGACAGTGCTGGCAGTGCTGGCACAGCTTTTTCAGGGATCTGAGTCCCCTGGAGCAGGGACACTCATGGCAGTGCTGGCACAGCTTTTCAGGGATCTGAGTCCCCTGGAGCAGGGACAGTGCTGGCAGTGCTGGCACAGCTTTTCAGGGATCTGAGTCCCCTGGAGCAGGGACAGTGCTGGCAGGGCTGGCACAGCTTTTCAGGGATCTCAGCCCCCTGCAGCAGCTCTTCTGGAGCTCCTGGGGCTCTTGGGCTCATTTCTCTCCAAATTCCAGCGTTTGTAGCAGTGGGGAAATGACAAAGGGAAAACCACAAGAGATCTGTGGAAGGAGTGGGTATTTTGGGATATTTTGGGATATTTCGGGATATTTTGGGGTATTTTGAGATATTTTGGGATATTTTGGGATATTTTGTCTCAATTTCCTCAGCAGCCCTGGCAGGGGGCACTGGGCCGAGCACTGCCGGGTGATGAATCCCCCGGGAAGGGGCAGCCCCGTGCCTGGCTGATCCCCCAAAAATTCCTGGGGAAAGGCCCTGCCTGCCCTGCTCACCCCACAGAGGGTTTGGGGCCAGGCTGGGGCTGGCCAGAGAGGTTATAGCCTGAATTCAGGGATTCTTCCTGCTGGAATCATGAAATTGTGGAATGGTTTGGGATAGAAGGGACCCCAGAGCCCCCCAGTGCCACCCCTGCAGTGCCAGGGCAGGGACACCTCCCACTGTCCCAGCTGCTCCAGCCCCAGTGTCCAGCCTGGGATCCAGGGGCAGCCACAGCTGCTCTGCCAATTCCAGCCCAGCAGCAATTCCTGCCCAAATTCCCACCCCAAGCTCCCCCAGCCAGGGAATTCCCTCCATTCCCAGCTCTCCCAGCCCGGGATTGGATCCATCCCCACCCCAGCTCCTCTCTAGGAAGGAATTTTGGGGTCTGGGGGCTGCACTGGGAATCTCAGGACTCCAGGAAGGGTCTCCCTTCTCTTTTCCATCCCCAAATTCCATAAAAATCCCTCGGGATGGATTCTGAGCATCCTTGATCCCAGAATCCCAGAATGGTTTGGGATGGGATCCATGGCCCTTCAATCCCATCCCATCCCAATCCCACCATCCCAGGCTGCTCCAGCCTTTCCTGGGACACTGCCAGGGATCCAGGGATTCTCTGCCAATTCCAGCCCAGCAGCAATTCCTGCCCCAGATCCCAGCAGCCCTGCCCTGTGGCAGTGGGAGCCATTCCCTGCTCCTGTCCCTGTCCTTGTCCCCAGCCCCTCTGCAGCTCTGCTGGAGCCCCTCCAGGGGCACTGGGCACTGTGGGAGGTGTCCCTGCCATGGCAGGGTGGCACTGAGGGGCTCTGAGGTCCCTTCCCACTGAACCCAATCCCTGATTCTATAATTTATAACTTGATTATTTATAGTCCTGCCCTGTGCTGAAGCAGCTCCGGTTCTTTCCGTGCCGTCGCTGCCGTGGCTCGTGCTGCAGCCCCTGGGCCTCCATCCCTGCCCAGGAGGATGAGGGTGCCATGGCAGTGCCCTGGCAGAGCCTGGCACGGGGGTGCTGATCCCGCTGCACCGGGGCTGCCCCGCTCTGCTCGCTGCTGCAGCCCCAAATGTGTCCTGGCCACGGGGTCCTGTGCCCCCTGTTTAGGGTCCTGTAGCCAATTTTGGGGTTCTGTACCCCCTGTTTGGGGTCCTATACCCAATTTTGGGGTCTTGTACCTCACTTTGGGGTCCTGTACTCCACTTTGGGGCCCTGTACCCCCTGTTTAGGGTTCTGTACCCAATTTTGGGGTCCTGTGCTCCACTTTGGGGTCCTGTACCCCCTGTTTGGGATCCTGTACCAAATTTTGGGGTGCTGTACTCCACTTTGGGGTCCTGTACCCCTCATTTGGGGTCCTTTACCCAATTTTGGGGTCCTGTGCTCCACTTTGGAGTCCTGTACCCCCTGTTTAGCCTCCTGTACCCTGCTTTGGGATCCTGTACCCTGCTTTGGGGTCCTGTACCCCCTGTTTGGGATCCTGTACCCCCTGTTTAGCCTCCTGTACCCTGCTTTGGGGTCCTGTACCTCACTTTGGGGTCCTGTACCCCCTGTTTGGGGTCCTGTACCCCCTGTTAAGAGTTCTGTACCCTGCTTTGGGATCCTGTACCCTGCTTTGGGGTCCTGTACCTCACTTTGGGGTTCTGTACCAGGGACAGGAGGAGAGGGAACAGCCTCAGGCTGGGCCAGGGGAGGGCAGGGTGGATTTTGGGGAATTCCCTCCTGGGAAGGGCTGCCAGCCCTGGCACAGGTTGGAGTGCCCATCCCTGCAGGGATCTCACAGCCCTGTGAGGTGGCACTTGGGGACAGGGGCAGTGGTGGCCCTGGCAGTGCTGGGGAGGTTTGGACTCGATGGGCTCTGAGGCTTTTCCAGCCTCAGTTATTGCATGGCTCTCAATGCTGCCCTTCCCTCAGCAGCCCCTGGCTGTGCCCTCTGTCCCTCAGAGCCCCCAGAGCCCAGCTCCTGTCACAGAGAGCAGCTCTGGGGACTCGGGGACTGCAGCACCTCTGAGAGCAGGGGCAAGGAGGGAGCACGAGAGGCTGGAGAGGATGGAGAGGATGGAGAGGATGGAGAGGCTGGAGAGGATGGAGAGGATGGAGAGGCTGGAGAGGCTGGAGAGGCTGGAGAGGCTGGAGAGGCTGGAGAGGATGGAGAGGCTGGAGAGGATGGAGAGGATGCAGAGGATGGAGAGGATGCAGAGGATGCAGAGGATGCAGAGGATGCAGAGGATGGAGAGGATGGAGAGGATAGAGGGGATGGAGAGGATGGAGAGGATCCAGGATGGATCTCTGGGATGGATCCAGGGTGGATCCCCAGGATGGATCCTCCACCCAGCCCATCCCTGGTGGGTTCAGCCAAGGGTGACACCGAGGTGTGACACCACTGAGGAGCCATCGCCCCTTCCCTTCCCTTCCCTTCCCTTCCCTTCCCCTTCCCTTCCCTTCCCTTCCCTTCCCTTCCCTTCCCTTCCCTTCCCTTCCCTTCCCTTCCCTTCCTTCCCTTCCCTTCCCTTCCCTTCCCTTCCCCTTCCCTTCCCTTCCCTTCCCTTCCCTTCCCTTCCCTTCCCTTCCCCTTCCCTTCCCTTCCCTTCCCTTCCCTTCCCCTTCCCCTTCCCTTCCCTTCCCTTCCCCTTCCCCTTCCCTTCCCCTTCCCTTCCCTTCCCCTTCCCTTCCCTTCCCTTCCCCGAGCCCACCGGCGCCCTGCAGCCCCTCCTGCTGCGGGTGGCTCCTTGCCCAGCGCTGGCCCCGCCCTGGGGACCCTGGGGACAGCCGTGTCCCCTCCCGGCGCTGTTTCCAGCTGGCAGCTCCCGCTCTGCTCCCGCTCATTCCGCCCCGGCGCTGGCAGTTGATTAGCTCTGCTAATTACTTTGCAAATAATGAGCTTCCCTAATTGCGCTGGCAGGGGCGGGGGGGGCTCTCCCCACCTGCCGTCCCACGGTGCCACCGGGCTCTGGGTCCCCTCGGCTCTGCTGGGGACCCCCTCGAGTGCTGGAACGGCGGGAAAAACCCAAAATGTGTGCGTGGGGAGCTGTGCTGATCCCGGGGGATGGGATCAGCGGGCACTGCCTGTTCCCTGGCACGGCTCTGGGTGCATCTCGGGATGGATTTCCACATCCCTGCCTGATGAGCCTCAAGGGGAACGGAGCCGCCCCCCGCCCTGGGGTCCCTCAGGGAGCCCTGCAGCGTGGAGCTGGGTTTGCCATCCCGGGCCTCAGAGCAAATGCAGCTGCTCCAGCTGTGCCTGCGTCCCTGGGCAGGGGCTGGGGCTGGGCTGGGACCCCCGGGAATGCAGCACTGCATGGGCAGTGCCCCCAGAGTCCTGCCAGTGGGTTCGGGCTGCTGCTCCCCTGAAATGGACCTCAATTAGTAATGCTGTTAATTGGACAGGAGATCCAGAAGTCTCTGCCCTGCCGGGTGCTCCGGGCCGTGGGAATTCAGGGATCTCTCATCCCCCTCTGGAGCTGCTGCATCCAAAAAATCGCTTTCTTGCCCCGGGTCGCCCAGCCTGGCATAGACCAGAGCATTCCCACGGAATTTGGGATGAAATCCCGGTGTTCAGGAGGGAAGGAGGAGGTGCCCCCTCCTCCAGCAGCTCCCTGAAGATGCAGCTAATGGAGCGACATCCTCGCTGCTCACCTTTAATTAAGTGAGCCTCACATGCCTGCGCTTAATTAACGTCTCGGTGGCTGATGACTCGCTGCAGCAGCCGAGGAGAGCCGGGGCTGGCATCCCGGGATGGATTTGGGTTTCAGGGACCTCCGAGCCCTCCACTTCCCCTACCCCAGACTCAGTGCTGGGGTTGAAGGGGTTAAACGCCCCAAACCCGCGGCCGTGCGGTTCCGCTGCTCCCGCTGCCCCGCGGTGATTCCCGGGTCGTTCGCAGAGCCTCGCCGGGCCCGGAGGCGCTCCCGGGCCGGGGGTGTCGCTGGGCGGTCCCGGGGTGTCGCTGGGCGGTCCCGGGGTGTCGCTGGGCGGTCCCGGGGCGTCGCTGACCGGTCCCGGGGTGTCGCTGGGCGGTCCCGGGGTGTCACTGGCCGGGTCCCGGGGTGTCGCTGGGCGGTCCCTGGTGTCGCTGACCGGTCCCGGGGTGTCGCTGGGCGGTCCCGGGGGCGTCGCTGGCCGGTCGGGGTGTCGCTGGCCGGTCCCGGGGGTGTCGCTGGGCGGTCCCGGGGTGTCGCTGGGCGGTCCCGGGGTGTCGCTGAGCGGTCCCGGGGTGTCGCTGGCCGCGTCCCGGGGCGTCGCTGGCCGGTCCCGGGGTGTCGCTGGCCGGTCCCGGGATGTCGCTGGCCGGTCCCGGGGGTGTCGCTGGGCGGTCCCGGGGTGTCGCTGGGCGGTCCCGGGGTGTCGCTGAGCGGTCCCGGGGTGTCGCTGGGCGGTCCCGGGGTGTCGCTGAGCGGTCCCGGGGTGTCGCTGGGCGGTCCCGGGGTGTCGCTGGGCGGTCCCGGGTGTCGCTGGGCGGTCCCGGGGTGTCGCTGAGCGGTCCCGGGGTGTCGCTGGCGGTCCCGGGAGTGTCGCTGGGGTCCCGGGGTGTCGCTGAGCGTCCCGGGGTGTCGCTAGGCGGTCCCGGGGTGTCGCTGGCCGGTCCCGGGGTGTCGCTGAGCGGTCCCGGGGTGTCGCTGGGCGGTCCCGGTCCCGGTACCGGCTGCTGGCGGCGCCCGGCCCGGGGCAGAGCCCAGAGGGAACTGGAGGCAGCGGCAGCAGCGGGGCGGGAGGGCTGGCCCAGAGCCGGGGCTGTGCTCCTGGTGACCCCTTCTTGAGGGTGAATCCTTTTGGGATGGTCCCTTTTTGGAATGGTCCATTTTTGGGATGACTCCTTTTTGTGGTGGTCCCTTTTTCCCTTTTTGAGGTGAATCCTTTTTGGGGTGCCCTCTTTTTGGGGTGACCCCTTCTTGGAGTGGCTCCTTTTTGAAGTGACTCCTTTTTGGGATGGTCCCTTTTTCCTTTTCTTGGGGTGACTCCTTTTTGGGATGCCCCCTTCTTGGGTGACTCCTTTTTGGAGTGAACACTTTTTGGGGTGACCCCTTCTTAGAGTGACTCCTTTTTTGGGGTGACTCCTTTTTGTGATGGTCCCTTTTTCCCTTTTTGGAGTGGCTCCTTCTTGGGGTGACCTTTTCTTGGGGTGACCCCTTTTTGGGATGGTCCCACACGGCTGCAGACCTGTGAGCTGCTCCAGTGGAGCTTTGGGGAGGGCTCAGATCCTGCCTCAATCCAGGACTGGCAGGATCCCAGTATGGACCAGAATGGCACTGGTGCTGAGGGGCCTGTACTGGTTCTCCCTTTTTGGGGTGGTGTCTTTTTGGGATGCTTTTCAGGGTAGTCCCTTTTTGGAGTGGTGCCTTTTTGGGATGATCTCTTTTTGGGGTGACTGCTTTTTGGGGTGGTCCCTTTTTGGGGCAATCCCTTTTTGGGGCGATCCCTTTTTGGGGTGATCTCTTTTTGGGCTGGTCCCTTTTTGGGGTGGTTTCTTTTCAGGGTGATCCCTTTTTGGGATGTTCTCTTTTTGGGCTGGTCCCTTTTTGTTCTGGTCCCTAGGTGGTCCCAGGGGCTGCAGTCCCGGTGGATTTTTGGGGAGGACTCAGTCGTGGCTCCTTCAGGAGTTGTGTGCCGGGGCCGCCCGAGCCCTGGGCGGGACGGGATTAGGGATTTGACAGCCTGTGCCAGACAGACACTTAGCACAGCCGTCAACATGGGGTTCGTTAGTGAGGATTAATTAGTGTTTGCACAGGGCTCTGGAGCCGAGCCCGCCCTGACCTTGGCGAGGGCGGGGGCGCCTCGGGGCCGGGATCCGTCAGACCCCACCGGGGGTTCGGGGCTGGGAATGCTCCAGGAGCCCCTGGGCAGGGGCTGCAGGTTTGGAAAGGGGGGCTGAGCCCCCCCGGGGAGGGGCAGAGCCGCGGGGGCTGCTCCGCGCTTGTTCTGAGCCCCCGCGGCTCCAGGGGCTGGAGCAGCAACTGGGATCGGCTGTGGGGTCAGCTGTGGGATCCACTGGGACCGGCCGTGGGACCGGCTGTGGGATCCACTGGGTTTGGCTGTGGGATCCACTGGGTTTGGCTGTGGGATCCACTGGGACCGGCCGTGGGATCCACTGGGTTTGGCTGTGGGGTCAGCTGTGGGATCCACTGTGGGGTCAGCTGTGGGATCCTCTGGGACTGGCTGTGGGATCCACCGGGACCGGCGGTGGGATCCACTGTAGGATCCACTGGGACCAGCCGTGGGATCCACTGGGACCCACTGGGACCGGCCGTGGGATCCACTGGGACCGGCTGTGGGATTGGCTGTGGGGTCTGCTGTAGGATCCACTGTGGGGTCAGCTGTGGGATCCGCTGTGGGACCTACTGTGGGATTTGCCGTGGGATCGACTGTGGGATCGGCTGTGGGATTGGCTGTGGGATCGACTGTTGGATCGGCTGTGGAATCTGCTGGGGGTTCCCAGGGATCCCCTGGCTGGATCCATCTCATTCCCATCCCCGGTGCTGGCTCTGGATTCCCATGAATCCCCTCACAGGATCCTTCCCACTCCCATCACTGCACTGGCTGTGGGTTCCCGGGATCCCCTGGCTGGATCCCTCCCGTTCCCATCCCCGGTGCTGCAGGGCTGTGCAGTGTGGGTGGAACAGGGAGCATCTCCAGGGAGCAGCCTGGAACGAGCGCTGTCAGGGCCCATAAACTCTGCCAAAGCCTCGTTCGCTAGGGAGGAGCTGATCACCACCTCCTGTGTCCCCCAGTCAATCCCCACCTGACCCTGCTCCTCCATCTCCAGCTGCTTTGGCCTCATCTGCCTCTTGGCCGGGATTTCCTCCCCAGCTCGGCGTGTGGGGCCGTGCCCACGGCACCGCGGTGGCGAGCAGAGCGACTGCCAGGGCTGGGCTGGGCTGGGCTGGGCTGGGCTGGGTTGGGCTGGGCTGGGCTGGGCTGAGCTGGAGCTGGGCTGGGTTGGGTTGGGCTGGGCTGAGCTGGGCTGGGCTTGGCTGGGTTGGGCTGGGCTGGGCTGGGTTGTTATGGGTCATGCTGGGTCCTGTTGGACCACTTTGGGTCATGTTGGTCACTTTGTGTTGGGTCACTTTGGGTCACATTGGATTGTGTTGGGTTGTGCAGGATTTCATTGGATCATGTTGAGTCACATTGAGTTTTGTTGGGTCAGTTTGGGCCACTTAGTGTCAAGTTCGGTCATTTTGGGTCATGTTGACTTACATTGGGTCGTGTTGGGTCCCATTGAGTCACTTTGGGTCACATTGGGTCGTGTTGGGTCCCGTTGAGTCACTTTGGGTCACACTGGGTCACGTTGGGTCACTTTGGGTCACATTGGGTCATGTTGGGTCACTTTGGGTCACTTTGTATTGGGTCACTTTGGGTAATGTTGGGCCACACTGGGTCACTTTGGGTCACGTTGGGTCATTTTGGGTCAGTTTGGGTCATGTTGATCTACCTTGGTGTGTGTAGGGTTTCGTTTGGTCATGTTGAGTTACATTGGGTTGTGTTGGGACGCTTTGGGTTGCATTGGGTCACTTTGTGTTGAGTCATGTTGGGTTACTTTGGTTTGCTTTGGGTCATGTTGACCTGCATTGGGTTGTGTTGAGACACTTTGGGTCACTTTGGTTCACTTTGGGTCACGTTGGGTCAGTTTGGGTCATGTTGACCTTCATTGGGATGTGCAGGATTTCATTGGGTCATGCTGAGTTACACTGGGTTGTATTGGGTCAGTTGGATAAGTTTGGGTCACTTTGGGTCACTTTGGGTCACATTGGGTCGTTTTGGGTCATGTTGACCTACACTGGGTTGTGCAGGATTTTGTTGGGTCACGTTGAGTTACACTGGGTTGTGTTGGGACACTTTGGGTCACTTTGGGTCACGTTGGGTCACATTGGGTCACTTTGGGTCACGTTGGGTCGTTTTGGGTCACATTGACCTGCTTTGGGTTGTGCAGGATTTTGTTGGTCGAATCCCCGTTTCTGTTGGGAATCTCCCCTTTGTGCTCAGCCTGTGCAGGGATGTGATTCCTTGGATGGGGCTGGGCACTGTGGGGGTCACCCTGGTCACCCCCACCCCAAATTGCCATCACGCCCTTCCCTCCTGCAGCTGCTGCTCAGTGGTGGCCCCGCGAGGCTGCCGGGGAACGTCGGGATTGTCCCGGGATCCCCTCGGGGCTCAGACGGGAATCCTGAGCTGGGGCACGGAGCTGGCTGCAGCCCTGGGAGAGGGTGGGGGGCAGTGCCCAGATTTGGGGACCCCCTGACCTGTGTCCCCTCTCTGGGCAGGACAAGAACAGGAAGCTGAGGCCGCTCTACGACATTCCCTACATGTTCGAGGCCCGGGAATTCCTGCGCAAGAAACTCATCGGGAAGAAGGTACGGGGGAAGGGGGGGGATGGGGATGGGGATGGGGATGGGGGGATGAGGGAGGGGAGGGGACAAGGCTGGGGATGAGGGGATAAAGGAAGGGACAAGGCTGAGGATGGGGGGATGAAGGAGGATGGGCTGAGGCTGAGGATGAGGGGATGAAGGAGAGGAGGGGACAAGGCTGAGGATGAGGGGATGAAGGAGGGGACAAGGCTGAGGATGAGGGGATGAAGGAGAGGATGAGACCCGTGCCGGTGCCACCGTGCAGCTCCTCAGGGACAGCACGGAGCCTCTCCACAGGGAATTCCGGGATCCCCTCGGGGGGTTTCACTCCCCATTTCCCTGGAATTCCGCCTGGCTGCTCCCTTTGTTTGCCTGGGTGTTCCTGAGGCTGGTTCAGAGCAATTCTGGGAATGAGGGATGCGTTAGCCAGCGGACTGGATGCAATTTTGCAGTGCTCACAGGACGGTCAGATGGAATCAATTCCCGTCGCTCGTCGGGGCTGCGGCGCCTAATTGGATCTTTCCAGCTCGGAGCCCGCCCGGGCACTCCGGAAAAATTGGGAAAGGGGAAAAGAGCAGCCTGGCAGATTTTTTTAATGAGAAATCCGGTGCTTCCTGGGGTTGGAAAGAGTGTGGGAGTGTTGGAAGGATTTGTGGTGGGAGCACTGGGTGCGGAATGGGATGCAGTGTGCTCCCAGTTTGAGCCATGCTGTGGTTACTGGTGCCAGTTTTCTGCCATCTGCCGTTGCTGTGCCTGTGCTGGGTCAGGGAGGGGAATTGGCTCTGGCACTGGGAGCCTTTGGAGGGTGGCCTTGGGGATCCCTGGGATTCGGGGAGCTCAGCCTGCCCTGGTTCCTGGCCAGCCTTGGGAGGCTCCTCATGGACACATCCCAGCGCATCCCAGCCCATCCCAGTGCACACAGACCCACCCCCAGGTCCCTGCAATGTCCCATCCCAGGGCAGATCCCTCAGATGCCCCATCCTGGCACGGTGGGATCCTGAGAGGTGCCAGGGCCCATCCCAGCTCCTCGTGGCCGTTCCCAGCTCCAGGGGCTGGGATTCACCAGCACTCACTGGTCTTACTGGGGGTGTTGCTCTTCCGTGCATCCCGCTCCAGTGCCGTGGGCAGGAGCCTCAAGGGATGGGATTGGATCTCCCAGAGCTCTCCTGGAGCTCCTGCTGCCTGTTCCACCCATCCCAACACTCCTGAAGGATTTCCAGCACCAGCCCCAGTTCATGACTGGGGAGCCTGAGACCCACCCTGGGATTGATCCCAAACTCCTTTGCCAGGCTCCTCCCCATCCCATCCTGCTGGAGCGCTGGTCAGCCTTGCCATTGCTTCCCAAAATAATTCCCTCTGGAGGAAGGCCCGAGGGGGGATGAGGAGGGAACACCCCTGCTGTGGCTGCCACGGCTCTTCTCCTTCGGTTCCAGCTGGGAGAGGCGCTGGGGTGTGGGAATCACCTCTGAATTCCCTGAAGGATCAGTGCAGTGCGTTTTCCCTCATTGCTGAGCAGCGGGAATTTTCCAGGCTGTGCTTTTCGTGGCACACCGAGGCTGGGTTTGGGTTTTGGCTCCCCCTGCTCTGCCGTGCCCTTCCCAGCCGCTGGAATTTGCCCGGTGGCGCGGGGTGACCCGGAGCTGCCCCGGCCGCTATGGATTTGTGGAATAAATGGCTGGAGGGAAGGGCCGGCTCCTCCGCCCATCGGCGCTCCGGGAAGCCGCGAGATGGAGCGCGGCTCTTCCCTAATTAGCTGGGGATTAATCGCTCGGCTGGAGGGAGCCGGCCTGGGAGCTCCGGGAGGAATGTTCGCTGTGCACGGGAGCCGTGCTGCCCTGTGCCCGTGGGGCAGAGAAAGGAGGGGATCCTGGGGTGTCCCAGGGCCCCGTCCCTGTGCTCCATCCCTGAGCCCCATCCCTGTGTGCTCCATCCCTGTTCCCCATCCCTGTGCTCCATCCCTGTGTCCCATCCCTGTGCTCCATCCCTGTGTCCCATCCCTGAGCCCCATCCCTGAGCCCCATCCCTGTGTGCTCCATCCCTGTTCCCCATCCCTGTGCTCCATCCCTGTGTCCCATCCCTGTGCTCCATCCCTGTGTCCCACCCCTGTGTCCCATCCCTGTGTCACATCCTCACCACATCCCTGAGCCCCGTCCCTGTGCTCCATCCCTGTGCCCCATCCCTGTGTGCTCCATCCCTGTTCCCCATCCCTGTGCTCCATCCCTGTGTCCCATCCCTGTGCTCCATCCCTGTGTCCCATCCCTGTGCTCCATCCCTGTGTCCCATCCCTGAGCCCCATCCCTGTGCTCCATCCCTGTGTCCCATCCCTGTTTCCTGTCCCCGTGCTCCATCCCTGTGTCCCATCCCTATGTCCCATCCCTATTTCCCATCCCTGTGTCACATCCTCACCACATCCCTGTATCCCATCCCTGTATCCCACCCCTGTATCCCATCCCTGTTTCCCATCCCTGTATCCCACCCCTGTGTCCCACCCCTGTATCCCACCCCTGTGTCCCACCCCTGTATCCCATCCCTGTTTCCCATCCCTGTTTCCCATCCCCATGCCCCATCCCTCTCGGGAATGCTGATTCCAGTGGGAATTCTGCCCATCTCCAGAGCCCTGAGTGGTTTCCCGGTGGTTTTCCAGAGCATTCTCCTGTCTGGTCCCCTCAGAGGCCCCTGGACACTTCCTGGTTTGCTCCCAGGGATCCTTTTGGGGTTACCAGCAGCTGCACCCCCAGTGCCAGCACTGCTGGGGATCAGACCCGGGATAAAACAGGGATGGGTTTGACCGGGGAAAACCTCCCTGGGAACTCCATCCCAGTCCAGGGCAGAGAGGAGGCTTTGGCAGACTGGAGGGTTTTTGGGGTCTCACGGGAGGATCTGGGAGAGCTCAGCACAGCAGCGCTGCCCCGGGAGGGATTTTGGGAAAATCCCAGTCACTGGTGCAGCCGGGGCTGGGGACAGTGGGGACCCGCCCCTGCGGAAGCTGCGCAGTGCCGGGAGCCGGGATTTGGGGTTTGGGGTCTGGGATCCGGAATCTGGGATCCGGGATTCAGGATCCGGGATTTGGGATTTGGGATACCAGATTCGGGATTTGGGATTTGGGATCCAGGATTCGAGATGCTGAGCCCGGCCAATGTGCGGGAGCCGGAATCTGGGATTTGGGATCTGGGATTTTGGGTTTGGGATTTGGAGTCCAGGATTTGGGATCCGGGGTTCGGGATGCCGAGCCTGGCACTGTGCGGGAGCCGGGATTCGGGATCCGGGATTCGGGATCCGGTATCGGGATTTGAGATTTGGAATCCGGGATGCCGAGCCCGGCGCTGTGCGGAGCCGGGATTTGGGATTCGGGATTTGGGATTCGGGATTTGGGATCCGGGATTCGGGATCCAGGATTTGGGATCTGGAATTCGGGATTTGGGTTCCGGGGTGCCGAGCCCGGCGCTGTGTGCAGCCGGGATTTGGGATCCGGGGTTCGGGATTTGGGATTCGGGGTTCGGGATTTGGGTTCCGGGGTGCCGAGCCCGGCGCTGTGCGGCTCTGGCGGCTCGGGAGCGTCACGGGAGCGGCTGCGTCAGCCGGCGCTTCCACGTGTGGAGTTGGGCAGGATTTGGCTGCCGGGGAGGATTTGGCTGCTCGCAGCCGGAGCGGGAGGGGAGCTGGGGAGCGCCTGGAGCCCGCGGCTGCTGCAGTGGGCTGGGCTGGGCTGGGCTGGGCTGGGCTGGGCTGGCACGGGGAGGCGAGCGGGACCGTTCCCGGTGTCGCCATCCCAAATCCGGCACCGTTCCGTTCCCCTCCCTGCCCCCAGCCCGGCGCTTCCGTCGGGGTCATCCCGCCCCAAGGTCACCCCTGCCCCGGGGGGCGAGGGGGCAGCGGGGATCCTGCCGGATCCGCTCCTGGCGCTGCATCAGGAACATCCCGCTTCCACAGCCCGGCCTCCTCCGGGAGGGAGGATGGAGGGGGCTCGGCGCGGGCAGCCGGCTCCTGCTCGCCATTCGCAGGAAATCCCGGAGCCCTCACCCATCCCCGGGAGGGAAATCGCTGCTCCAGGGGGAAAAGGCTTTCCTGGATCTTCCCTGCAGCCCCATCCCGCCGGGATCACCCCGCACATCCCCGCTCCCCGCCCAGGTCTGCTCGGGCACGGGAGGGGCACGGGGGGCACCGAGCCCCCCCCAGACCCTTCCCAGCCCCCCCGGCCCTTCCACCCGGCACGAGCTGCCGGGGAAGTAAAAATATTCCCGGGAGCGGGTGACGCCGCCGGGCCGGGAGATCCGCGGGCGGGCGGGGTATTTATAGCCCGGCAGGTCTGGGCTGCCACCCACCCCCCATCTGTCCCCCCCCGTGTCCCCGCGGCCCCTCGGAGCCCCCCGTGGGATGGGGGAGCAGCAGGGAACGGCACCGAGAGGTGCGGCTGCTCCCGGGGGAGGGGGCGAGCCCCTTCCCTCCTCTCCAGGCAGGACCCGGGAGGGGTCCCTGTCCCCGCTGTCCCCCCTGGTTTGGGGACACGGCCCTGCTGCCCTGGGGTTCTGGGGCTGGAGTTGGGGGGTTGTGCCTGGAATTGTGTCCCCCTCAACCCAAACTGGGGCTGGAACTGGGGCAGGGCCGCCCCACCTTGGGGCCAGCCGGGGACAGGGTGACAAGGGGCCACACCTGGGGATGCCACCCTGGGGACAGAGAGCAGGGAACAGCCTCGCTGTGAGCCTGGTGCCGGGGACGAGGCCAGGGGCCGCGTCCTGGGGACCCCCTCGTGCCCCCCCGAGTGCTGGCAGTGCTGTGGGGGTGACATTGGTGGCCGTGGCTGCTCGGCCCCGCGCGGTTGGCGCCGGGCTGGCTGCGCTGCCGGGGGCGGAGCTGCCCGAGTGATGTGATGCTCCCCGACTGCAGCTGACCTTGGAACGCCGCCCAGGCACGGCTCCGGCTCCGGCTGCTCGGGGAGCGCAGCCCGGGGGGCGGGGGGTCCCTGCGCCCCCCCTTGGGTCCCGGGGATGCTTTGCCCTCCGTCCCTGGTGCTGTCAGCTGAGCCCTGCCCTGCCCTCAGATGATCCCGGGCAGCCCGGGGTCTCTGCAGCACCCCCAGGGCCTGTCCCAGCTTTCCATGCCTGGGCTGTTCCGTGGGGTTGGTGTGATCCAAGGCTGGGACTTGGGACTTCATGGGGTCACGGAATGGTTCCAGTCCTGCCGTGGCAGCTTCCCCCATCCTGGGGGCTCCAGCCTGGCCTGGGGATCAGGGGCAGCCACACCCTGTGCCAGGGCTGCTCTTGGCCTCGTGGAGCCTCATCCCATTGTCCTTGTCCCACGGATCCCTCCGTGGGGCCTTCCTGCCCCTGGGCAGATCCCATGCAGTGGGCCCAGCATGGGGCTTTCCTGATGAGGAGTGACCCCATCCCATTATCCCATCTCATTATCCCATCTCGTTATCCCACCTCATTATTGCATCCCACTATCCCATTATCCCATTACCCCAACCCAATCTCTCCCCCTCCTCCCGAGGATCCCTCGGCATCCCCGTCTCTGCCGTTCCCAGTTGTTTCCCGGATGTTTCCCAGGTGTTTCCCGGTGTTTCCCAGTTGTTTCCCAGGTGTTTCCCGGTGTTTCCCAGTTGTTTCCCGGGTGTTTCCCGGTGTTTCCCAGGTGTTTCCCGCTGTTTCCCGGTGTTTCCCGGGTATTTCCCAGGTGTTTCCCAGGTGTTTCCCGGTGTTTCTCGGTGTTTCCCAGGTGTTTCTCGGGTGTTTCCCGGGTGTTTCCCAGGTGTTTCTCAGTGTTTCCCGGTGTTTCCCAGATGTTTCCCGGGTGTTTCCCGTTGTTTCCCGGTGTTTCCCGGGTGTTCCCCGGTGTTTCCCCGCCGCTCCCGCCGCAGCCGTCGCTGCCGCCCCGCCGCAGCCGCGCTCCCGACCTGCCTCTCGCAGTAATCGCCGTCTCTTTTTCCCCTCCAGTGGTTCCGACGGGAGCTTCGCTGCGAGCGACCGCGGCAACCGCTGCCCTTAATGGGCGCTTTGCTGCCGGAGCCCTGCCAGACGCTCCCGCCCCTCTTTTGCATTTCGATGTTGGTTTAATGAGTGATTTTGGGATGGGCCGAGGCTGCGGAGAGGCTCAGGGTGCTCCTGACTCGCCTGGCTGGCTGCCTTTGGCTCAGCGCGGCTGCGGCCGTGCGGAACGGGAACGGAACGGGAGCGGGGATGGGAACAGGACAGGAACGGAGATGGGAACTGGGATGGGAACAGAACTGGAACAGAATGGGAACGGGGATGGGAACAGGGATGGGAACAGAACTGGAACAGAATGGGAACGGGGATGGGAACAGGGATGGGAACGGGGATGGGAACAGAACAGGAACGGGATGGGAACAGGACAGGAACGGGGATGGGAACAGAACTGGAACAGAATGGGAACAGGACAGGAACGGGGATGGGAACTGGGATGGGAACAGAACTGGAACAGAATGGGAACGGGGATGGGAACAGGGATGGGAACGGGGATGGGAACAGAACAGGAACGGGGATGGGAACAGGGATGGGAACGGGGATGGGAACAGAACAGGAACGGGGATGGGAACAGGACAGGAACGGGGATGGGAACAGGACAGGAACGGGGATGGGAACAGAACTGGAACAGAATGGGAACGGGGATGGGAACAGGACAGGAACGGGGATGGGAACTGGGATGGGAGCAGAACTGGAACAGGGATGGGAGCAGGGATGGGAGCAGGGATGGAACAGGGATGGGAACAGGGATGGGAACAGAACTGGAACAGGGATGGAACAGGGATGGGAACAGAAAAGGAACAGGGATGGGAACAGGGACTGGAACAGGCCAGGGAAAGTCCAGCCTGAGGCAGCAGCACTGGGATGTCTCCAAAGATCCCCACATTGTCCCCATGTCACCCCTGTGTCACTCCCTCTACCCCAGAGCCTTGGGGTGTTTCCAGCTGGGAAGTGTCAAGGATGGAGCTTCGCTGGAGAAGCTTGGGGTGGGATTGGTTTGGATTGGTTGGGATTGGTTTGGATTGGTTGGGATTGGTTTGGATTGGGTGGGATTGGTTTGGATTGGTTTGGATTGGGTGGGATTGGTTTGGATTGGGTGGGATTGGCTGGAGTTGGGTGGGATTGGCATGGAAACGGCGCCTGCAGATGTGGGATGTGATGCTGGGAACTGCTGGAGGTGATGCCTGGAGGAGGGAAAGTTCCAGGGAGACCTTGCAGGGCCTGGAGGGGCTCCAGGAGAGCTGCAGAGGGGCTGGGGACAAGGGATGGAGGGACAGGAGCAGGGAATGGCTCCCACTGCCCCAGGGCAGGGCTGCTGGGATCTGGGGCAGGAATTGCTGCTGGGCTGGAATTGGCAGAGCAGCTGTGGCTGCCCCTGGATCCCAGGCTGGACACTGGGGCTGGAGCAGCTGGGACAGTGGGAGGTGTCCCTGCCCTGGCACTGCAGGGGTGGCACTGGGGGGCTCTGGGCTCCGTTCTGTCCCAAACCATCCCAGGATTCTGGTGCAGGTGTGGGAACGGAGATGCAGCATCCTGGAGGGACAGCAGGAGGTCTCAGGGGAATGGGGATAAAGATGAGGATGAGGAGATGAGGATGAGGATAAGGATGGGGATGAGGAGATGAGGATGAGAAGATGAGGATGGGGATGAGGAAATGAGGATGGAGATGAGGAAATGAGGATGGGGATGAGGATGAGGAAATGAGGATGACAGGATGAGGAGATGAGGATGAGGATGACGAGATGAGGATGGGGATGAGGAAGAGGAGATGAGGATGAGGATGGGGATGAGGAAATGAGGATGGGGATGAGGATGAGAATGGGGATGGGGATGAGGAGATGAGGATGGGGATGAGGAAGAGGAGATGAGGATGAGGATGGGGATGAGGAAATGAGGATGGGGATGAGGATGAGAATGGGGATGGGGATGAGGAGATGAGGATGAGGAAGAGGAGATGAGGGTGAGGATGGGGATGAAGGGCTGCGTGGCTGGTCCCCAGGATTTGCCCCCGGGCGGGGCAGGGCCGCCCTGAGCCGTGTCCCTTTGCAGGTGAACGTTTCTGTGGATTACATCCGTCCTGCCAGCAGCGCCACCGAGACCGTGCCGGCCTTCTCGGAGCGCACCTGCGCCACCGTGTGCATCGGGGGCGTGTGAGTGCGGGCGGGGCGTGCGCCGGGGGCACACGTGGGCTTCACACCTGCCGGTCACACCTGACGTTCACACCTGGGGTGCACACATGGGCTTCACACCTGCCATTCACACCTGACATTCACACCTGGGGTGCACACATGGAATTCACACCTGCCGGTCACCTGCCGTTCACACCTGCCGTTCACACCTGCCGTTCACACCTGGGGTGCACACATGGGGTGCACACATGGAATTCACACCTGCCGTTCACACCTGACATTCACACATGGGGTGCACAGCTGGGGTGCACACCTGCCATTCACACCTGCCATTCACACCTATAGTACACACCTGCCATTCACACCTGGGGTGCACACCTGGGGTGCACACCTGCCATTCACACCTGCCCTTCACACCTGCTGTTCACACCTGCCATTCACAACTGGGGTGCACAGCTGGGGTGCACACCTGCCATTCACACCTGCCCTTCACACCTGCTGTTCACACCTGGGGTGCACAGCTGGGGTGCACACCTGCCATTCACACCTGCCCTTCACACCTGCTGTTCACACCTGCCATTCACAACTGGAGTCCACACCTGCCATTCACACCTGCCATTCACACCTGGAGGTCACACCTGGAAGCCATTCACACCTGGAGTGCAGACCTGCCATTCACACCTGCCATTCACAGCAGCCATTCACCTGCCATTCACACTTGCCATTTGCACATGGAATTCACACCTGCCATTCACACCTGGAGGTCACACCTGCCATTCACACCGCCATTCACACCTGGGCCCTGTGGGTTGGAGGGTGCTTGGGATACATTGGGATGCTGCTGCCTGGACCCCCCATCCCCACAGCTGCATCAGTTTTTGGGGGATACCAGGATGAGTCTCCCCATTCCAGCTTCTCGGGGGTGGCTTTGAAGGAGTCACCCCTGCTGTGTATCCTGGGATGTTTGTCCTTCCCAAGGGACCCTTCCCTGATTTCCCTTCTCCACGGGGAGGTTCAGGAGTGGGGGTTGTTCCAGAGCAGCTTCCCCTCCGCCAGAATTTGTGGCTTTTCCCTCTTTGGGCACGGGGTGCCTCGGGCAGGTCCGGGTGGATAGGCCGAGCCTGGGGCAGGTCCCTGTGGATAGGCTGAGCCTGGGGCAGGTCCCTGTGGGTAGGCCGAGCCTGGGGCAGGTCCCTGTGGATAGGCCTGGTGGCCTCGAGCCTGGGGCAGGTCCCTGTGGGTAGGCCGAGCCTGGGCAGGTCCCTGTGGGTAGGCTGAGCCTGGGGCAGGTCCCTGTGGATAGGCCGAGCCTGGGCAGGTCCCCTGTGGATAGGCCGAGCCTGGGGCAGGTCCCTGTGGATAGGCCGAGCCTGGGGCAGGTCCCTGTGGGTAGGCTGAGCCTGGGGCAGGTCCGGGTGGATAGGCCGAGCCTGGGGCAGGTCCCTGTGGGTAGGCCGAGCCTGGGGCTGGCAGCGGCTCCGGGAGCTGCGTAGGGAGGATTTGTCATAGGCCCTGGTTGCTTTCCCAGTTTTTTTCCCCAGTAGCAGCTATTTTGGAAAGCGCCCCAGCTGCAGCTGCCTTTCCCCTCCCCTGATCCAGGGGCTGCGAGAGCTGCACTCCCTTCCCTTCCCTTCCCTTCCCTTCCCTTCCCCTTCCTTCCCCTTCCCTTCCCTTCCCCTTCCCTTCCCTTCCCCTTCCCCCTTCCCTTCCCCTTCCCTTCCCTTCCCTTCCCTTCCCTTCCCTTCCCTTCCCCTTCCCTTCCCTTCCCTTCCCTTCCCTTCCCTTCCCTTCCCTTCCCTTCCCTTCCCTTCCCTTCCCTTCCCCTTCCCTTCCCTTCCTTCCCTTCCCTTCCCTTCCCTTCCCCTTCCCCTTCCCTTCCCTTCCCTTCCCTTCCCTTCCCTTCCCCTTCCCTTCCCTTCCCTTCCCTTCCCTTCCCTTCCCTTCCCTTCCCTTCCCTTCCCTTCCCTTCCCTTCCCTTCCTCCCTTCCCTTCCCTTCCCTTCCCTTCCCTTCCCTTCCCTTCCCCTTCCCCTTCCCTGGGCTGGGAGAGCTCCCCCTGCATTCCCGGGATGTTCTGGCAGTGCCGCTTCCATTCCGGTCCCGTTCCTGGTGCCATTGCCAGTTCCATTCCCAGTTCCATTCCCAGTTCCATTCCTGGTGCCATTCCCAGTTCCATTCCCATTTCCATTCCCGGTTCCATTCCCATTCCCGGTGCCGTTCCCAGATCCATTCCCATTCCCATTCCAGTCCCAATCCCATTCCCATTCCCATTCCCATTCCCATTCCCATTCCCATTCCCATTCCCATTCCCGGTGCCGCTCCCGGGATGCCGGGGTGGAACAGAGCAGGGTCTGTGTCCCGGGGCCCGTGCCAGGCTGGGATGGAGCAGGGAATAAAGCCTGGCTTGTCCTCCCGAGCGTGCGCCCGGCATCTGGGCTGGGCTGAGCCTGCTTGGGATTCCGGGCACGGCAGCGCCGGGGCGGGAGCCAGGGCAGGAGCTGCAGCCCCGATCCCAGCTCTGATCCTGCTCTGATCCTGTGATCCCAGCTCTGATCCTGCTCTGATCCTGCTCTGTGATCCCAGCTCTGATCCCAGCTCTGATCCTGCTCTGATCCTGCTCTGATCCTGCTCTGTGATCCCAGCTCTGATCCCAGCTCTGATCCTGCTCTGATCCCAGCTCTGATCCTGCTCTGTGATTCCAGCCCTGATCCCAGCCCTGATCCTGCTCTGATCCCAGCTCTGATCCTGCTCTGATCCCGCTCTGATCCTTTCTCTGATCCCAGCTCTGATCCCAGCTCTGATCCCAGCTCTGATCCCAGCCCCGATCCTGCTCTGATCCCAGCTCTGATCCTCAGCCCTGATCCCAGCCCTGATCCCAGCTCTGATCCCAGCCTCGATCCCAGCTCTGATCCCAGCTCTGATCCCAGCCCTGGATCCCAGCTCTGATCCCAGCTCTGATCCCAGCTCTGATCCCAGCCTGCATCCTGCTCTGATCCTGCTCTGATCTTGCTCTGTGATCCCAGCTCTGATCCCAGCTCTCATCCTGCTCTGATCCCAGCTCTGATCCCAGCTCTGATCCTGCTCTGATCCCAGCTCTGATCCCAGCTCTGATCCTGCTCTGATCCTGCTCTGATCCCAGCTCTGATCCCAGCTCTGATCCTGCTCTGATCCCAGATCCCAGCTCTGATCCCAGCTCTGGATCCCAGCCCTGATCCTGCTCTGATCCCAGCTCTGATCCTGCTCTGATCCCAGCTCTGATCCTGCTCTGATCCTGTCCTGTGTGATCCCAGCTCTGATCCCAGCTCTGATCCTGCTCTGATCCCAGCTCTGATCCTGCTCTGATCCCTGCTCGTGATCCCAGCTCTGATCCCAGCTCTCGATCCTGCTCTGATCCCAGCTCTGATCCCGCTCTGATCCCAGCTCTGATCCTGCTCTGATCCCAGCTCTGTGATCCCAGCTCTGATCCTGCTGATCCCTCATCCTGCTCTGATCCCAGCTCTGATCCTGCTCTGATCCTGCCCAGCCTCCTGATCCCGTTTGATCCTGCTCTGATCCCAACTCTGATCCCAGCCCTGATCCCAGCCCCAATCCCAGCTCTGGGCACTGGGAATTGGGGGACCTGCAGCAAAAGCCCAGCTTCTCCTGCTGGATCCCAGCCTGGATTCCTGCCTGGATCCCTGCCCATATTCTCACCTGATCCCTGCTCATCTCCCAGCCCCTCTCCCTGCCCATTTCCGTGCCTGGATCCCTCATGGATCCCTCCTGCATCCCTGTCCATCCCCGCCTGTGTCATGCCCTGGAACCCAGGATCTGTCCATCCCATTTTCCCCTCCCATCTTCTCCAAGAATTGCTCAGCATTCCCGGGGTGCCCATTTCTGCGGTCCCCATTCCCGGTGCTCAGAATTCCCAGTGCTCAGCATCCCCAGTATCCCCATTCCCAGTATCCCCATCCCCAGTATCCCCATTCCCAGTATCCCCATTCCCAGTATCCCCATTCCCAGTATCCCCATTCCCATCCCCAGGATCCCCATTCCCAGGATCCCCATTCCCAGGATCCTCATCCCCAGTATCCCCATCCCCAGGATCCCCATTCCCAGGATCCCCATTCCCAGGATCCCCATTCCCAGGATCTCCATTCCCAGTATCCCCATCCCAGTATCCCCATCCCCAGTATCCCCATCCATCCCAGTATCCCCATTCCCAGTATCCCCATCCCCAGTATCCCCAGTATCCCCATTCCCAGTATCCCCATCCCCAGTATCCCCATTCCCAGTATCCCCATCCCCAGTATCCCCATTCCCAGTATCTCCATCCCCAGTATCCCCATCCCCAGTATCTCCCATCCCCAGTATCCCCATCCCCAGTATCCCCATTCCCAGTATCCCCAGTATCCCCAGGCTGCCGCAGCTGCTCCGGCTGCAGCCATTCCCTCCCTCGCTCACCAATCCCGAATTTTTCGATCCCTCCCCCTGCTCCCAGACCTAATTTCAGCTCCTGCTGATGGATTTGCCCCTCCCCCTCCTCAGAATGGGTCATGGCCAGGATTGGGGATGGGATCAGTCCCTCCATCCTCTGGCTGGATCCGCTTTTTTTGGGGATGTGGAGGGAATTAGTGGGGGGTGGTGATGGGAGGAGAATTAGGGATGTGCTGGCGAAGGAGAATTCATGGATTTGCTTAAAGCTCTGGAATGAGATGGGTTCATCCCTGCCTGGCTGATCCCAGAAATCCCAGTTCACTGGGGACAGGCTGCTCCAGGCCCTTCCCATGGAAATGGGGGTCGGAGTCTCCCTGTCCAGGCCCCCCAAAATGCCCAACTTCTTTCCTGGAAAAAAAGTGGGATGGTGGAATCAAGGAGATTCCCGTGGGCTGGGGACCATGACCCCTGGGTTTGGGGGGGAATCCAGGGATGGTGCCCCCCCTCCCAAACCAGTGCCCACCCCCTGCTCCTGGAAAAGAAGGGATGGGATTGGGAAATCCAGGGCCAGGCTCTGGTGGCCTGGGAATGCTGAGCCTGCTGGGTTTGGGGTGGGGAGTTTTGGGGGAAACTTCTGGGGTGGGGATTTTGGGGCACTCCTGGCAGGCTTCTCCCTGTGGGATGAGCCCAGTTTGGGGGTCACCCGTTGTGGGATGGGATGGGATGGGATGGGATGGGATGGGATGGAATAGGGATGGGATAGGGATGGATGGGGATGGAATAGGGATGGATAGATGGGATGGGTTGGGGTTGGGGTGTCCGTGCCCCAGGTCCCGCCCCGACCTGCCCCGTCCCCGCAGTAACATCGCGGAGGCGCTGGTCAGCAAGGGCCTGGCCACGGTGCTGCGGTACCGGCAGGACGATGACCAGCGCTCGGCGCACTACGACGAGCTGCTGGCGGCCGAGGCGCGGTGAGTGCGGGAATGGGGGCGTTCCCGGGGCGGGGCGGGCTGGGGCGGGTCCCCTGTGCTGTCCCCGTCCTGGTCCTGTGTCCCCTGTGCTGTTCCTGTGCCCCTGTGCTGTCCCTGTCTCCCTGTGTCCCCTGTGCTGTCCCTGTGTCCCTGTGCTGTCCCTGTGTCCCCTGTGCTGTTCCTGTGTCCCTTTGCTGTCCCTGTGTCCCCTGTCCTGTTCCTGTGCCCCCTGTGCTGTCCCTGTGTCCCTGTGCTGTCCCTGTGTCCCTGTGTCCCCTGTGCTGTTCCTGTGTCCCTGTGTCCCTGTCCTGTTCCTGTGTCCCTGTGTCCCCTGTGCTGTCCCTGTGTCCCTGTGCCATCTCTGTGTCCCCTGTGCTGTTCCTGTGTCTCTGTCCTGTTCCTGTGTCCCTGTGCTGTCCCTGTGTCCCCTGTGCTGTCCCTGTGCCCCTGTGCTGTCCCTGTCCTGTTCCTGTGTCCCCTGTGTCCCCTGTCCTGTTCCTGTGCCCCTGTGCTGTCCCTGTGCCCCTGTGCTGTCCCTGTGTCCCCTTGTGCTGTCCCTGTCCTAGTCCTGTGTCCCTGTGTCCCCTGTGCTGTCCCTGTGTGTCCCCTGTCCTGACCCTGTGTCACTTGTCCTGCCCGTGTCCCCCTGCCCCACCCCTGTGGCTGGAGGTGATTCCCACATGGATCTGTCCCTCTGTCCCCAGCCGTGTCTCAGCTGTCCCCAGCCGTGTCCCCTGTGTGTCTGTCTGTCCCCAGCCGTGTCCCCTGTGTGTCTGTCTGTCCCCAGCCGTGTCTCCTGTGTGTCCCTCTGTCCCCAGCCGTGTGCCCTGTGTGTCCCTCTCTGTCCCCAGCCGTGTCCCCTATGTGTCCCTCTGTCCCCAGCCATGTCTCCTGTGTGTCCCTCTGTCCCCAGCCGTGTCCCCTGCGTGTCTGTCTGTCCCCAGCCATGTCTCCTGTGTGTCCCTCTGTCCCCAGCCGTGTGCCCTGTGTGTCCCTCTGTCCCCAGCCGTGTGCCCTGTGTGTCCCTCTGTCCCCAGCCGTGTCCCCACGGGGATGACCCCCTGGGGATCCCATACCTGGTGCCCCCCACGCCCGCAGGGATCTCCGTTCCCAGCCCTGGCACAGCCCCCCCGTGTCCCCGTGTCCCTGTCCCACGGAACATCCCAGGGAACATCCAGGGAACATCCCAAGGAACATCCCAAGGAACATCCCAAGGGAACATCCCAAGGAACATCCCAGGGAACATCCCAGGGAACATCCCAGGGAACATCCCAAGGAACATCCCAGGGAACATCCCAAGGAACATCCCAAGGAACATCCCAGGGAACATCCCAGGGAACATCCCAAGGAACATCCCAGGGAACATCCCAAGGAACATCCCAGGGGAACATCCCAAGGAACATCCCAGGGAACATCCCAGGGAACATCCCAGGAAAATACCCCAAGAGAACATCCCAGGGAACATCCCAAGGAACATCCCAGGGAACATCACAGGGAACATCCCAGGGGAACATCCCAGGAACATCCCAAGGAACATCCCAAGGAACATCCCAGGGAACATCCAGGGAACATCCCAAGGAACATCCCAGGGAACATCCCAAGGAACATCCCAAGGAACATCCCAGGGAACATCCCAGGGAACATCCCAGGAACATCCCAGGGAAACATCCCAGGGAACATCCCAAGGAACATCCCAGGGGAACATCCCAGGAAACATCCCAGGGAACATCCCAGGAACATCCCAAGGAACATCCCAAGGAACATCCCAGGGAACATCCAGGGAACATCCCAAGGAACATCCCAGGGAACATCCCAAGGAACATCCCAAGGAACATCCCAGGGAACATCCCAAGGAACATCCCAAGGGAACATCCCAAGGAACATCCCAAGAAACATCCCAAGAGAACATCCCAGGGAACATCCCAAGGAACATCCCAGGGAACATCCCAGGGGAACATCCCAGGGAACATCCCAAGGAACATCCCAGGGAACATCCCAGGGAACATCCCAAGGAACATCCCAGGGAACATCCCAGGGAACATCCCAAGGAACATCCCAAGGAACATCCCAAGGGAACATCCCAGGGAACATCCCAGGAACATCCCAAGAAACATCCCAGGGAAACATCCCAGGGAACATCCCAAGGAACATCCCAGGGAACATCCCAGGAACATCCCAAGGAACATCCCAGGGAACATCCCAAGGAACATCCCAGGAACATCCCAGGAACATCCCAAGGAACATCCCAAGGAACGCCCCAGGGAACATCCCAGGGAACATCCCAAGGAACATCCCAGGAACATCCCAGGAACATCCCAAGGAACATCCTAAGGAACATCCCAGGGGAACATCCCAGGAACATCCCAGGAACATCCCAGGAACATCCCAAGGAACGCCCCAGGGAAACATCCCAGGAACACCCCAAGAGAACATCCCAGGAACATCCCAAGGAACATCCCAGGAACATCCCAGGAACATCCCAAGAAACATCCCAAGGAACATCCCAAGGAACATCCCAGGGAACATCCTAGGAACATCCCAGGGGAACATCCCAGGAACATCCCAAGGAACATCCCAGGGAACATCCCAAGGAACATCCCAGGGAACATCCCAGGAACATCCCAAGGAACATCCCAAGAAACATCCCAGGGAACATCCCAAGGAACATCCCAGGGAACATCCTAAGGAACATCCCAGGAACATCCCAGGGAACATCCCAAGAAACATCCCAAGGAACATCCCAAGGAACATCCTAGGAACATCCCAGGAACATCCTAGGAACATCCTAGGAACATCCCAAGGAACATCCCAGGGAACATCCCAAGGAACATCCCAGGGAACATCCTAGGAACATCCTAGGGAACATCCTAGGGAAACATCCCAGGAACATCCTAAGGAACATCCTAGGGAACATCCCAGGGAACATCCCAGGGAACATCCCAAGGAACATCCCAAGGAACATCCCAAGGGAACATCCCAAGGGAACATCCCAAGGAACATCCCAGGGAACATCCCAAGGAACATCCCAGGGAACATCCCAAGGAACATCCCAGGGAACATCCAGGGAACATCCCAGGAACATCCCAAGGAACATCCCAGGGAACATCCCAGGGAACATCCCAAGGAACATCCTAGGAACATCCCAAGGAACATCCCAGGGAACATCCCAGGAACATCCCACGGAACATCCCAGGGAACATCCCAGGAACATCCCAAGGAACGTCCCAGGAACATCCCAAGGAACATCCTAGGGAACATCCCAAGGAACGCCCCAGGAACATCCCAGGAAAATACCCCAAGAGAACATCCCAGGAACATCCCAAGGAACATCGAGGGAACATCCCAGGAACATCCCAAGAAACATCCCAGGGAAACATCCCAGGAACATCCCAAGGAACATCCCAGGAACATCCCAGGAACATCCCAAGGAACATCCCAAGAAACATCCCAGGAACATCCCAGGAACATCCCAGGGGAACATCCCAGGAACATCCCAGGAACATCCTAGGAACATCCCAGGAACATCCCAGGGAACATCCCAGGAACATCCCAAGGAACGTCCCAGGAACATCCCAAGGAACATCCTAGGAACATCCCAAGGAACATCCCAGGAACATCCCAAGGAACATCCCAAGAAACATCCCAGGGAAACATCCCAAGGAACATCCCAGGGAACATCCCAGGAACATCCCAAGGAACATCCCAAGAAACATCCCAGGGAAACATCCCAGGAACATCCCAAGAAACATCCCAGGAACATCCCAAGGAACATCCCAGGGGAACATCCCAGGAACATCCCAGGAACATCCCAAGGAACATCCCAGGGAACATCCCAGGAACATCCCAAGAAACATCCCAGGAACATCCCAAGAAACATCCCAGGAACATCCTAGGGAACATCCCAGGAACATCCTAGGAACATCCCAAGGAACATCCCAGGGAACATCCCAGGAAACATCCCAGGGAACATCCCAGGAACATCCCAGGGAACATCCCAGGAAACATCCCAGGGAACATCCCAGGAACATCCCAGGGAACATCCCAGGGAACATCCCAGGGAACATCCCAGGAACATCCTAGGAACATCCCAGGAACATCCCAAGGAACATCCCAGGGAACATCCCAGGAACATCCCAGGAACATCCCAGGAACATCCAAGGGAACATCCCAAGGCACATCCCAGGAACATCCCAGGGAACATCCCAAGGGAACATCCCAGGGAACATCCCAGGAACATCCCAAGGAACATCCCAAGGAACATCCCAGGGAACATCCCAGGAACATCCCAAGGAACATCCCAAGGAACATCCCAAGAAACATCCCAGGAACATCCCAAGGAACATCCAAGGAACATCCCAAGGCACATCCCAGGGAACATCCCAGGAACATCCCAAGGGAACATCCCAGGGGAACATCCCAGGAACATCCCAGGAACATCCCAAGGAACATCCCAGGAACATCCCAGGAACATCCCAAGGGAACATCCCAAGGAACATCCCAAGGAACATCCCAGGAACATCCCAGGGAACATCCCAAGGCACATCCCAGGAACATCCCAAGGAACATCCCAGGAACATCCCAAGGAACATCCCAGGAACATCCCAGGAACATCCCAAGGAACATCCCAAGGGAACATCCCAGGGAACATCCCAGGGAACATCCCAGGAACATCCCAAGGCACATCCCAGGAACATCCCAAGGAACATCCCAGGAACATCCCAAGGAACATCCCAGGGAACATCCCAGGAACATCCCAAGGAACATCCCAAGGAACATCCCAGGGAACATCCCAGGAACATCCCAAGGAACATCCCAGGGAACATCCCAGGAACATCCCAAGGAACATCCCAGGAACATCCCAGGAACATCCTAGGAACATCCCAGGAACATCCCAGGGGAACATCCCAGGGAACATCCCAGGGAACATCCCAGGGAACATCCCAAGGAACATCCCAGGGAAGATCCCAGGGAAGATCCCAGGGAACATCCCAAGAAACATCCAAGGAACATCCCAGGGAACATCCCAAGGAACATCGCAAGGAACATCCCATGGAAATACCCCAAGAGAACATCCCGAGGGAATCCCAGCCCTGCTCCCTGTGCCAGCCCCAGGGTCCAGCTGTGGGTCCAGCCTGTTCCTGCCTCTGGCAGCAGCCCCAGCTCCTGCTGCTCCCCAAGTGTTCCCAGCCCCTGTGCCCCTTCCCCACCCAGGTCCCCGATCCTCAGGAAATCCCTCCCCCCGGGGCCCGGGTGGCTCCAGCCCCTCTGGAGCTCATTCCCGTGCCCCTCTGCTGCCCAGGGCCATCAAGAACGGGAAGGGGCTGCACAGCAAGAAGGAGGTGCCCATCCACAGGGTGGCCGACATCTCCGGGGTAAGGATCCGCTGGGGCACGGGCTGGGGAGCGGGGTCAGCCCCACTCGTGTCGTCAACGGGATCAATCCAAAATTTGGGTCATAAATGGGATCAATCCAAAATTTGTGTTATCAGTGGGATCAATCCAAAATTTGTGTTATCAACGGGATCATTTCAAAATTTGTGTCATGAATGGGATCAATCCAAAATTTGTGTTATCAATGGGATCAATCCAAAATTTGTGTCATGAATGGGATAAATCCAAAACTTGTGTTATCAACGGGATCAATCCAAAATTTGTGTCATAAATGGGATCAATCCAAAATTTGTGTTATCAACGGGATCAACCCCATGTTTGTGTCATAAATGGGATAAATCCCATGTTTGTGTTATCAAATGGAATCTACCCCATGTTTGTTTTATCAAATGGTATCAACCCCATGTTTGTTTTATAGATGGGATAAATCCCACATTTGTTCTATAAATGGGATAAATCCCATGTTTGTGTTATCAAACGGGATCAACCCCATGTTTGTTTTATCAAATGGGATAAATCTCACATTTGTTTTATAAACGGGATCAACCCCACATTCATTGTATCAAACGGGGTAAATCTCACATTTGATTTATAAACGGGACCAACCCCACACAGTGCTGTTTTTTGGGAGCTGCTGGGGGGATTTTCCCTGTTTTCTGTGGGTAAATAAAGTGGGAGTTGCCCCCTGGGACTGCCCAGCTCTGCTGAGGGAGTCTGGGGGTCCCACAGCTCCCAGCACAGCTCCTCAGCTTTTCCTCCATTCATCAACATTTTCAAGGGTTTGGGGGATTTTGGGGTGCATTTGGGATTTTGGTTTGTGTTTGGGATGAACTGGGGGTTTTGGTATGGATTTTGGTGTGGACTTGGGAATGGGTTTAGGGATGGATTTTGAATGGATTTTGGATGGATTTGGGGATGGATTTAGGGATGGATTTTGGTGTGGGTTGGGGGATGAGTTTAGGGATGGATTTTGGCTGGATTTGGGATTTTGGATGGATTTGGGGATGGGTTTAGGGATGAATTTTGGATGGATTTGAGGATGAGTTTAGGGATTATTTTTGGATGGATTTGAGGATGAGTTTAGGGATGAATTTTGGATGGATTTTGGCTGGATTTGGGATGTGTTTGGGTTTCGTTTTGGGATATATTTAGGATTTGGTTTTGGACGTATTTGGGATTTTTTGGATGTATTTTGAGATGTGTTTTAAAGTATATTTTGAGATGTGTTTTGGGATATTTTTGGGATGGGTTTGGGATGGATTTCAGAATATACTTTGGGTTTTGGGATGGATTTTGGGATGGATTTGAGATGTGTTTTGAGATATTTTTTGCATTTGATTTGGGGATATACTTGGGATTTTGGGGTGCATTTTGGGATATATTTGGGAGAGATTTGGGATTTATTTTGGGATATATTTGGGATTTTGGGATAGATCTGGGATGCATTTTGGGACATACTTGAGATGTGTTTTGGGATCCTTTTGGGATTTTGGGATGATTTGGGATACATTTTGGGATGGATTTGGGATGAATTTTGAGATATATTTGGGATGGGTTTGGGATGGATTTGGGATGCATTTTTGGCTATGTTTGAGATGTGTTTAGGGATGGATTTGGGATTTGGGGATGGATTTGGGATTTATTTTGGGCTACATTTCAGATGTGTTTTGGGATGGATTTTCGATTTGGGGATGGATTTGGGATTTATTTTGGGCTATATCTGAGATGTGTTTTGGGATGGATTTGGGATTTCGGTATGGATTTGGAATTTCAGGATGGATTTGGCATTTAGTTTGGGCTATATTTGAGATGTGTTTTGGGATGGATTTGGGATTTAGTTTGGGATGGATTTGGGATTTCAGGATGGGTTTGGGATTTCAGGATGGGTTTGGGATTTCAGGATGGATTTGGGATTTAGTTTGGGATGGATTTGGGATTTCGGGATGGGTTTGGGATTTCACTATGGATTTGAGATTTCAGGATGGATTTGGGATTTCGGGATGGGTTTGGGATTTCAGGATGGATTTGAGATTTCAGGAGGGATTTGGGATTTCAGGATGGGTTTGGGATTTCAGGATGGATTTGGGATTTGGGTTTGGGGTGTGTTTGGGGCGCGTTTGGGGCGCACGGCCCCGTCCCCAGCTGGTGGTGCTCGGCTCCGTGCCCAAATGCCCCAGACCCCGCAGATGCCCCATCGCTGGGGGCCGGGCCGGGCGGGTCGGGCGGGGTCCCTGAGGTGCCCGTTCCCCGCAGGACACGCAGAAGGCGAAGCAGTTCCTGCCCTTCCTGCAGCGCGCCGGCCGCTGCGAGGCCGTGGTGGAGTACGTGTTCAGCGGCTCCCGCCTCAAGCTCTTCCTGCCCAAGGAGACCTGCCTCATCACCTTCCTGCTGGCAGGTGAGCGGCTGGCGCGGGGCGTGCCTGCATGGCGCGGGAATGATCTCTGGGCTGGTGTGGGAATGTTCTCTGGGCTGGCACGGGAACAGTCCCTGGTTTGGAACTGGAACATTCCCTGGGCTGGCACGGGAACAGTCCCTGGTTTGGCACGGGAACATTCCCTGGTTTGGCACGGGAACATTCCCTGGTTTGGCACGGGAACAGTGCCTGGTTTGGCACGGGAACAGTGCCTGGTTTGGCATGGGAACAGTCCCTGGTTTGGCACGGGAACATTCCCTGGTTTGGCATGGGAACATTCCGTGGTTTGGAACTGGAACAGTCCCTGGTTTGGCATGGGAACATTCCCTGGTTTGGAACTGGAACATTCCCTGGTTTGGCACGGGAACAGTCCCTGGTTTGGCACGGGAACATTCCCTGGTTTGGCACGGGAACATTCCCTGGTTTGGCACGGACACATTCCCTGGTTTGGAACGGACACATTCCCTGGTTTGGAACGGGAACATTCCCTGGTTTGGCACAGGAACATTCCCTGGTTTGGCACGGGAACAGTCCCTGGTTTGGAACTGGAACATTCCCTGGTTTGGAACGGGAACATTCCCTGGTTTGGAACGGGAACATTCCCTGGTTTGGCACAGGAACATTCCCTGGTTTGGAACGGGAACAGTCCCTGGTTTGGAACTGGAACATTCCCTGGTTTGGAACGGGAACATTCCCTGGTTTGGAACGGACACATTCCCTGGTTTGGAACGGGAACATTCCCTGGTTTGGCACAGGAACATTCCCTGGTTTGGCACAGGAACTTTCCCTGGTTTGGAACTGGAACATTCCCTGGTTTGCCACGGGAACAGTGCCTGGTTTGGCACGGGAACATTCCCTGGTTTGGCACGGGAACATTCCCTGGTTTGGCACGGGAACAGTCCCTGGTTTGGCATGGGAACATTCCCTGGTTTGGCACAGGAACATTCCCTGGTTTGGAACTGGAACATTCCCTGGTTTGGCACGGGAACAGTCCCTGGTTTGGCACGGGAACAGTCCCTGGTTTGCCACGGGAACAGTCTCTGGTTTGGCACGGGACCATTCCCTGGTTTGGCACAGGAACATTCCCTGGTTTGGCACAGGAACATTCCCTGGTTTGGCATGGGAATATTCCCTGGCCTGGAATGGGAACATTCTCTGGTCTGGAACGGGAACATTCCCTGGTTTGGCACGGGAACATTCCCTGGTTTGGCACAGGAACATTCCCTGGTTTGGAACTGGAACAGTCCCTGGGCTGGCACTGGAAGATTCCCTGGTTTGGCACAGGATCCAGGATTCCCTGGATCGAGGGAATCCCAGGATAAATTGTCCCAATCAGTGCTGGGTCGGGCTGGGGGGGTCGGGCAGGTTGGGATTGGGAAGGATGATCCCACCCAAAGATCCTGGGAGCAGGTGGGGAAGCACAAATCCCACTGGAGAGGAGAAGGGAGGGAACAGAGGGATGGGGATGGGAATGGGAATGGGAATGGGAATGGGAATGGGAATGGGATGAAGATGGATTGAGAATGCAGAGCAAGATGAGGATAAGGATGGGAATGGGGATGGCAACAGGATGAGGGTCAGAATGAGAATTGGAATGGGATGAAGATGGAAATGGGATGAGGATGAGGATGAGGATGGGAATGGGAATGGGAATGGAGATGATGATAGGATGAGGATTAGAATGAGAGTGGGGATGAGGATGAGGAAGAATTCCATTGGTGTTTCAAGGATCCCAGTGCCAGGACCAAACAATGGGAGAGGTGGGAGTGACTCCCACACGGGGAGTGTTTATCCTGGGGGGAGCAAGGATGGAGTCAGGGATTCTTTGTCCATCCCTTTGTTCCTGGAGTTGGGAATGTGTCCTTCGGGAAGTGGGGACTCCATCTCTGCTCCCATGGGTGCTGGGATGTCTGCTGGGGCTGTGATCCCTGCTCCATGGTTCTCTTTGGAGGTCCCTGCTCCCTGGGAATGGATTCCTGCTCCCTGGGAATGAATTCCTGCTCCATGGGAATGGATTCCTGCTCCCTGGGAATTCCTGCTCCATTGGGATTCCTGCTGCAGCCCGCTCTGTTCTAGCAGGGATTGATCCCAAGACCATCCATCCCATAGAATCCCACAATCCCAGCGGGACCTCCTGGCTTTTATTTTCCCTGGTTTTTGTTGGATTTCTCCCCGGTGCCATTCCCAACCCTCCTCTGCCAAGCCAGGAATAGGATAAATATCCGCCTTTTATCAACGCCTGCCTTTTTTATGGATATCAAATGCAAATGAGCACCAGAAAGAGATGCCAAGTCCCTTAAAATGTGACTCCAGGGATGCTCCCGAGGGAGCTCATCCCGGCTTTCCAGCTAAAATAGATCTGCCAGAGCACTATAAATATGTGCAAACAGCGGCGCGTTAATCCCGGCAAGGCTCGGGAGCCCGGCGCTCCCGGAGCGGGAGGCTGGGAGCAGGAGAGCTCCCCAGGGACGAGGGGGCACCCCGGGGATGTTGGAGTGGCCCAGTGGCTCCCAGGGGTCCCAAGCCTTCCCTGGGAGCCGTGGAGTTGGGAGGCAGGGCGGCAATCTGGAGTTTGCCCCGAGTTTTCCCCTGTGTGAGCGTTCCCGGCCTGGGGATTCCAGCCCCACTCCCGCAGCTCCTGGCTGTCCCCTCCTCCAGCTCAGCTCCCCTGCCCCCAAAATCCGTCCGTGCAGCAGGGGGCCGATCCCTGGCACTCATCCCCTTCCCTGCCCGCAGCCACCCAGACCCGGCCCCGGCACAGCGAGGGGCAAATCCCTGGAATCAAGGCTGGAGGGGCCCTGGCTCCCAGGGATGCTCCCTGAAGATCAGTTCTGTCTGTTCCCACTGGCAGGAGAGGAATTCCTCCTGGAATCCTGCTGCAGGATCCTCCAGGGGTGCTGTGGGACAATCTGGGATGCCTTGGGATGCTGAGGGACACCCAGGAATGCTCTGGAGTGTCCGTGGGAAGCTGAAGGATGCTCTGGGATGCTCTGGGATGTCCGTGGGAAGCTCAGGGAAGCTCTGGGATGTCCATGGGATGCTGAGGGACAGCCAGGAATGCTCTGGGATGTCCGTGGGAAGCTGAGGGATGCTCAGGGATGTCCATGGGATGCTCTGGGATGTTCTGGGAAGTCCATGGGAGGCTGAGGGAGGCTCAGGGTGCCGCAGGACCCTCTGGGACACTGTGGGATTCGTGCCCCCATCCCTGCAGGGCTGGTTCCAGGGTGGGAGCGGCCCCAGGCCCTGGGCAGGCAGGACTGTGCTGGAATTGTCTGGGAACCCCTGGGGGGGAATGCAGCGCTGCAGCCGCACCCCTCGTTAATCCGCACCCCTCGTTAATCCGCACCCCTCGTTAATCCGCACCCCTCGTTAATCCCCCCGCCCCTCGTTAATCCCCCCATCCCTCGTTAATCCCCCCATCCCTCGTTAATCCCCGCACCCCTCGTTAATCCCCCACCCCTCGTTAATCCGCACCCCTCGTTAATCCCCCACCCCTCGTTAATCCCCCACCCCTCGTTAATCCCCCACGGCCTCCCGGGCGTGCGGCGCAGCCGGGCTGGGATCAACTGCTGCTGATAAAGGGCTGGTGTGGATCCCATTGTGGATCCCATTGTGGATCCATTGTCAATTCCAGTGTGGATTCCATTGTGGATCCCATTGTGGGTTCCATTGTGAACTCCATTGTGGATCCCATTGTGGGTTCCATTGTGAACTCCATTGTGGATCCCATTGTGGGTTCCATTGTGAACTCCATTGTGGATCCCATTGTGAATTCCATTGTGGATTCCATTGTGGATCCCACTGTGGATCCCACTGTGGGTTCCATTGTGGATCCCATTGTGGATCCCATTGTGGATCCCATTGTGGATCCCATTGTGAATCCATTGTGGATACCACTGTGGATTCCGCTGCGAATCCCATTGTGGATTCCATTGTGGATCCCAATGTGACTTCCACTCTGAATTCCATTGTGAACTCCATTGTGGATTCCATTCTGAATGCCACTGTGAACTCCATTGTGGATTCCATTGTGAACTCCATTGTGAACTCCATTTGAACTCCATTGTGGATTCCATTGTGAATTCCATTGTGGATTCCATTGTGGATTCCACTGTAGATCCCATTCTGGATCCCATTGTGAATTCCATTGTGATTTCCATAGTAGATCCCATTGTGGATTCCATTGTGAATGCCATTGTGAACTCCATTGTGGATTCCATTGTGGATTCCATTGTGGATTCCACTGTAGATCCCATTCTGGTTCCCATTGTGAATTCCATTGTAATTTCCATTGTGGATCCCATTGTGGTCCCTGAGCCCTCCTGGCCCCTTCCATGGAGGAGGAACGGCAGCTCCAGCCCCCCATTCCCATTCCCATTCCCATTCCCAGTGCAGCACTGGGGGATGCTCCTTGCTGGGGAAATTCGGGATTAGCGCTGGGTCAGGATCAGAGCCAGGGTTGGGCTCAGGATGGGCTCTGCTCATTCCCAGCTGCTCTGGGCAGGATCTGTGTCCTTGTGTCCCTGGGTGTTGGTGACACTGGCGTGGCCCTGGGAATGTGCCAGCTCCTCACTCGTGGCTCTGGCTTGGAGCTGCAATTCCCAGCGCTTCATTCATTATGCAAATTATGTAAATGATCATTAATAATGCAGGACTTCCCTCTGCTCCCAGCCAGGGCTGGGGATCCCGGGGGCAGGGGAGGGGCTGTGACAGAGGGGTCTGGATGGGGGCCTGGATGTGTCCCTGTGTCCCCATCCCTGTGTGTCCCTGTGTCCCCATCCCTGTGTGTCCCCGTGTCCCCATCTGTCCTTGACCCTGTGTCCCCATCCCTGTGTGTCCCCGTGTCCCCATCCCTGTGTGTCCCTGTGTCCCCATCCCTGTGTGTCCCTGTGTCCCCATCTCTCCTTGACCCTGTGTCCCCATCCCTGTGTGTCCCTGTGTCCCCATCTCTCCTTGACCCTGTGTCCCCATCCCTGTGTGTCCCTGTGTCCCCATCCCTGTGTGTCCCTGTGTCCCCATCCCTGCTGTTCCCAGTCTCTCCCACAGCTGTGCCACCCCTTGACCCTCCCGGAGCTCCCCACATCTCCCTAGTTCCCAGTGTCCCTTTCACTCCCAGGGTGCCATTCGCAGTGTCCCCTCAGTCCCCTCCCTGGCTACCACCCCGCTGTCCTCTTCATTCCCAGTGTCCCATTCCTGGGATGACATTTCCAGTGTCCCCTTCATTCCCAGGGTGACATTCCCAGGATGCCATTCCCAGTGTCCCCTCCCTGGGTGCTATTCCCGGTGTCCCCTTCATTGCCAGTGTCCCCTCCCTGGGTGCCACCCCCGCTGTCCCATTCCCATGGTGCCATCCCCGGCTGCCATCCCCGGTGTCCCCTCGCTGGGTGCCACCCCGCTGTCCCCTGCACCCCCGCTGTCCCCTCCCCGGTGCCCCCGCGGTGCCCTGACGGCCGCGCTGTCCCGCAGGGATCGAGTGCCCGCGCGGTGCCCGGAACGCGCCGGGGCTGGCGCAGGAGGGGGAGCCCTTCAGCGAGGAGGCCACGCTCTTCACCAAGGAGCTCGTCATGCAGCGGGAGGTACGGCCGGGGGGCTGGGGGGGGTCCGAGGGGATCCAGGGGGGGCTGGGGGCAGCAGCTGGAGGGACCGGGGGGTGCGGCCGTACCCGGAGATCGTGAGGGAACCCAGAGATCCTGGGGACACCCAGAAATCCCGGGGGATACAGAGTCTATATCCTGTGGGATATAGAGAGATCCTGGGTGATTCTGAAAGATCCCAGGAGATCCCAGGGGATGCAGGGTGGGTGTGGGGCTGGATTCAGGTTGGATGTGGGGCTGGATTCAGGCTGGATTCAGGTTGGATGTGGGGTTGAATTCAGGTTGGATTCAGGTTGGATTCAGGCTGGATGTGGGGTTGGTTGGATGTGGGGTTGGCTGGATGTGGGGTTGGATGTGAGGTTGGATGTGGGGTTGGCTGGATGTGGGGCTGGATTCAGGTTGGATTCAGGCTGGATGTGGGGCTGGCTGGATGTGGGGTTGGTTGGATGTGAGGTTGGATGTGGGGCTGGCTGGATGTGGGGTTGGCTGGATGTGGGCTTGTCTCCCGGATGGATCCCCCTGTTTGAACCCGTTCCCGTGAACATCTCTGGATATTAAAATTCCCTGGAACTCCTGTGATTTCCCTGATTGCAGCTCCGGAGCTCAGGGCCCATTTTTGGGTAATTATTCCGTGATTCACAATTCCAAGGTGGATCCTGCATCCCCTCCCCCCCCGGCTGTAACGGTGCCCCTGAGCCAGAATTCGGGGATTGCTGCTCCCCTCCAGATGCTGGCGCTGGTGCAGATGTGGGCAGGGGGATTTGTGGATCCAGATGGGATTTGTGGATCCAGATGTGGTCGTGGCTGCAGACGCAGTTGATGCAGATGTGTGCGCAGCTGCAGCTTTGGGCATGGATCCAGATGTGGGCAGGGATGCAGATGTTGCTGTGGCTACAGTTTTGGGCACGGATCCAGATGTGGGCAGGGATGCAGATGTTGCTGTGGCTGCAGTTTTGGGCAGGGATGCAGATGTTGCCATGGATGCAGTTGTGGGCGTGGATCCAGATGTTGCCGTGGGTGCAGATGTGGCATGTGGCTGCAGATCCAGGTGTGGGCACGGTGGCAGCTGTGGCCCTGGATCCAGATGTGGGCGTGGATCCAGATGTGGTGCAGTTGTGACCCAGTTGTGCAGTTGTGGACCCGGATGTGGGCACGGATCCAGATGTGGGCAGGGATGCAGATGTTGCTGTGGCTGCAGTTTTGGGCAGGGATGCAGATGTTGCCATGGATGCAGTTGTGGGCGTGGATCCAGATGTTGCCGTGGGTGCAGATGTGGTGCACACAGGTGCAGTTGTGACCCAGTTGTGCAGTTGTGGACCCGGATGTGGGCATGGATCCAGATGTGGCAGCAGCTGCAGGCTGGTGGTGCTGGGGGTGGGGACATGGGGACATGAGGACGTGGAATGCTGGGACACAGGGACACAGGAAATGGGGGAACAGGATGTGGGAACACAGGGACACGGGGACACGGGGACATGGGGACACGGGGACACAGGGACATGGGGACACAGGGATACAGGAGTATGGGGACACAGGGACACAGGGACATGGGGACATGGGGACACAGGGACATGGGGACATGAGGACACGGGGACACAGGGACATCAGGATGTGGAATGCTGGGATGCAGGAAATGGGGGAACAGGATATGGGAACACAGGGACACGGGGACATGGGGACACAGGGACACAGGAAGCAGGGACACAGGGATGCCAGGACACAGGGACACAGGGGTGCAGGACAGAGGGACACGGGGACACAGGGACACAGGGATCCCGGGGTGCAGGGACACAGGGTGCAGGGACATGGGGACACAGGGACACAGGAAGCAGGGACACAGGGATGCAGGACAGAGGGACACAGGGATGCAAGGACACAGGGACACAGGGGTGCAGGACAGGGGGACACGGGGACACAGGGAGGCAGGGACACGGGTGCAGGACACAGGAGGGAACACGGAGAAACGGGGACACGGGGACACTGCAGTCCCCTCCCTGCCGAGATGCCGCGCTGCCGGGAATCGCTGACCCGCGTCCCGGGGGCCTCGCTGCTGCCTCGGCACATTCCCGAGCTCAGCACCTGCCCGGGAGCGCGGGGGGGCCGGGGCTGCCCCCCGGGAACGGGGCACCGGCAGCCGGGACACGCCGGGAACGGGGGGAGGCCGTGGGGAGCTGGGGCTGGGGAGCCACGTGGAACTGGGGCAGGGATTGGGGTGCAGGGCAGGGATTGGGGGTGCAGGGCAGGGATTGGGAGTGCAGGGCAGGGATTGGGGTGCAGGGCAGGGATTGGGGGTGCAGGGCAGGAATTGGGGTGCAGGGCAGGGATTGGGAGTGCAGGGAAGGGATTGGGGTGCAGGGCAGGGAATTTGGGATGCAGGAGTTTGGGATGCAGGGCAGGAATTGGGGGTGCAGGGCAGGGATTGGGGGGTGCAGGACAGGAATTTGGGATGCAGGAATTTGGGATGCAGGAATTCTGGATGCAGGGCAGTAATTCGTGATGCAGTAATTTGGGATGCAGGACAGGAATTCGGGGTGCAGGACAGGAATTTGTGATGCAGGAATTGGGGATGCAGGACAGTAATTCAGGATGCAGGAGTTTGGGATGCAGGGCAGGAATTGGGGATGCAGGAACTGGGGATGCAGGAACTGGGGGGTGCAGGGCAGGAATTGGGGATGCAGGAACTGGGGATGCAGTAATTTGGGATGCAGGAACTGGGGATGCAGGGCAGGAACTGGGGATGCAGGGCAGGAACTGGGGATGCAGGAACTGGGGATGCAGGAACTGGGGGTGCAGGGCAGGAACTGGGGATGCAGGAACTGGGGATGCAGGAACTGGGGATGCAGTAATTTGGGATGCAGGAACTGGGGATGCAAGGCAGGAGTTTGGGATGCAGGGCAGGAATTGGGGATGCAGGAATTAGGGATGCAGGAACTGGGGATGCAGGAACTGGGGGTGCAGGGCAGGAATTGGGGATGCAGGAATTTGGGATGCAGGAATTGGAGATGCAGGAATTGGGGATGCAGGGCAGGAACTGGGGATGCAGGAACTGGGGATGCAGGGCAGGAATTGGGGATGCAGGGCAGTAATTTGGGATGCAGGAACTGGGGATGCAGGAGCTGGGGATGCCGTGGTGCAGAGGCCGCGGGATCCCGGGCGCTGCCCGGGCGCGCTCCCGGCTCTGCTGCGCGTCCCCGCGGTTCCCACGGTGGCCCCGGGCGCGCTCCCGCGGCAGCCGCGTCCCCGCCGCCCCCGCAGCCCCGGGGTATTTTTGTCACTGCTGTGACTCACGGCCGGAGCCGCTGCCGAGCCGCGCTGGGCGGCCCCGGGGGATCGGGAGGGGCCCGGGACCCCCTGGAGCCCCCCGGGACCCCCTGGAGCCCCCCGGGAACCCCCCGGAAACCCCCCGGGAACCCCCCGGAAACCCCCCGGGACCCTCGGGAACCCCCCGGGAGCCGCCCGGCCCCGCACGCTGCGGGGCTTTGTGTGCTGGGGGGCCCGGGGGGCCAGTCCTGCCCTGATCCCAGCTCTGATCCCAGTCTGATCCCAGCCTCATCCCAGTCCCAATGCCAGTCTGATCCCAGTCCTAATCCCAGCACTGATCCCAGCACTGATCCCAGTCCCAGTCCTGCCCTGATCCCAGTCCCAATCCCATCATTGATCCCAATCCCAGTCCTGCCCTGATCCCAGCTCTGATCCCAACCCCAATCCCAATCCCAGCCTGATCCCAACCTCAATCAAAATTCCAGTTGTAGCCTGATCCCAGTGCTGATCCCAACCCCAATTCCAGTGCTATCCCAGCATTGATCCCAACTCCAATCCCAGCATCAATCCCAACCCTGACCCCAGGGTCAGTCCCAGCAGTGGTCCAAATCCCAGGGCCAATCCCAACCCCAATCCCAGCACTGATCCCAGCTCAAATCCCAATCCCAGGGCTGATCCCAGGGCCCTGTGCTTGGAGCATCCACACACAGTGTCCCACTGCATCCTCCACATCCCATCATCCCATCCCATCATCTCATCATCCCATCCCATTAACCCACCCCATTATCCCATCCCGTCATCTCATCATCCCATCCCATCATCTCATCATCCCATCCCATTAACCCACCCCATTATCCCATCCCATCATCCCATCATCCCATCATCCCATCCCATCATCCCATCCCATCATCCCATCCCATTATCCCATCCCATCATCCCATCCCATCATCCCATCCCATCATCCCATCCCATCATCCCATCCCATCCCATCATCCCATTATCCCATCCCATCCCATTATCCCATCCCATCCCATCCCATCCCATCCCATCCCAGTATCCCATCCCAGGCAGGCACCAGGAGGATTCCAAATCCCGCTGCCCTGGGGGTTCCCCTGCCATTCCCTAAAACCCCCTGGATTTCATTTGCCAGTGTTTGCCTTCCCCCAGGGCCTGGTTCCTGCCCTGCTCCCGAGGAATCACTGCAGGGAAAAACCCGGGGGTGCTCTGGGGTCGGGGTGCCAGGGGGGATTGTCCTTAACAGCATGGACAGGGTGGAGTTCCTGAAGTGGGAATTTGGGATGGGATGGATGGGATGGGATGGATGGGATGGGGATGAGGAGATGAGGATGGGATGATGATGATGGTGATGATGATGATGAACTCAGCTGCTCTAATTTTGGGTTAAGATCAACGCCAATAAAATCCATAAATCCCTCCAGCCCCCTGCACGTTCCCAGGGTTTTGGGCTCATTCCCTCCTGTCCCCAGCGCAGGGAGGAGGGGGGTGCTCGTTCCCCAGCAGCAGCAGGAGAGGTGTTGGCATTCCCAGATTGGCCTGGCTGGGAAAATTCGGGAATAAAGGGAAAAGCAGGAGTGTGATTTTGGGAAAAACTGACCCGGATCCGCCAGAAACAGCAAAAATCCCCAAAAAAATCCTAAAAAAATCCCCAAAAAAATCCCCCAAAACAATCCCAGTGCTGAACCCTGACAGCTCCGTGGTGGTGACAGGGGGAGGGGCTCAGCCCTTGGGTGTCCCCCGGAGGTGGAGGTGGCACCTTGGGGTGGAGGTGGCACCTTGGGGACATTGGGGGTGATTCCAGCCTGGGGGCGACCCCCAGTCACCCCCAGCCCCACCCGGGGGTCCCACTGTGCCCCTCTGACAGCGCCCACCTCCCCCAGCTGCTGTCACCCCCCAATTCTTGTCACCCCCTGATTGTCCCCCCAGTGTCACCCTCCCTGTCACCCCCCAATTCTCATCACCCCCTAATTCTTGCCCCCCCAGTCCTCGTCACCCCAGTGTCACCCCCAGAATTCACATCCCCCGCCCCAGTTATTGTCACCCCCAGTGTCACCCCCCATAATTCTCGTCCCCCCAGTTCTCGCCCCCCTCACCCCCAGTTCTCTCTCCCCTCCTCCCTCCCCTCCCTCCCTCCCTCCCGCTCCGCGGTTTTTCCAAAGCTTTTCCTGCTGAGAGGACAAAAAACCCCTTTGAGGCAGGCGGGGAGGGGGGGCGCCCCTGAGCCCCCCCGATTCCCCCCCCGTTTAACCCCTCGGGCACTCGGCGTTACAAATTTGGAACAATATTTATTAAAAATACAAAAATACACTTGTTTTTTTTTGTTTTGTTTTTTTTTTTTTTGTTGGATTCGCGGTACAGTCGGATCCTTCCGGCGCTTACAGCCCGAGAGGGAACTTCTGCATCTCCTTCCCGCCTTCCTCCCCCCGCGCCCCCCGGACACCCCCCAAAAACTAAATTTTAGTTCAGCTTTGCCCCCTCCCCCCCCGCCCCCCATCCGAGAACATTTTAAAGCTAAAACGGGAAATTAAAGTGATTCCAGCGCCCGAGCAACCGGGGGGCCCCGCTCGCTGCTGCCCGACTCCCCCCGTCCCCTCGGGACCCCCCGCGAGGCACTTGGGGTCCCCACCGGGACCCCCCGGCGCCACCTCCGATGCTGGTGGCCCCCCCCATGTCACCTCCCCCCCCCCCCCCCGAGCCCTTAATTTCTCCCATCCCCCCGCCCCCCGTCCCATGAGCAGCCCTTGGGGGTGTCCCGGGGTGGCCCCCCAGCAGAAGGACAGAGATGCCCTTTGTGGGTTACAATCATTGGTCGGGTCTCCCGCGGGCCCCCCCAGCCCCCCAGGAGCCGTAGCCCTATGCCGGGGGGGGCCGGGGGGGTGGGAAAAGGGGTGCAGAGCAAAGCGGGGGCACCCGCTCTCCCCCTCCCCAGACCTCCCCCCCCCGGGCGCCTGCGGGGATTTTCCCCCCTTTCCCGTGGGGTTTTTTGAGGAATTCCTGCTTGAATACATTGCAGACGTCCATCCCCAGCCCCCCCCACCCCCCACCCCGAACCCCCCCTCCCAAAATCCACTCGGTTATTGCATTGGGAAGGTCCTGGCGCCGATCCCGCTCCGGTGACGCGGCCAAGGGCAGCGCCGCGGGGCTGGGGGGCCGACCTCGCCCCCGCCCCCCAATCACCCCCAAAACACCCCGAGCCCCCCCGACCCCGCCCCTCAGCCTCTGCCACCGCGTCCCCCGCGCCGCCACGGCACCGCCGCTCCTCCCCGAGCACGGGGATTTATTTTTTTCCTCTTATTACCGATTATTTTTTCTTTTTGTTTTTTTTCCTCTGTTTCTCCTGGTTTGTTGTTTGTTTTTTGTTTTTTCCGAGTTTTTTTTTCCTGTGTTTAAATAGAACCTGCGAGTTAGAAAATAGTGGTTTTTTTTGTAGGAGTTTTGGGTGGGTTTCGTTAAATTTTAATAGAATCTGCTGCTCTTCTCGGCCCCGAGGTTGGCTATAGAAGCATGTACACGAAAAAGAGTCTCTCCCCCCCCTGTACAAAAGTTGTGTCTATTATTGAGGAATTCTCCTGGTTTTCCTTAGCACTGAGGAATTCTCCTGGGTTTCCTTCTTTTTGGAGTTCTGCTTTTTTGTGCATCTATTGCGTTTATAATAATTCGGGGCCGGGGTTGGAGTCGGAATGGGTGGGGGGAGGCGACGACCCAAAAAAAAAAAAAAAAAAAGAGCAGGAAAAAAAGAGTCATATCTGAGTTTCCTGAACTTTCTCCTTGGGGTGGGTCTGGATTAAATAGGGGTCGGCCAGGGTGGTCCCGGGGGGGTGCAGGGAGTTGCCCAGCGCGTTGTCTGTCCAGTGGGCGCCGTGCCCGCCCTTGTAGGTGTTGTAGTTGAGGTGCTCGTGGATGTTGGGCAGCACCACGGCCCCCTCCCCGGCCGGGGCGGCGGCGGGCGCGGCGGCGGCGGGGGCGATGTCCTCGTCCACCTGGATGATCTCCACGGTGCGCGCGGCCGTGACGGTGCTGCGCTGCTGGTGCCGCTTGCGCAGCTTGTAGAAGACGATGAGCATGGCGGCGGCCAGCAGCGTCACGGCCACGAAGCAGCCGATGATGATCTTGGTGGTCTTCATCACCTCGTCCAGGCTGGTCTGCAGCTTGTCGCCGGCCTCGGCCGTGGGTGCCGCCGCCTGCTTGGGCGGGCGCGTGGTCTGCACCAGCACGGTGGTGGTGGTGGTGTAGGCCGGCTGGTAGCCCGTGGAGGCGGTGGGCACGGGCTTGGTGAACTTGGGGGACGCGTCCTCGGGGGAGATCTCGGTGGTCTCCACCGTGACGGTGGTGAAGAAGCTGTAGTTGGAGGTGTTGAGCTCAGCCGTGCTGACGTTGAGGAAGGCCGAGGCGTTGGAGTTGCCGGCCACGTTGGTCACCATGCAGGTGTAGAGGCCGGTGTCGGCCAGCAGCACGTGCGAGAAGTTGAGCGTGCCGTCGTTGAGCACGGCCAGGCGCGGGTGGCTGGAGGCGTGGCTCAGCACGGTGCCGTTGGGCAGCAGCCACCGCACCGAGGACATGGAGGGCGTGCGGCAGCGCAGCTCGGCCACGCGCCCCTCCGAGATGTTGAGGTCGGCGGGCGCGTCCATGATGAAGGGCGCCGAGCACTGGAAGGAGGTCTGGTCCACCTCCACCAGGAAGCGGCCCCGCATGTGCAGCGGGGCGTGGCAGCGGCCGCAGCAGGTGGAGTTGGTGGGGATGTACTCGCGCAGCCACCACGACAGCCAGAGGATGTCGCAGTCGCAGTCCCAGGGGTTGTGGTGCAGGTGCAGCTCCACCAGGTAGCGCAGCGGGGCGAACAGGTCGTGGGGCAGGGACGACAGGTTGTTGTGGGCCAGGTTGAGCTCCACCAGCGCCGTCAGGTCGTCGAAGGCGTTGCGCTCGATCAGGCTGATCTGCGAGTTCATGATCCAGAGCTTTTTGAGGGATTTGAGCCCGTGGAAGGAGCCCGGCTTGATCTCGGGGAAGTTGTTGCCCGACATCTCCAGCTCCTCCAGGCCCACCAAGGGCGTCAGGTTGGGCATGTCCTTGATGTTGCACATCCCCAGGTTGAGGTACTTGAGGTTGTACAGGCCCTCGAAGGCGCCCTCGGAGATGTACTCGAGCTTCTTGAGCTCGCCCAGGTCGAGGCGCATGAGCGAGGGCACGCGGTTGAAGGCGTAGCTGGGGATGCTCTCGATGGGGTTGTTGCGCAGCCACAGCTCCCGCAGCTTGGACAGGTACTCGAAGGCGCCGCTGGGGATCACCGTCAGCCAGTTGTCGAAGAGCTCCAGCGTGTTGAGGCTGGCCAGGCCGTTGAAGGCGCCCACCTCGATCTGCCGGATGGCGTTGCGGCCCAGCTGCAGCACCTCCAGGTGGTGCAGGTGGCGGAAGGTGTCGGCCTGGATCATCTGGATGTTGTTCTCCATGAGGTTGAGATAGCGGGTGTTGGAGGGGATGCCGGGGGGCACCTGGGCCAGCCCGCGGCGGGTGCACACCACCTTGCTGAACTGGTTAGTGCAGGAGCAGGCGGAGGGGCAGCTCTGGGGGCCGGGCGAGGCGGCCGCGGCCAGCAGCCAGGCGTGCAGGGTCAGCGAGGCGGCCAGGAGCCCCGGCCCGGCGCGGCGGTGGCGGCGGTGGCGGCGCAGGTGGAGCACAGTTACCTGCCACAAGAGCTTCATGGTGTGGCACGTTCATCATTCACCATCGTCCGGGGATGGCGGCGGCGAAGGGCGCTGGCGGGCGGGCCCCCCTCTCCCGGCTCCCACGGGCTGGGGGCCCGGCCGGCCGAGGGAGGGGGGGGTCGGGGCGCTGGGGATCGGGGGGGGAGGCTCGGAGGGAGCGGGGGCTTGAGGGGGGCAGAAATTAAAATTGGGGATGGAAAAACCAGCGGTAGGTGCTGGTGGGGGGTGGGGGGAGGAGGAGAAGGAACCCCCCCGCCCGGCCCCCGCTCGCCAGTACCTACCTGGGGAAGGGGGATCGGGGGGTCCGGGGGGGCGCGGGAATGAGGAGTTGGGGATGAGGGGGGGGCCGGCTCCCAAAAAAAAGGAAAAAAAAAAAAAAAAAAAGACAAAATGGCTCCTGGAGGCTGCGGTGCAGGATGGGGGGGCCGGCCCGGCTAAGCGGGGGCCCGGCAGCAGCCCCGAGCGCGGCCAAGCCCGCGGCCTCGCACCTCCGCCCGTGGGGCCGGCCCGGGGGCTCCGAGGGCCGGCATGGCCGCCCCCCAGGCCGCGGGGAAACGGGGGGGGGAACGCGGGGAAAGTGGTGAAAAAGGAAATAATTAAAAAAAAAAAAAAAAAAAAGAAAGAAGCCGGGAGAAAAGGAAGAACTGGGAGAAGGGGGAGGGAGAGGAGGAGAGGGAAAAAAGTGGGGGAAAAAAAAATGGAAAACGAGGGAGGGAAATGGGAATGGGGGTTAAAAAAATTGGCGAGGAAAGGGAATTGGGAAAGGAGGCGAAATCGGAATGAAAATGTGAAATGAAATCAAATCGAGATGAGAACGGAAATGAGGATAAAAAGTTAAAAATAAGGCTAAAATCGGATGAAAAACTAAAAATAAAAAATTCAAAATATTACCCCCCAAAAAAAAAAAAAAAAAAAAAAGCCCCAAACAACCCGGACGAAACCTAAAAATAAAACAGGAAAATAAAAGATTAAAAAATAGGCCGAAATAAATAAATAAATCGCGGGGAGCCCCCCCGGGAGAGGGGAAAACGCGTTTCGGGGAGGGAGCGGGGGGAGGAAAGGGCGTCGGCGTGGGGGGGAGATGCCGGGGGCACCTCCCGGTAGCGGCGGCGGCTGCGCTGGCGGCGGGGCGGGGGGGTCCCGTCCCGTCCCCTCCCGCGTGTCGTTCCCGCGTCCCCGCGTGGGTGTCGCGTTCAGCGGCGGCGCGGGGCGATGGTGGCGGCGGCAGCGGCGGCGACAGCGGCGGCGGCGGGGCCGGCGGGCATCCTCCGGTGCTGGGGGCCGCGCGGGGCGGCGCGGTGCGGGGCGGCGCGGGCGGTGCGGGAAGCAGCCGCGCAGGCGGCTGGCTCATCCTTTTGTCCTTCAGTGCGAGCGCGGATGGATTGCTGCCGCCGCCGCTCCCGCTGCTCCTGCTGACGCATCCCGGCTCCGCACGGAGCCCCGCGCCCCCCCCGCCCCCCGGCACCCCCGCCCGCCCACCCGGGCCCCGCTCCGGCCGCCGCGGCCCCGGAGCGCTGGCGGTGCGCGGGGAGGGGGATGCGGGATGCGCCGCTCCCTCCTCCTCCTCCTCTTCCTCCTCCCCCCTCCCTCCCCTCCCGCCGCCTCCTCCCCCTTTCCCCGCAGCCCCGCTCGGGGTTCGTGTAGGGTGGGCGACCCCTCCCCGGGGCCGGACGGACGGACGGACAGAGGGACAGAGGGCCGGGGGCAGCGCGGGGCTCGGCGGCTCTGGGGTGACGAGGAGCGGGGGGACCCCCGCGGCACGAGCTGTGACACCGGGAGCCCCGCGGGGCGTGGGGGCGGCCCTGCCGCGGCTGGGGACAGGCACCTGCTGCTCCTTGCGCCCCCGGCCTGTCCCCTCCCTCCCCCTGGGACCTGGGGGGCCACGAGCACCGCCCGCAGCCCCTGGGGCACCCTGAGCACCTCCCGCTCTCGGAGCTGTCACCCGGGTGCCACCAGCGGGTGCCGGGGCCTCTGCGGGGCTGGTGGCCCCTCTGGGACCCCCCGTCCTTCCCCGCTGGGCTGTCGCTGTGCCCGTCCCCAGGGGACTGCAGCCCTTCCAGCGACGTCCTGCCCGGGGCTGCGGGACCTGGTGGCCTCCCGTGCCCCACGGGTGGCTCCCACCTGTCCCCGTGGCTGCAGTGCCACAGCCTGGCCCCGAGCCCATCAGTGTCCTGCGTGTCCCCTGGCCGGCCACCCGCTGGTGACAGGGCACAGGGACACCAGAGTGTCACCCTGTGGCATCGGGGAGGTGCCACACCATGCACGGGCAGCTGGCCCGGGGAGCAGCCTGGCCCTGGCACCCCTGGGGACAGCGGGTGGCCAGGGGTGGCCCTGCCACACGCCAGCCTTGGCAGGGGCAGCGCCGTGTCCAGTGTGGTGCCATGGCCAGTGCAGTGTCCAGTGTGGTGCCATGGCCAGTACTGTGTCTAGTGCCGTGTCCAGTGCTGTGTCCAGTGCAGTGCAGTGCCCAGTGCCATGTCCAGTGCAGTGTCCAGTGTGGTGCCATGGCCAGTACTGTGTCTAGTGCCGTGTCCAGTGCCATGTCCAGTGCAGTGTCCAGTGCTGTGTCCAGTGTGGTGCCATGTCCGGTGTGGTGCTCTGACCAGTGCAGTGCCATGGCCAGTGCAGTGCTGTGGCCAGTCTGGTGCCATGGCCACAGTGCAAGGCCAGTGGCCCCAGGCCCACCCATCCCGGGGTGGGGTGTGATTGATTCCCAGGGTCATTCCCAGGGTCATTCCCAGGGTCATTCCCAGGATGGGACCCCCGGGGTGGGATGGGATACAGGACGTGGCAGGACCTGGTGGCCTCGTGCAGCCTGTGGGCGTGTCCCTGATGTCCCCTGTCCCCTCGGGGGACTCTTTGGGGCGCAGGGAGGTGCCTGGGGGTGGGTGGCAGCCGGGACAGGCGGCTCTGTGACCGCCGGCTGCCGCAGGTGGAGGTGGAGGTGGAGAGCATGGACAAGGCGGGGAACTTCATCGGCTGGCTGCACGTGGAGGGCGTGAACCTGTCGGTGGCGCTGGTGGAGCAGGCGCTGTCCCGCGTGCACTTCACGGCCGAGCGCAGCCCCTACTGCAAGGCGCTGCTGGCGGCCCAGGACGCGGCCCGGCAGAGGAAGGAGAAGGTGAGGGGCACAGGGGCCCACCCAGGGGTGCCGCCGCCCCAGAGACACCCGAGGGTGTCCCCGTGCCCAGGGGTGGCCTCGCTCCGGGGGGTGTCCCCACCCCGAGGGATGTTCCCACTGTGAGAGGTCCCAGTGCCAAGGGATGTCCCTTTGCCAAGGGGTGTCCCCACCCCACGAGCCGATGGCCCCAGCGCAGGGAATGTCACAACCCCAATTAATGCCCCACCCCAAGGAATGTCCCCACTCCTGGAGCCGTCCTCACCCCAAGGGATGATGGTCGCATGCCAAGGGATGTCCCACCCCAGCAGTGCCCCACCCCAGGGACATCCCACCCCAGGGACATCCCACCCCAGGGACATCCCACCCCGGCAATGTCCCACCCCAGCAGTGCCCCACCCCAGGGACATCCCACCCCAGGGACATCCCACCCCAGCAGCGTCCCACCCCAACAATGTCCCACCCCAACAATGTCCCACCCCAACAATGTCCCACCCCAGCAGTGTCCCACCCCAGGGACATCCCACCCCAGCAGCGTCCCACCCCAACAATGTCCCCAGGCAGGACCCCCGTGACCCCCCACGCCGAGGCCTGGGGATGTTCCTGTTGCCGTGTCCAGCCCCCACCTGGCACTGCCATGACCCCGTGTCCCCCGTGTCCCTCCGTGTCCCCCCCGTGTCCCCCGTGTCCCTTGTGTCCCCCCGTGCCCCCCTTGTCCCCCGTGTCCCCCGTGTCCCCCGTGCCCCCCGTGCCCCCCCGTGCCCCGTGTCCCAGGTGTGAGTGCACTCTGAGGAAGCGCCGCGAGGAAGGTGCGGTGCTGGAGGAGAAGGAGCGCACGGCCAACTACAAACCCGTGTTTGTCACCGAGATCACCGACGACCTGCACTTCTACGTGCAGGACGTGGAGACGGGTACGGAGGCACCCCGGGGCGCCCCCGAGGCGGGGCAGAGCGGATGGGATGAGGATTTGTGGGTTTGGAGGGGAAGGCCTGAATGCAGGCCTGTGTCCAGGGGGATGTGGGGTCACCCCTCCACCCCCCAGGGCCATTTCTGGGACCAGGGTGGGGTCCATGGCTGGGACCCAGGTTTGGGTCCAAAGGTGAAGCTCTTGGGGGCCAGGTTTGGGATCCACTATTGGAGCCATTGTTGGGGTGGGCTCCAGGCTCTGGGGCCAGATAGAGTAGGGGTTGGGTCCCAAGGTCTGGGTTGGCCATCCAAGCTCGTCTCAGAGGCTTGAAGGGAGAAGTTGATGGGAGAATATAAGTATGTAGGTGGGTGCTTGATCACTGGGAGGGATTCTAGCCAAGCCAAGGCATTTCTGTATCAAGTTGTTTAATGCAAGTAATGTAGGGATGGGGTACTGGGCTAGGTAGTAGGGGTTGTAAGCAGGGAACATATCTCTAAATGCTCTCTAAATTCACTTGTATTTGAGTTTGGAGTAGTGGAGTTGTAGTG